>CAWUFW010013689.1:0-459619 GCA_963921515.1 Calotriton arnoldi
AGCCATGCAGCCACTTACAAACCAACAGACAGACGGATACAGACATTCACACAGTTTAGTCACTAACCCATGCATTCAGTAAGATACATTTAATCACTCACTTGTAGAGTCAGTCACTCACATACTAAATCATCCATTCAGACACTTATACACCCACTCATTCTTCAATACACCTTTCCCTATATATATTAAACATATTTAAACTTTACAGAAACACACAGTCACTGGATGATGTCATCAGTGATGTCATCAGTGATGTCATTTGAGATGTCATCGGTGATGTCATCAGTGATGTCACTGACCATGTCATGAGTGATGTAATATGTGACGTCATCAGCAGTGCATTGCGAGGCGCGAGTTATAGTTAGCTGAACTAACTATAACGGGGGAATTTCTATGGTTTTGTACGAGTGAAATGTCCAACTAACTATAACTGTCCCTAAAACCTATGTTTTTTTCAGTGAATATATATATATATATATATATTTTATTTACAATATCACTACTGTTTAATTATAACCAACTCTGTTTATTCCCAAGGTACAAAGGCGCTACTCTCGCAGTCCCAAATTTTCGATCCTGGCTGGCCAGGTGACAGCAGAAGAGTAGCTGTGTCTTTTTCTCGTCCAAATTCCCTTCCCTCTTGGGACACCTGCCAGGGCTCCTGCACTGCTGAGAGGTGTTCTAGGAGGACTGGGAATAGTCATCGCCCCTGTAGACGGTCCTGGATTTCAGGTGAGTGGCTGGACTCACATTTAACAGCGACCGCCACAGTGACGGTCGCATTGTAATTACATGTGCGGTACCGCCGAGGCGGTCGGTCCCAGTTCCCGGACGATGGCAGACGGACTTAAGTCCGTCCGCATCGTAATCACCCCGTATAGTTTTGCAAACAATATTTTACACTTTGATATTTTTAACATCAATTTTACTTACCTAAATTCTATATACTTGACCACAAGAATTTGTCTGTTGATATTTCTGACCCACGATATTTTTAACTCGATATTTGTGTAAATCGATATTTTTGATTCAATTTTCTGTCTCTGCACCCACACTGACATCCAACCCCTCACTTTTCTTTGTGGGTCTCTGAATCCTCTCCTTAAGGTGGTTACCTTGGGAGTTCACATAAGAGGATACTCGTGTCTTTCTACAGTGTTAAACCACATCATGACTAAGACTTCTACCCCCTATGGTACTCTCAATGTTACCCATTTCATCTTTTCAAACCTAGAGAGCATGATATCCCTCATGTCTCCTAAAATACACTGTCTATAGATTAAACAGCTCCCTAGTATCTCCTGATAATCAAAACTAACCCCCAGCCTTCACAGGGCACATTGCAACACACCAGCACTCACTGGAGCTATCCTTTAAGATGGTATTTAACTAGTGAGCTTACTCCCACCCTCATTTGATATTTGGAGTGACTATAATTTCAACAGCTTTGTGCACAGTGAGTAATTTATAGGCCTGGAGTGAAATTTGCACTAAGCTGGCACAACTTTGCTAATTTTGAGTTAGTCTTGCTATGCTAAATTTCCACAAATTGGTAAAAAAGTACTGCAAATGCACAGGAGCAATGTGAATGACAGAATTCAAGTAGGTGTTCTTGCTGGTGTTTTAATTTTTTAGAGCGAAATGCATCCTCAGTCTAAATGCCAGTTTGCCATTTCACGTAATTTTGGGTGATTTTGTGTAATTTTGCTGAAATTTTGCATAATTCTGTTAGAGCAAATTGTGTGAATTTCACACCCCTTAGTAATTTCTCTCCCATTGACATTACAATGTCCATCCACGTGCACTCCAGGATCCCATCCAATAAGAGTAATTTAGGAGCAAAGAAAACCTCCCTATACCTCCACCTTGAACTTGGCTTTCTAAGACACTGTAGGATACACCAAGCTGGCAATCATTCTTGAAGATTCCCTCAACCCTGGACAGGATAATGCCAAATGTTGTGTCAACTCTACAACAGCATTAGTTTATCACCATCAAATAACACAACTGTTCATATTTCTCAACCATGCTCCTGCCACTCAATGAGCTATGTGCTGTACTCAACCCCTCCTCCACAATTTTGTGTGGATGGTTAGAATTACCCATAAGCTCAAATAAGGTAAATGTTGTTTGTGATGTGAAGGAGTCCCAAGAGAAAAATTTCCCAAAAATCTCTAAAGTAAATTTCCTGTTAATTAACAACTCTAGTGTTTCTCTTTCACAGACGCTCTAAACTACTGACCACATGTAGTGCTCGCCACATTGTTTCATCTGTAGTGAGGAAAACTGGATTGGCTCAGAATCTTCAGGTTTTCAAGTCTTCTTTCTTTATCCAGTATTTTCTTCTTAAGGGAACTGTTCTCTGTAATGCTGGGTCATTTGATCCTTCCTCACAGTCATCTGTTAGCTCACTGGGCCAAGAAATACACTGTAGGGATTCCATCATCGCAGGTTTAAATCCCAAAGGTTACACCTAGGCTTTCATTCCTCAGTTTGATAAAACGACCAATATTCTCATTGATGAAACACCATTCAAAAAGCCCACACCCCGTGCCGAGGGAAAACCAGTGAAAGTCTTTCGGTGGGCAGTGACTCTGCTCCTACATTGCCCATATAGGAGGGCCCACAGAGGCAAAACATATCATGATGAGCATATCCTTGGATCTTCTTTGGTAGGTGGGCTAATGAAGGAAAATGGTTAAAGAAAGGTTCATGGGAATATTATGTTTAATAGCTTACCACGCAACCTTATGACACACGTTAAATAACTTATTATATTCATATCAAAAAATGATGTAAGAATGAAGAAAAATATTTTATTGAAAAATGAAAAAAAGGTCCTTGCAGTTATAAAGGTCAGTTAAACCGTTGGCCCAAAAATTAAATGAAACATAACTATTCAGTTGTCATGATGTGAAGAGTCACTTAAGATAATAATCCATGAATTATTTACTCACTATGTACTTGACAGTGCCACCTGTATCCTGAGGGGCCTATTTATGAGGCTGTTTGCGTCGCTCTTGCACCACACAACATGTGGTGCAAGAGCGAAGTAAACTTTAAGACAGATTTTTTAAGCCATGCAAAGCCACTATGCGTAGCTTTGAGTGGCTCCAAAAATCTGGAGTAACAAAGCGCTTATCACTGCATTACGTTACTCTGCCCTGGGTAGGTGTTACATCAATGTTGCATGGGTGTTCCAATGCGACTCCACTGGATTTTGATGCATTCACAGATTTACAAGAACTTGTAAACCTGGGAATGCACCAAACAGATACGCATCCCCAGGTGAGGTGTAACTAGAAGAAATATCTTTATTTCTCTCTTGGTACTTCCTCTTTCCATGTGTGATGTATTCTGAAGCACAAAAAGAAAGAGGAATTTGCCTCTCAGGAGTGTTTGTGTACAGGACGGTGGCCCTTCCTGCTGTACAAAAACAATCATTTCTGCAATGCAGGCACCCTTGCACCCAGTGGCGGCTCCTCCACCAGGGTGGAGGAGCGTCAGCCCACTGCTTTCTCGCAGTGCAAGAAGCAGAAACATAAAATGGTAATAACTTTCAGTTATTACCATTTTATGTTTGGTTGCGGGTGGGCGTGGCTGCTCTGCAGCAGGCAGGGGAGGAGTGATGTGCTTGCCCACTCCCTAGTGCGCAAAGACTGTTTGGTCGGCCCCCTGGGGCCACTCAAACCAGTCATGCGCAATCTGCCCTTCTCCATGTAGGCTGCATTGCAGCCTGCATGGAGAAGATGGCCTCCCCATAAGCCGCTGGCTGGGCGGCTTCCCGACTAAACACAACGCTGCTTGCAGCGTTGTGATTGGCTTAGGGGAGGGAGCCTGGCTGCCTGCTTCTGCTTCCTGTTCCTGTGAGCAGGAGCAGAGAAGACGCGGACCCGGCCGGCAGAAAGGTAAGTTTAATTATTATTTTTTTAAATTAAATTACCCTCTCGCGACCTCCCCGCCCCGTGTGACCCCCCAGCCCCCCGCCCCCGCCCCCGCAAGCCATGATGGCCACGATTGCTTGCACCATGGTGCAAGGGTGCCTATGTTGGTGCTAGGCAGCCAAAACGGTGCCAGCGGAGGGACAAGGAAAAGAATGCATCGTATTCTTTAAAATACGGTGTATTCCTGCCCTTTCCCTGTAATGCAACACAGTGCAGTAGGGTGACTTGCAGCAGTACTTTGCCATGAATACGGCCCTAGGTTTTTACAGTTTTACAGTGGGTAATCTCAAATGTTAGTTTGCTTTCCGAACCTAAAGGGGAAGTTCCGCCTTAAACATTTTTGGGGTTTGAATGCATCACAATACACAATTTCAGAATTATCCAACCGTTTAACCTCTGTCACATTTTTCTAACTTTAACAGGTGAAAGTTAATTCTCGGCAGCTATCATCTGTCTCCCTCCAATTTATTCGAAGTAACATTTCAAGTAGAAATGAAAGTGATAATTTCTGGGGTAAAAGCGTGACTTTGTTACTTTATGTGGATGCTCTGGCATGATTGCTTCACATAACGTAACGAAGTGACATGTCTCGCTGTAATTCAAATATGTCGCAGATGAACTATGATAGTGGTTGATAAGATATAACTTTCAGCTGTTAAAGCAGGCAAAAACATAACTGAATTGGACAATAAAACGACTGCTGTTTAGGGATTTTGTCTTCTTAGCCAATCACTGCTCCTAAAGGGGAGAGGATGTGGCTTCACGGCTAGACTGCCGACCAGCCTGAAAACCAAGGTTCGAGCCTCGGGGTCGACTCCACATCCTGTGATTCTGGGCAAATCACTTAATCTCCCCATGCCTACCACAAAAATTAATGTGTCCTTGTGTAACGTAACTGGTGCTCGTGCAAAGCGCTTCAATACCCTCGGATGGAGTTCGCGCTATATAAATCTGCAACAAAAAAAAGGGCTAGGTGGAAATTGCCCCTTAATGTGTGTGGCATGTGTGTGGCTGCATGTTAGGGATTTATAATATGCCGAGCAAGTTAGCTGCACAAGGTAGGGAACGTTGTGAGAGACTGGGGGCAGGGTGGTGGGCAGTGGTAAGAGACGGAGGATATGCTGTCTGAAAATAACATTCTTCAGCTCCTAACATCAAGAAACTCCAGTAGCTGCAGGGAACGTACTGTCAGTGAAAGACAGCATACGTGAACATATAGCAACGGTGGTCTGTTTAGACGGCATCAGACCACACAACAATATCATTTAAAAAATGAACATTTTGAAGTTCATAATTTAAAAATTCTTACTCGAATCCAATCTCACAGCCATCAGTTGCATTTCCATTTTGGAACCCTCCATTTTAGAACCCTCCTCCAGCACCCACTTGCCTCTCCGTTGTAACATAATGTTCTTGCTCCTGATAAAAACATGATTACCTTTTCAGCATGCTGATTTCTTCCATGCATCCCCTTCTACATTACCAGTGACCGTATCCTCATTTCAGTACACGAAGCTCCACTTCCCATATTGGTTCCGTATTCTGATGTCCTAGGATCAAAATGCAGCATCTTGATGCCTCCTCGCAATCCTACACGCCCCTCATGTTCCCCAGATCTTCTTAAAAATCAGATGTCCCCTTGAAGTTTCTTTAGCATCCAATGTCACAATCTCTTCCTCAGTATTCTGATGCCATCCAACTTGCGTCAGCACTTTCCAGTTCCCAGTCTTCCAATCAACATATTATTATTTCAGTACTTTAGTGAATCTTCAGCACATTGATATTTCAATACTTTATTTTTTGTCCTCCTGTAGTTTTTCTTTGATGCCATTATTTTGGAATATTTTTGCTTGGCGTAATCTTGCCCTTCTACAGTTTTGTTGCCGCAGCACTTTTCGCCCCTAAGTGGGATGGATATGCCCAGATGTGGGTGCCTTGCTCGCTGTGCCACTGGATTCGAGCTAGCCTGGCTGTTGAGGAGTGTTACCCCGAAACCGGTCCCAGGATGCTTGTTTCTGGTCCAGGGAGTACCCAGGTTGGCAGTTCGGGCTGGACTGTTCCCACGAGGAACAGGGTCAAGACTGATTTGCATATGGCTGGGTCCAAACTGGGGTGGCGTGGTGAGCGAAAGAACGATAGATTTAATCCAGGGGCTGTGGGGGCCACTCGGCCCCTGTATTTAATTTAAAAAACTTGCCCCAGGGAGGTGGCAGTCCCTGGGGCTGCGTGGGGGGGCCAGGCCCCCCACCCATTTTTATTTAATTTAGCCTGGGGAGGTGGCGGTCCCCGGGGCTGCAGGGGGGCCATAAGGGCCTCCCCCGCATTAATTTGTTTCAATAGCCCCATGGTTGTGGCGGTCCCCGGGGCTGTGGGAGGCCATTCCGGCCCAGCATCACTTTTCATATCTTTGACCCGGGGAGGTGGCAGTCCCCGGGCAACAGGGGAGCCACAAGGCTCCCCGCATATAATAATGTTACTGCCCCGAGGAGGTGGAGGTGCCAGAGGCTTTGAAAAACCTGAAAAGGGGGCCCCGTGTGCCCCCCCTCTTATATTTAAAAATGCCCCCGGGACCTGACCCAACTGGAGCCTGATTTCAAACTAAGCGCGTGAGCCTGCGCTTCATTTAGAAAAAGAATTCAGTGGGAGTTGTGGATCCAGCGCGACTCCCGCTGAAACTTTCTTTTTAAATGATTATTTGGCCCTGGGAGGTCCCTGTAAGAACCCCCAAGAGGCCTAGGGGGTCAGGGGGCCTCTACCCTGCCCACTTTTCCTTTTTTAACTTTTTTTCTTGTGACTCAGTTCAACCAAGTCACAAGATGGCTGCCAACACTTCCTGGTTTGAAGTGTTGGCAGCCAATCAAATCTCAGGAACGTGATTGGGAGGGATCGAAGATCCACCGCGGCCTCAGTTGTATATCTTAAAAATCTTTACATTTCTCAGCAACTACTGAACGGATTTACACCATTTTACAAAAAGGTTGCTTTCTGGACCAAGAGCAAATTTGGTCTAATTCCGTTCAGCAGTACGGGCTGTAGCCGTGTCTAAAGTTTCCTATGGAAATTAACATGGGGAAAAAGCTTTTGGGGCCCCCTTTTCTCAGACCCCGCTTGACGGATCACCACAAAATTTCAAGACAGCAGCTGAAGTGACTGGCAATTTAGTTTTTAAAATGCGCGAGGATCCGTCAAACGACATCAAAGTTATTGGCAAATGAAAAAATGCTCTTCCTATGGAAACTACATCCTAACTATAACTACCTACTGGCAACCTCATGTATATATATGTATATATACATGAATGCTAACGCTTTCAATTAAAACTTTAAGTTAACATGCACACTCATGACACGAAAAATGTATCCATTTATTGTGGACAAAAACACCAGCTCATGCAATGCGTTTTAGCCCCATGGCCTTGATCACACATACATGTCCCCCTGAAACATCGATCATAAGTCAGTGAGGACATGGTCATAGAAAAAGGACTTCATAAACAGTCCTTCATAAACAGTGCAGAAGGAGTCGCCATCTGAGATGCTGCAAAATTCATATCTTGACTTGATCGAGCATACCGTGTAAGTGCAAAGGAACTAGTAAAACAAATCAAGCAATCCACTGTTTGTAGTAAAATACGACTTATAAGCTTTCACTGTTTTCCATAATCAACATAATATATCAATAGTATACATGGTCCACGTTAATCCTTCGACAAATGCAAATTGCAACAAATAGAGCCCAAGTAGGCGGAGGAGAACCTAATGGAAGGTTATGTTATAATACCTCCAATGCACTTTGGTCAGATAATATACTTTTAAACATCATCAGAGCATTCAAAATCCATTATTCATAGATAGGTAATACATGCCATCACAATGTATCAGATTGAAATACATATTGAAATATATACAGCCCAAGTGGGCACACAATCTCACTAACAGTCTCTTTTCATGATAGGTGAAAGAGATTCTAAACACAGGTAAAAAATCATATAAATATCAATCCCTCAGGTGTCATAAACCAACTCTCCTATGGAAGAGTAGGGTAGGGCACCACAGCCTGGGAAACCTCTCCTCACCCAAGCAATGACAGGTTCAGAGTGTCCCTTCCACTCCTCCTTAATTGAGGACACCAAAGATTTTTAAAGAGGATTGAAGGCATCAATTGGGAGAATGATTTTTTTATGATGACACTTGATGTGAGGTCGTTTCACACCAGCATACACCAGGTCCCCTCTGATTGGCAACACAAGCACTACAGATGGTCCTCGCTTAGTAAGGATTTGTCAGTGAAGTATAGCTTGACTCATGTTGTGCAGTGATCATGGGGACCAGATCTGGGCATAAGCTTTGCACTTATGGGATTGCACAGAGGAAAACAACAAGTGATAAGGCTTGAATTTATTCCAGTCACTGATATTTACCTAGGCCTCATTCCAGTTTATCCTTTTTGCACACCATCCTGCCTCAGAAATAATCTAGCCATGTGCAAATCAGCCTTTTTTCTAGCCCAATAGATACAGTCCAGCACAAAATGCCAGTTCTGGCTCCTTCTAAATTGAACATGAATGATGGCAATCCTGATTGTCTCCCTTCTGCTCTTTTTCCTCTTTTTCTCATCTGTCTTCTCCTTGTAGGATGGCGGTGGAAAGTTCTAGAATGGGGAAAGTCTTACAAAATCCAGAGATGCCACCTCACCCTTGCACCCAGCAGCGGCTCGCACAGGTAAGAGCGGTGGGGCAGGGTGGGGGGTGGAAGTCGTCAGACGACGGGATAAGTAATATTAAATAAATAAATTTAAAAACGTACTTTGTGCCCACCGTATCGCTGACGCAGCGATGTGGCGACTGCAAAGTAAGTGGTTTTATTTATTTAATATTACTTACCTTGTCGTTTGTTCACTTCCACCACCCCCACCCCATCCCACCGCCTCTCCGCTCTTACCTGTGCGAGCCGCCACTGATTGCACCTCTCACTGAAACATCCAGTTAACAGCTCTCCGGCTGTCCAACCCCCCCCGCACAGCATTCCGGGATGAACCGAGATGGATCCTTGACCCTCACTCTGAGCCTATATCCACCCATGCAAGTTTGGTCCTTCCCTCCAAGATTCAAACCCCCCCCTTGCATCCAGAGACAGAAGTTGTCACCTGTGAGAATTGGCTGTGACCCCTGGTCTGGGAGATAGAGATTTTAACTCACACGCTTCCTCTAAATTGGCTTACCTCCAAATATTGTTCCAAGGGTGCTTTGAATTGCCTGTTGGCCTGGGAAGTAAATAACTGGTCCACAAGGGTATCTCAAAGAATGAATTGCTATAAATCTGATAAAAATATGAATGCATGTAGAGTAAAACTCACTCTGGGTTTACTTTTGCCACCCAGAAATTTATAGGAAAAGAGAAGTCAATTACTTTCTTACCTTGTGCCAACTGAGAGTTATATTTTAGGCACACTTCTCCTTAAGAGTCAAAACAGTCTAAGCACAGCAGATTTTACCCTTGAGCCAAGAAGGAAGGGCACATTTCTTCTCAGGTTCTGAATTGATCTATAAGGCCTTAGAAGTCTGCAACCAATTGATTCTGGATATTGTCTGCAATACTGCTACCTATATGCAAATGCTAGGCTGAGAAAGACAGGTAGTATCTTTCCAGTCTCTACACATGTGTATATGTGTGTCACGAACAACTTTGATCAGAGCCCTTTACCTCAGTTGTACACAGCACCTGACTTTTTTTTTTTTTAAGTAGGCACTGAGAATCGTAGCTGAAATTCATTCCAATAGGGAGACTCACTCAGAGCAGAGGTCCATAAACCACAGGCCCAAAAGCAAAAAACACATGGGTCTTCGCAGTTCAGAATCTGCTTTCTCACATTTTAAATCCATGAGTAGCAGATGTAGTATGATATTGAGCACCCCCTTTAAAATAGGGTCTGATGTGCTTGAGTTGCCACAATGTTTTTTTAAACCCCTGAGAAAATAAATAGCCTAAGACTGTGATGTACGCTTAGTAGTACATGTGTGCTGAGCAAGCATTGAATGTTTCTCTAGTTACCAGGCTTGTGTGTAAGATATGGAGCATGCGATGTGGGTGTGGTCTGTATTTAATGGATTTCATTGCTTTAAACGCATTGCACTGTGTTGATCTATGCTCCTTCCCACATTTCAAATGCTGCATTACACTGGAGAATGTTCACCATTGCTATGTACCCCATGACAAAAGTATACTGGGAGGAAAACAGTGCCAGGTTAAAATTGTTGTAGGAAAGTAGGATCTGCTTTTAGGGTTACCCCCACTTTTTGCCTGGTGCTAAGCTGTTATTGACTAGTCTGACTGGGATCCTGCTAATCAGGACTCCAGTCTCTCTGCGTTCTCCCTTAAATTGTTATGACAAGTACTTGAGGAACATCCCAGATTGGATACTGGGGTACCCTTATCAGTCGCTAGTATATGGTACTAAGGTACCCAGGGCTCAGGTACCCCATAGGTCCCCCATGGGCTGAAGCATGCGTTATGCCACCCATGGGAGACCATTCAAAATGGAACCAAAGGCTTGCCATTGCAGCTTGTGAAAGCTGGTGCTAGCACCACTTACGAAAGTTATAGGTTTCCTATTTCTAGGGTCACTGCACTTAAAACCTATAAGTCACTCCTATAGCACGCCTTTTCAATCCTGAAGGCAGTGTGCTTGGTTCTAAGTGTGAGGGTGCCCCTGCATGAGCAGGACACCCCTACAGCCTACGGACACCATTCTCCCAGGTTGTAAGTGAAGCAGCCATATACCATATAGAGGGGAACCGCATAATAACGCGATGGCCATCTCGAAATTGGCTGCAATGAATCCTATCATGTTTTGTATCGTAAACGGTGTGGGAGGTATGATTCCAAGCACTGGAAGAGCCTTCCATTAGGCTGTCAGTGTTCCCGGTGCCAGCCTTCTAGACCCAGACAGCACAAAATTGTTGCTGACAACCAGAGACACAATTCTGCCCTCCTGCTGCTGAGCCAAGCTCGAGCAGGGGAAGGCAGAACAATAGCCATCCTGTCACAGGGAGGTATGAACACCTCCTAGACAGAATTTATTGTATTGGGACCTGGTGAGTGCGCTTGCCAGCGCCACTAAGCCTGCATGAGGGGCACATTTGGTGCCTCTGTGCATAGTCCAGTTCAAACCAGCTCTAGGAGCTGTTGGCTCCCGCTCTGGCGTGAAACTGGACCAAGGACATGGGAGTAACCTCCCCCTGTCCAGACCCTCCCCTGGGAGGGTCCCTTGAATCGTCCCAACCCTTTACTTAGGGTACTTAAGGGCTTACCTGTGGGTGGGTCCCTAGATTCGTCGTGGGACAAGATTCAATTCAGACACCACTTCTTCTTCTACCGTCTGGGCACTTTGGACTTCACTGGACTTAGTTTGGGCTCGACTTCGTCTCCCTTCCAGTCTGCTGCATCATCTGTGCCTGTGCTCCATACAGGAACTTTCCAAGGCCTGTGGGCATCAAAGAAACCCTGAAGGAATCTCCCTTGAAGTGAAGGAGTCAGTTCCCTGCATTCCCAGGCACTGCAACTAAGCTGACCGGTCTGGTGATCCTGAGCTCCTCCGGACTCTGAAAGGTTCTGCAACACAGGTGGTGGTTCTCCACAGCTCATGAGGCCTGCCCTGCCCTCTCACCATGTTTGAGGTCAGTATCCCTCGTGGGAGCTGCAGGAACCGAACCCCTGTGCACCGTGTCGACTTGCAGCTGCAATGGTTTGTTGGCTTCCATCCACCAAGATCTTTGGGCTCCAAGTAGCCCCAACCTCAAGCAGCACCTCAAGTGACCAACGTCTTTGTCCACATCACATTGTTTGCTCCGTGGCCTGCATCTTTTGGTGAGCTGCTTGAGGTCATCTAGCGACTCCAGTGCCTCCGGCCTGTGGGTCCTGTTGAGGGTCATCTTTGCTTCTGTTGGGCTCCCCTGATTGCTCGGGGCCTGCCCTGACTCCCCTGCTTGTGGTGAGTCCCCGGACCTTGCTGGTCCCGACATTGCACCTTCTTCGACATCTCCGTTGGTTGCATTTGCCAAGGCTTGTTGGTACCCCAGCCGGACACCGACCCCTCAGCACTAGACATCCGACATGGGACAGCTCGTGAACAGCTACTGGTCTTCCTCAGCATCGCCTGGTCCTCACAGCTGCAGAGTCAATGTCATCGTCAACTCTCCTGCAGCTCCCAATATTGGTGGGCATTCGTCTTCCAGATCTCCTGGTCACTCCTGAGTGACATAGACTATGTGCCCTCTGCTTGCAGGTACCTCTAAAATAGAATCCACCTTCGGATTCCACCAGACACTTTCTCCTTCTTCAGCAGTGGCACTTTCCTGAAGTCCTCCATTGGGTTCGACAGCGGTTTCTGACACCACTTCACACCTATGCACCCGGCTTCCCTGGTGTAGGTAACGTGGGTACTTGGGTATCCACGGGTGGGGTGACTCTCCAACCTTCTGTCTTCCATGCAATTTCTTCAGGGTCCACAGGGAAGGGTCCTTAATCTTTAAAATTCCAACTGCGACTTAAGTGTTGATTTGTACGGAGAATGCGGTTGTGTTCCCACACTGCACATGCTCTCCGTGGGGTTCCTAGTAACTCACCTTGGGTGGTTCCTTGGGTCCCCAGCACTTCTACGTCCTCTCGACATTGTCTTGACCCGAGAGTCGTGGTTCTTATACCACTTTCTTAGTATATGGTTTGGTCCCTCCCTAGGGTCCACTGTGTATTCTGTGCTATTTACTTGATTTCTTTGTGTTGTATTGTGTGCCTTTTGCATGTCTCCGGGAAGGAGATATTTGTATGTGTTAGAGAGTAATATATAATAAATACATATTTTTATAAATACCTTGTGTGGTTCTTTTTCACTTAATCTATACATATAAGATTGCATTCTGGTAAAACATGCTGCTTTACACTCCTTCTGGACTAAGCATGAAGGCTGCTCTCCACAGCTACCACTTAGAGAGCTTTCTAAGGTTGTCTAAGACCTCTTAAATCACCATAAGGGTTGTCTGGACTGGTGCAGGGTGCCCACTTACGTTAGTGTTTAAACAAAACATCAAGAGCAACCCTTATGTCCATGCGAACAGGTGTATAAAGTAATCCTTGAGAGAAAACGTTCACATGGAACTCATTTTAAACATCGATATATGGGTATCACAGATATTTCTGTGCGGACTGAATCACAAACAAACAATGCAATATTTCAAACATTTAGAAGGAGCAATAATAACTCAGCCAGTATGTAACACGGTTCAGCCGAACTGAGTTTATTCAAAACAAATATAAATTTTAACAATCAATCACATTGTGTACAGTGAGAGAGGAAGACATAGCAGACCCCAGCATCTGCCCCGGAGTCAATCAGCATCGGATGTGCTACTCAGAGCAATGTGGCTCTAAAATGGATTCTTTTATCACTGAACCCTTCTCTGCCTTATCCAAGCCCACCTAGTATCCTCATCAGTGAACTAGAGGAATGTGGCCAATTTTCAAATTCATCATCCACGAATAACATATAGACCGTCGAACCAGCAATGTTCGGTCCACATTTCAGTGAACTGAGGGATGCTGCCTTCTATTGATGTCCCTCATCCCTCCAATCACCAGAGACTAAACACTATTTCCATTAAGCCAACCCCTGCTATCTTCAGTCCTGATGAGACCCTATTATTCTGAACGGGTCAAAACGCCGTTGACACGAGTATAGAGACTGACAAACTTTCTTGCTTTTTGCAGATACAATTATTGCATTATTGTATCCATGACTGTTTGTACCTGAATTTGCTGTCTCGCATGTGTATCAGCCGATCACTTTTTGAGTTGATTCCCATTTTGTCACTTCTTTTATTATTTTTTTCCTTTGTCTTGGTTGACTACACACCTGGGGTCTGCTATTTCTTTCTCTCTCACTGTACACAACATAATTGGTTGCTAGAATTTATATTTGTTTTGAATAAACTCGGTTCGGCTGAACCGTGTTACATACTGGCTGAGTTATTATTGCTCCTTCTAAATGTTTGAAATATTGCATTGTTTTTATGTGATTCAGTCCGCACAGAAATATCTGTGATATCCATATATCAATGTTTAAAATGAGTTCCATGTGAACGTTTTCACTCAAGGATCAATTACATAAGTGGACATCATGTACCAGGCCAGCTTCTCACAATTATGCTGTGGGGAAAAAAACATTGCACTGCCCAAAACTGTAGAAGTGCTGCGGCAACAAATGATGGACGGAATGCTTAATGAATCAAACATTCATCCCCTGTCAAGAGATCTGGGTTAAATCCATCGTTCTTTTGCTCACTACATGACCCCAGTTTGGACCCAGCCATTTGTAAAACAGCCTTGGCCCCCTTCCTCATGGGAACAGTCCAGCCCCAACTGCCAAGCCGGGTCCTCCTTGGACTAGAAACAAACATCCTGGGACCACTCTCTGGGTAACACCTCTGATCAGCCAGGCTAGCTTGAATCCAGTGGCACAGCAAGCAAGGGATCCATGTCTGGGCATACCCATCTCACTTAGGGCAAAAAGTGCTGTGACAACAAATGATGGATGGAATGCTTAATGAATCAAACATTCACCCAAGTCAAAAGATCTGGGTCAAATCTATTGTTCTTTTGCCCACTAAGCCACCCCAATTTGGACCCATTCATATGCCAATCAGTCTTGACCCTGTTCCTCATGGGAATAGTCCTGCCCAAACTGCCAAGCTGGGTCCTCCCTGGACTGCATCAAGCATCCTGGGACCAGTTTCGGGGTAACACCCCTCATCAGAGAGACTAGCTTGAATCCAGTTGCACAGTGTGCAAGGGACAAATGTCTGGGCATACCCATCCCACTTAGGGCAAAAAGTGCTGCAACAACAAATGATAGACAGAATGCTTAATGAATCAAACATTCACCCCAGTTAAAAGATCTTGGTTAAATCCATTGTTCTTTTGCTCACTTCGCCACCCAGTTTGGACCCAGCCATGGGAACAGTCTCGAACAACAAGAGAGAGGGGTCCACCTCACACAAAGGGACAGGACGACCAAAGTGAGGCTGGAGGCAGACGTGTCCCGGCATTGATTTCAACTTGAAGAAGTCTACCTATGTAACCACAGTAAGGAGGATCAATAATTTGGAGATTGTTCAATCCCAGAACTCGAGAGACAGAAAATTCAAAATATATTAAGACTACATTTTATTGAAGGCTCACAGAGAGAGCCCCACATTTGATGGGCATACCCTAAAAATAGATGGGTGGCACTTGATCTTGAGAATCTAGTTCCCAAGAGTGATCATTGAATGATAACACATCACCAATTCCAATCTGAAGTTGTGGGAGACACCAAGGGGCCTATTACGATGGCGGTCGGATGACCGCCGCCCGGCGGTGGCAACCGCCGGACCTGCGGCGGACATCAGCCGCGATCGCAAGCCAGAAAACCGCCGGTCAGATTAGGATGGCGGTGGTGACTGCGGCGGTGGGAAATTCCGAGCGCCGCTTTTCTGCCGGTTGCCATCCGCACTCCTGCCCTGCGGACGGAGAAGGACCGGGATAATGGTGGCGGTGCAGGGCAGGCTCCGCCGGCACGATTATGATGCCGGCGGTAGCCAGCCTTTCGGCAGCCGTCAGACCGCCATGGAAAGGCATGCGGTGATTGTATTCCGGGGGCCCGTTGCAGGCCCCCAATGTTTTGTGGGGGGTGTGGGTGCACTGGGGGGGTACCCATGGTCCCCCCCTACATGTCCCTGTACCAGGTGGCAGGCACTGTGCAGTGCCTGCCACGCAGTGCAGGGAAATGCAGGACATGCTCATTTGGACATCGCTGCGGTGCTGCAGGCAGCAGCAACCGCCGCAATGTTAAGGCCCGTGATCCGACCACCGCGGTCGGATTTCGAGCAAGGTACATTCTAATGCGACCGGCGGTTATGTCGCGGGCCTTGCGGGCGGTCTTTTCCCATTACCATGGCGGTCGGGGAGGTTTTCCAACTGCCATCGTAATAGGCCCCCAAGTATTTTTCCCGAAGAAGGTGGTTGGATCATTTTAACCCACAAAACGTGTCACGCTGGTTCTACAAAAGCACTAAATCAACCCTATCTTGGCCAAACAAGAGACTGTACAATATAGTTGTTTGACCAATTAATTACTTTGTGATTAGTGTGTAACAATGACAAAAAATGTATGTCTATGATACTCTCCCATGTTTATTTATTGTGATTTTTTTAACAATGTGTATGTTCTTTCTGATTTTTGATGTGGCTCTCTACTTAGAGAGTTATTTTATCTTGAAATAATCCATGTTTTTATCATATGCACTCTTTATATGACTTTTTAAACTGATTTTACAGAATAAACATTAATTTATTGGATTTTTGCAAACAGTTAGCACTCTTTGGTGATATTGGTATGCTTGGATGAATGGTGTATGATTTATTATCGGTTTGTCCAAATACACACAAAGGGAATTGTTGTTTTTGATTTTTGTTAATTTGGCCTCATGGGAACAGTCCAGCCCGAACTGCCAAGCCAGGTCCTCCGTGGACTAGAAACAACCATCCTGGGACCGGTTTCAGGGGATTATACAAAGGAGGGGGCCCCGGGGCTGCGGTGTCATCAGTGATTTCATCAGTGATGTCACTGACCATGTCATGAGTGATGTAATATCAGAGGTCATAAGCAGTGCATTGCAGGGCCGTGAGTTCTAGTTAGCTCACTAACTATAGCGGCTGAATTTTTGGGGGTTTGTACGAGTGACCCCTGAGCCTAACTATAACGTCTCTGTAACCTTTGGAATTTCACAGAATTACTATGGTTTTTTAAAAGCTTATTCCTAACTATAAAGTTCCTGTAACCTATATATATATTTATGTTATTTTATGGAGTTTTGCATAGTGCTCGGGTACCCGAAGGTGTCTTGGTACTGTATAAGGAAGATCAGAGACGCAGGCTAGGTACAGATGTGGCCTCTTAGGTGTTAAAAGAGTCATGTTTTCAGTGCCTTCCTAAAATGTGTAAGGGACTGGGAATTTTTTAGTTCTAAAGGAAGGGAGTTCCACAGTCTAGTTGTACAGGTCACAAAGCTTTTGCCACCCCATCGAACTAGTCTGAACTGAGGCACCTTGACATTCTTTGCTCCTGCAGAAATACTGTCTAAGAGCCATTGGGCCAATACTGTGAAGTGGCTTAAAGGCAGTGCACAAGGCCTTGAATACAATCCTTTTTTTCACAGGCCGCCAGTGCAATTTGTTCAGTGCTGTGGATGCTGACTGAAATTTGGGGAGGTTAAAAACGAGGCGGGCTGCAGCATTTTGAAGGGTCTGGAGTTTGGATAGCATTTTTTGTTGTAGACCAATATATAATCCATTAAAATAGTCTAGTTTAAACAGAATTAATGCAGAAATTATCGATTTTTGTAAATTAGGGGGAATATAAGGTAGGATTTTTCTCAGAGTTTTGGGAAGAAAGAAAACCGAAGATGATGTTTGATTGATCTGGTTCTCAAAAGAGAGTTTTTTGTCGAAGCGGAAACCCAGATTCTTAACTTTTTCCACTGGGAATGGAACATATCTGGTAGCCACCATGCCTGGGACCAAAAATCAGTGTTATTTCTGAAGAGTAATATCTCAGTCTTGCCTGAGTTTAATCTCAGCTAGTTTTCTGCCATCAAGGTTCTGATTTTTTCCATACAGAGGCAGAATTGGGCAGATGTGTGTGTTGGATTTCCTGTGAGAAACACAACAATTTGCATGTTGTCTGCATAGGAAACAACAGAGAAACCAAAGGTCTTGATGAGTTTTACCAAAGGGCCAATATAAAGATTAAATAAAGTAGGGCTCAGTGATGCCCTTTGAGGTACTCCACAGGGAAAATACCATGTGGTGGATGAAGAGGTTTCTAGGGTGATGTATTGTTCTCTATACGCTAAGAATGATGTTAATAGGGAGAGGACTTTATCTCTAATGACAAGTTCAAACAGGCGCTTAAGCAAAATGTTGTGATTGACAGTGTCAAACGCCGCCGAGAGATCTAACAGTATCAAGGCCACGTTTTCTCCTCTGTCTACTATAGATCTGATGCTTTCTGCGGCAACTATGAGAGCAGATTTGGTGCTGTGTTGGCTCTGGAATCCAAATTGTGAATCATTTAATAAATTGTTTTCCTTTATGAAGACGGATAGTTGCTGATTCAGAAATATATCTAATATTTTGGCCAGCAAAGGTAGTCGTGATATGGGGCAATAGTTTGGGGGATCTGCTGCGTGGAGATTTGTCTTTTTTATGAGGAGGAGCATTGCTGCTTTCTTCCATAGTTTGGGGAAAATGCCTGCATGTATAATTTTGTTAAAGACGAGAGTGAGATGTCCAGAGATTATCGCTATAGTGAGATGTAGCTCTTTGGGTCATCCGGGGAACCTGATTTAGTGCTAGCCAGGAGGGTCATAACTTGCTCTTGTGTTACAGGTAAAAAGTTAGAAAAACAACATTGAGTGTTGATTTCTGCGTGGGGCTTTTGGTTGTTAGATGTTTTAGGAAAGTTAGTGGAAAAAGTGGAAAAAACATTGAGTACTTTCGATTGAATGGTTTTTGCCAGTTCATTATAAAAAAATTGACTAGCGTTGACCTGCTTATTTTGAGATGTGTTTGACAAGGCTTTAACCGTTTTGACCAGTTCCTTGAGCATAGCTGTGGTGCCTGGGTGATTGGAGGAGTGCATAGGTAGTGTCTGGGTGATATTATAAGTGCATGAGTACTGGCTAGGTGATTGGAGAAGTGCATGGATAGTGCCTGGGTGATTGGAGGAGTGTGGGAATAGTGCCGAACTGTATAGATGAGTGCATGGGTAGTGTTTGAAGGAATGGATGAGTGCAGTAAAAGTGGCTTTAAATATGATTTCACATTATCATGCTTATCACATTATTTCTTCTTACCTTTTTACTAATGTAGATACAAAACTCAGTGGAACTATTTTACAGTAGTTTTGTTGTAAAGTGAATTTAAAATCTTTTCAAAATTCACCATTACCTTCTGTAAAAAAAGAAGAAGAAAAACTGTTATCGAATATAATATTATATTTTTAAGAACACAACATAAATTTAGAATTACATAACATTTTCAGTTTCCCTTTTTTGCTGGTCTCAGATTCTACTGAATTTCACCATACACAGTGATTTCAATGTAGATCATCATACAACAGCAATGAGATTGTAAAAAAAAAAAATCAGCGTTGAGCATTATTTAGAACAAGTGTAACTATCTGTTTACCTATCTACAGTTTCTAAATTACATTCTTCAACTACATTAAGGGGCCGATTCCGATTCGGGCCGGAAATCTCTCCGACCGAGCCGGACCCGGAGAGATTTCCGACCGAATCGGACTCTGGCAGTCCGACCGAACGAGTACGATGCGCACGCATGCCATCGGACTCGAGTCGGTCGGACTCCCATTGAAGTCAATGGGAGCCGGTCGTACAACGCGTACGCGGGCTCCCATTGACTCAATGGGTGCGAGGCGGACAAGGGCGCCCCTACAGCAGGTACGCGTCGATGCGCATCGCGGCGTACATGCACAGGTAGGGGGACCCATGGGTCCCCCCTGTGTGCGACTCGCGCGCCTACGCGTACAGGGGGTCCGACGCGGACCCCCAAAGTCCGGCTCCGACAGCTTTTTCGAGCCGGACGGCGCGAGTCGATCGGACTGCTCGCGGCGCGCATCGTACTTACCCGGCCGGGAAACGTCTCCATAGCGCGGTGCGAGTCGTGTCCATGTGAGTCGGTCGGAGCGTGTTGAAGCCGCGTTCGAGTCGGTCGGAGATTTCGCGGGTGCCTGCATCGTACTCGCTCGGCCGGACCCGCGTACGATTCGGTCGGGAAACAGGGCTCCGAATCGGATCCGGTAAATCCGAATCCGATTCGGAGCCCTACCGGCCGAGATCGGAATCGGCCCCTAAGTGTTTTATTTCTCTCAAGTACATTTTGTAAAATATACACTCTCATTTACATCGCGTATAATATAAAGATCAAATATATAAAATACTTCTTTCAAACACAATTTTCCAAATGAAATATGAATTAGCACAAACAATAATCCAAGCACTAATTGTTCACATCTTCCCAATTGGCCGAATAATGTTTCCAAATCCTTTTGCATTGAAAATATCCAAAATAAACTCGTTATTTCGTGTCCACATCTTCCAAATAGGCTTAATGATGTTTTCAAAACTTTGGCATCAAAAATATCAGATATGAATTTGGTAATTCATAAGGCAACCTACATTTGAATTTCAAATGGGCATCATTGCAATGTGTTCATCCATTATTGCACTTTAAATACACAGTATAGTGTCCAGATGTTGTAGTAGGTCCATCATGGAAAATAATACCCACTGCTTTAAAAGATCGTCCTGAAATTGATACTTGACTTGCCACAAATTTTTTATTTTGGTTTCCAATTTTGTTCCATTTACTCTACAACGTTGTTCCATTAAAATGACATATTTACCAAATCTTTCTATACAACGTTTCTGATTTACAATGAGAACATTTCATATCTTGATTAGCTGTTTTTACTAATTTGTTAAAAGACACTGATTTGCAATCTGGTACCGTCAAGTATATGAATCGTTCAGTGTCTATTTCAGTGGTAGAAGAAAATGAACACTCTTCAAATTTATGATCCCATCTCTGACTTAGTCCAAATAAATTTTCAATTTCTATTCCTTCATCGTCCAATACTGCAAGCATAAACATAAGAAATTCTTGTGCATCTTGTTGTATATTCAATGTAAATTTCAATGAACCAGTACATATATCCAAAAGATGCCGAATGCCAGAAGAAGTATGGATTTTAGTTCTATCAGTTACCAACTTTTGAAAAATATAATGTAGTAAAGAACAGAATCTTTTTTTCTCGATTTTCCATAATTTCATGATGAAGATCCTCTAGATAAAACACAGCATTCAAAATTACATTAGCATAGCAATTGATACCTGAACTGTTTTCCAACTGCTATCCTACAATAACATCAACAGTGTCCATTTTCCTTTTCTTTGCAGTTTCATCATTCTCTTGAATTGTTTTCTTTTTTTGAATCTCAGTAGAATATTTGTCATATTTCCATTTTGGACACACTACACATTTCTCATATACAGGATACTCACCTAAGTTAGGAGCATAAAGTATACTTAACCGATTGTACTCTCTTACACAATTTACATCAGCACTAATCTTTTTCTCATCAAAATCAATTGAATACATACCAGATAATGTTCTTACTTGAGACAA
Organism: Calotriton arnoldi; assembly: GCA_963921515.1. NCBI lineage: Eukaryota > Metazoa > Chordata > Amphibia > Caudata > Salamandridae > Calotriton > Calotriton arnoldi. Next base: position 21,249 of record CAWUFW010013689.1, read on the forward strand.
TAAACAACAGAAGATTACCTGCCAAAAGGATTCAACAAGGCCCTGGAAAAGGGTCCTAATATTAACAAGCACACACCGGGAGTAAGCATGGGGGCCTCTTGTGCCCCTAGTATAGCTTGTCTATACATGGGGCACTTCGAGCAAATAAACATCTATAATGAGATGGTCCCCTTCTATGAGAACGTTCGAGCATGGTCTCGATTCATTGATGATATTTTTTTCATCTGGAAGGGGGACCATGTCTCATTAAATGAGTTTATTCTATGGATCAATGCGGCAGACAGTAATCTTAAATTCACTGCCCATTCCAGTGACTGCAAAGTGGAGTTTCTTGATGTTTGGATTGAGCACAATCAAAATGAACTGTATGTGTCTCTATTTACTAAACCTACAGCTAGAAATACCTTATTGCAGTATGGTAGTTACCATCCCCGCTGTCAAAGGGACAGCATCCCTTTTAGCCAGTTTCTTCGTATACGAAGAAACTGTTCAGACATCAAAGACTTCCTGAAGCAAGCGGACATTCTCAAAGAAAAACTTGCCCATCGGGGCTATCCTCACAAATTGATTAAGGAATCGTTCAAAAGGGCGAGATATTTCAATCGCGATTCTATGTTTCTATCTAGGGAAACCAGATCTATGGACAAACTGGTCTGTGTGACCAGACATTCAAATATCAACCATAAATTGAGACAGACCATAAATTCTTGTTGGCATCTTCTCAACCTGGGCAATGGTGAAGAAAAACTCCCCAAACCCATTTTCGCTTTTAAGAGAAATAAACATCTCAAAAACCATCTAGTAAAAGGGAAGATGCAGGAGCCATCTGCTCCATTCCAAAAAGCCATTTGTGGTCCTGTACCCATTTATGGCAACCACCGTTGCGGCAGTTGTCAGGCTTGCCCCAACGCCATGGTGGGCGATACTATCAACACCCCTGAGCGGTTGGTCACTCTCCAGAGAATGACTAACTGCCGCACCTCCAATATTATCTACATTATCATGTGTCCATGTGACCTTGTGTATGTTTGAGAAACTGGATGTGAGTGCAGAACCAGGATTGGGGAACATAAATCCAATATCCGAATAAAAAAACTTTCGGCTCCCCTAGTCTGCCATTGGCTTGAGAAAAATCATTCTGAAAATGATCTCAAGTGGTCGATTTTGGAAAAATCCTCGTTAGTCCAGGAAAAGATCCCACTTTGATCCGTAAAAAAGAGAGGTATTTTGGATCTACCTCTTGAATGCTGTAAATAAAGGCCTCAATGAAAATTGTCCATGGGAGAATGCTATAATATAGTCTGTGGCCTCATCTCCCTCGTTCTACTGGGATATGTGGATCCCCCTGCTTGGACGTTTGGGGTCCTTCTTGATTTGTGTTTTCCCTCTGTTTATATCTTATCTTGCTCCCTGAATGTAGCTCTCTCTGTGTGTTTGTTATATCCCTCTCCCTGTTATTGAGAAAAGTAGTTTTATCTTTTCATTCTTTTAGAATTTCCCTATGTGCCCTCTAGTTCCTAGAAGGATGGGCAGAATGGGAGGGGCGCTCTTATTCCATCTTAGCATTTCATCTAAAGAACTGTCCCCCCTGAACTGAGCGAGTCCTTCTATTGTTATAAGATGGCAGCCGTTGGTACGTGGGTTGACTACGTTTCCCACTGTCTGCTCTCTATTATGTTCTTTCTAATGGTCTGAGCCTCTCATTGGTTCACTGGGGCACGTGAACCGTTGAAATTGCCCTCCTTCTTCCCGACGCTGTCGAACCCCGGATGGCGGTTTCGTTATAGCCCGGAAGAAGTATCTCCCGTCAGACGCCACTCTGATATCTAGGTAAGCTGGAGGAAATGTGCGGGGATTTTTACCCTCTTTTTGATGGCCCTCTGCGAAGTCCCCTTATGAAGCACGCATTTTAAAACTATTTACACTTATTGTGGCGAACTAGAGGCCACTTCACCCCATTTCTTGATATTACCGGACGATGTTGCCTCTCGTTTCCGCCTACTTCGAGGCAGTTACATGCGGAGCGCCTTTTAAATTTAAAGGTCCGGTTGATCACCTATATGGGCTGATTGTACGCTCTTTCTCCTCGACTATTCTGATTGCTAGGCGGTCCTGTTGTACTCCACCGCTAGCCCGCATGTAGTTCACTCCACGCATGATCATAGGCTGTGTAATTCTCCTGGCATTGAGCGTGCGCCTTCGTTGATCGCAGAATATCTCCGTGTGTGCTATATAGATACTTTCCCCTTTTTTTTCTATATAGACATCCTTACTACTTGCTGTGGAGACCGATACCAAGCCCGAATCCCTGGACGTAGTCTCTGGATTGTACTCCTTGGAGCGGCAGCCTCGACTACCTCCATTCTTTCGCGGATCGCTATTGAATGAAACTATTGATCAGGGCCGACCTGGACCTTGTTGGGTAGGTTCTCTTATTGCCACTATGAGATTTGTGTGTTTCGTGTCCATGTTATGGATGCTTTAGCAGGATTGATCCTTCCTTTTGTTGATATTGTATTTCCTTATTGTTACCACAGATCTATATTGGAGTTTTATTCATCTATCTCGGAATCTAAACTGTATTTGGAAAAATCTGTTTTTTCATTGCTTCTTACTATCAGGTATTTAGTGGATAGATGTGAGCGAATGCATTCTCCGCATGCTGGACTGGATTATGTGATATGCACTCTTTCAACTTCTTTATAGTTGGCACTGGGTTCTTTTCTTTTCTCTTTTTCTATTCTTTTTTAAACTTTCTTGCGGTTATCTCTGACCGGTCAGTAGTTGGTCTCTGATATAAGCTCTGCCCATGACTAATACTCAGTGGCGGGGTGGGTTCAGCTTATTTTATTCTTATTTTATTCTGTTTTTATTTATATCTGGTGATGCACCCTATTCCAGTTTACCTTATTGCGCTCTTTATATGTTTGAATATTCTTCCTCACACCGGGGCTGACTGTTCAGTCACCAGAGCACCATATTCAAAAAAGAGTACTGATGTCGGAATTATATACCTGAATTCACACTGAATGTATGTATTTTCATATTCTCTCATGATTTTAGGTGTGCTGTCCCTCACCATTTGTCCATCCTCGCCCTGATGAAGGTGTAGCCCCGGCTGGCGTTAGACACCGAAACTCGCGTTGGCGTTATAACGGTTGCGGGTAGCTGGATTGTTCCTACCCCTACCCCTTGGATGACAATTGTGAATCTGTCATCCAACCATCATGTGGCAGCTTTACCATCTTGATGTACTTGTTGATGTGATGAAAATGTTCTATGTTGGATGAATGATGATGTGATTTGGAATGTATGATAGTACGACTGCGGTATTTGAATGAGACGTGTGGGACATGGCTATTGTATTAATCTGATACTGAATCTTGTTTTGTTACATATTTATTCTGTAAAAATTTGATAAAATGTTTTTGATAATATGAAAATAAAAATGAGAAACTATTTTGATTGAATAATTCCATGGTTGGATTATTTTGACATTTGTCTCTGTCTGCTCCGGTGTGTGCTTGTTAATATTAGGACCCTTTTCCAGGGCCTTGTTGAATCCTTTTGGCAGGTAATCTTCTGTTGTTGGTTGTTCTTATCTCCCCTGCTATACCTGCCCTTTATTTGTCAGGGGTCCCCCTTTTTAGTAGTTGTTACGTCACAGCCTGGGAGCTGTGGGGGTTCGTTGCTTTTCCTCTGGAATAGTTGTGCATTTCACTTCATCTATCTACTATATGGTTGTGGGTTTCTAGATATCTTGACCTGATTGATCAATTAATTGTTGGCTTATGTTTTTTCTGCGGTTATTTATCTGTCTTAGCTTTGTTGTTGTCTGTCTGAGTGCCTTGCTATCTGTATTAGGTGTGTCTGTTGAATTCTTGAGTTCCTTGCTTAACTGGATTATATTCCTTTTTTTCCATGATGGAAAGCATCAAAACCTTCGGGTTTTCAGATGAAGACTTTGCAAGAATGATTGGCCTAACAGCTGGCAGTGACAAACAGTTTTCCCTCTCCAAGGGGCTAGAGGGAGAATGGACCAAACTCCTCAACCTTAAGAAAAAATCTAAGCGTACAGAATTCCATGCAAATTTTATGCTGGAATATTTGAAGGCTGGAACGATCCCCATTGGACTAAGGGTCCGGAACATTCCCGGTCTCTTTATCGAAATCAGACAATTCCTGGAGAAGTGGGCCTTAATATCCAATAGGTGCTCCAGGGATTGGATGATGTTGATTATTGAGACCGCGAGAGAAGTTATAGTTATCCTGAATAAGGAAATAGAAGAACTCGAGGAGAAATTGAAAAAAGACAACTCGGTCGAAATGGGCAAGAGAAAACTAGAAGAAATCTGTCTAGAACTAGATTCTTTCTCTGATTATCTCCTCAAGAGAAAAACGGAGAAGCCCAGGAAGGATATTCGGCTATTTACACAAGAGCGCGCCTATCCATACCTGGCTACCAATTTCTATACCTCTTCTGATGACCATGTTCCCCAGGGTGGCACTCCTAGATGGGGTAACAGACGGGTTACAACCTTCTCAGATACCACGGATTCTGAAGGTGAGGGCTCTAGTAATTATGACCCCAACTACAACCCCAATTATCAGCCTAGACAGGAATCCTTTGAAAGATCTGCTATGTCAAATCGTTTTTTAGGAAACCGCAGGGGGAATTTCCGCCCCAGAACACGGACCCCCCAACAGAGGAACTTGCATCAGGGTCAGGGTCAGCCACAAATGTACATCCAGACACGACACCATCAATACTGGAAAACATAAGAAGTATCCCAGTTTTTAACCTGTCTACCGTTAACATCGACTCGGAAGCAGTGACTCTCTTATCCAGGGGCCTTTCTTTTGTCCCGACTATTAATTTCAATAAATTTGAGTTTTTGAAAGATCTGCATTTATTCTTCCGTAAAATCAGGTTGAAAAAATACTTTCTTACTAGACCCTCCCCTGAGACCATCGAGAATGTGTCTGGACTGAAACCCCCATCCGATTTTACTCCTACCTTGGATGTAGTTGGACCTGAGGTGGGTATCTTTGAGAAGGCTGTAACCACCAAAATTGAAAAAATCATTAAATATGTGCCCAAACCTCCATGTAACCTCTCTAGAGTTGAAAATACCACCTTGATGTCCTTGAAAGAAAATAAACTTCTCACGATCAAGCCCCGTGATAAGGGTGGGGGCATCGTGATCTTCGATACCCCAGCATATGTTGAGAAAATGAATACGCTTCTTTCCTCCACCAGACATTATAAACGGATTGTCAGGAACCCTGAACCTGCCTTGAAACAACGTATCCTGTCTATGGTAGAGTTGGCAGTGGATATGGGGTATATATGTCCCAAGGAAGCGGAGTTTTTGACCCCTAGGTACACCCACATGCCCATTATTTACGGGGTTCCCAAGACCCATAAGAATGTTTGTGATCCACCTCTAAGGCCTATTGTATCCACAATTGGATCTGCTACGGAGCCCCTCTCCAAATATGTTGACCGTTTTTTAAAACCTTTGGTCAACAAACTAGAGTCCTTTGTTAAGGACACTGGCCATTTCATTGCCAAGATTGAGGGAACTCCTTACTATGATGACAGGGAACTCTTGGTGGCGCTGGACCTAGAGTCCTTATACACCAACATCCCTCAGGAAGGAGCACTGATGGTGATGCAAGAGATCCTGCTCTCTGAACCTGGGATCAGTAACGCACCGTTCATTATCCAATGCCTCAACGTAGTCCTCAGCGAGAACTACTTTGAGTTTAATAACTGCTACTTCCAACAAGTCCAGGGAGTAAGCATGGGGGCCTCTTGTGCCCCTAGTATAGCTTGTCTATACATGGGGCACTTCGAGCAAATAAACATCTATAATGAGATGGCCCCCTTCTATGAGAACGTTCAAGCATGGTCTCGATTCATTGATGGTATTTTTTTCATCTGGAAGGGGGACCATGTCTCATTAAATGAGTTTATTCTATGGATCAATGCGGCAGACAGTAATCTTAAATTCACTGCCCAATCCAGTAACTGCAAAGTGGAGTTTCTTGATGTTTGGATTGAGCACAATCAAAATGAACTGTATGTGTCTCTATTTACTAAACCTACGGCTAGAAATACCTTATTGCAGTATGGTAGTTACCATCCCCGCTGTTAAAGGGACAGCATCCTTTTAGCCAGTTTCTTCGTATACGAAGAAACTGTTCTGACATCAAAGACTTCCTGAAGCAAGCGGACAGTCTCAAAGAAAAATTTGCCCATCGGGGCTATCCTCACAAATTGATTAAGGAATCGTTCAAAAGGGCGAGATATTTCAATCGCGATTCTATGTTTCTATCTAGGGAAACCAGATCTATGGACAAACTGGTCTGTGTGACCAGACATTCAAATATCAACCATAAATTGAGACAGACCATAAATTCTTGTTGGCATCTTCTCAACCTGGGCAATGGTGAAGAAAAACTCCCCAAACCCATTTTCGCTTTTAAAAGAAATAAAAATCTCAAAAACCATCTAGTAAAAGGGAAGATGCGGGAGCCATCTGCTCCATTCCAGAAAGCCATTTGTGGTCCTGTACCCATTTATGGCAACCACCGTTGCGGCAGTTGTCAGGCTTGCACCAACGCCATGGTGGGCGATACTATCAACACCCCTGAGCGGTTGGTCACTCTCCAGAGAATGACTAACTGCCGCACCTCCAATATTATCTACATTATCATGTGTCCATGTGACCTTGTGTATGTTGGAGAAACTGGACGTGAGTGCAGAACCAGGATTGGGGAAATAAATCCAATATCCGAATAAAAAAACTTTCGGCTCCCCTAGTCTGCCATTGGCTTGAGAAAAATCATTCTGAAAATGATCTCAAGTGGTCGATTTTGGAAAAAATCCTTGTTAGTCCAGGAAAAGATCCCACTTTGATCCGTAAAAAAAGAGAGGTATTTTGGATCTACCTCTTGAATGCTGTAAATAAAGGCCTCAATGAAAATTGTCCATGGGAAAATGCTATAATATAGTCTGTGGCCTCATCTCCCTCGTTCTACTGGGATATGTGGATCCCCCTGCTTGGACGTTTGGGGTCCTTCTTGATTTGTGTTTTCCCTCTGTTTATATCTTATCTTGCTCACTGAATGTAGCTCCCTCTGTGTGTTTGTTATATCCCTCCCCTGTTAGTGAGAAAAGTAGTTTTATCTTTTCCTTCTTTTAGAATTTCCCTATGTGCCCTCTAGTTCCTAGAAGGACGGGCAGAATGGGAGGGGCGCTCTTATTCCATCTTAGCACTTCATCTAAAGAACTGTCCCCCCTGAACTGAGCGAGTCCTTCTATTGTTATAAGATGGCAGCCGTTGGTACGTGGGTTGACTACATTTCCCGCTGTCTGCTCTCTATTATGTTCTTTCTAATGGTCTGAGCCTCTCATTGGTTCGCTGGGCCACGTGAACCGTTGAAATTGCCCTCCTTCTTCCCGACGCTGTCGAACCCGGGATGGCGGTTTCGTTATAGCCCGGAAGAAGTATCTCCCGTCAGACGCCACTCTGATATCTAGGTAAGCTGGAGGAAATGTGCGGGGATTTTTTACCCTCTTTTTTTGGCTCTCTGCAAAGTCCCCTTATGAAGCACACGTTTTAAAACTAATTACACTTATTGTGGCGAACTAGAGGCCACTTCACCCCATTTCTTGATATTACCGGACGATGTTGCCTCTCGTTTCCGCCTACTTCGAGGCAGTTACATGCGGAGCGCCCTTTAAAGGTCCGGTTGATCACCTATACGGGCTGATTGTACGCTCTTTCTCCTCGACTATTCTGATTGCTAGGCGGTCCTGTTGTACCCCCGCTAGCCCGCATGTAGTTCACTCCACGCATGATCATAGGCTTTGTAATTCTCCTGGCATTGAGCGTGCGCCTTCGTCGATCGCAGAATATCTCCGTGTGTGCTATTTAGATACTTTCCCCTTTTTTTTGTATATAGACATCCTTACTACTTGCTGTGGAGACCGATACCAAGCCCGAATACCTGGACGTAGTCTCTGGATTGTACTCCTTGGAGCGGCAGCCTCGACTACCTCCATTCTTTTGCGGATCGCTATTGAATGAAACTATTGATCAGGGCCGACCTGGACCTTGTTGGGTAGGTTCTCTTATTGCCACTATGAGATTTGTGTGTTTCGTGTCCATGTTATGGATGCTTTAGCAGGATTGATCCTTCCTTTTGTTGATATTGTATTTCCTTATTGTTACCACAGATCTATATTGGAGTTTTATTCATCTATCTCGGAATCTAAACTGTATTTGGAAAAATCAGTTTTTTCATTGCTTCTTACTATCAGGTATTTAGTGGATAGATGTGAGCGAATGCTTTCTCCGCATGCTGGACTGGATTATGTGATATGCACTCTTTCAACTTCTTTATAGTTGGCACTGGGTTCTTTTCTTTTCTTTTCTCTTTTTCTATTCTTTTTTTAAACTTTCTTGCGGTTATCTCTGACCGGTCAGTAGTTGGTCTCTGATATAAGCTCCGCCCATGACTAATACTCAGTGGCGGCGTGGGTTCAGCTTATTTTATTCTTATTTTATTCTGTTTTTATTTATATCTGGTGATGCACCCTATTCCAGTTTACCTTATTGCGCTCTTTATATGTTTGAATATTCTTCCTCACACCGGGGCTGACTGTTCAGTCACCAGAGCACCATATTCAAAAAAGAGTAGTGATGTCGGAATTATATACCTGAATTCACACTGAATGTATGTATTTTCATATTCTCTCATGATTTTAGGTGTGCTGTCCCTCACCATTTGTCCATCCTCGCCCTCATGAAGGTGTAGCCCCGGCTGGGGTTAGACACCGAAATGCGCGTTGGCGTTATAACGGTTGCGGGTAGCTGGATTGTTCCTACCCCTACCCCTTGGATGACAATTGTGAATCTGTCATCCAACCATCATGTGGCAGCTTTACCATCTTGATGTACTTGTTGATGTGATGAAAATGTTCTATGTTGGATGAATGATGATGTGATTTGGAATGTATGATAGTACGACTGCGGTATTTGAATGAGACGTGTGGGACATGGCTATTGTATTAATCTGATACTGAATCTTGTTTTGTTACATATTTATTCTGTAAAAATTTGATAAAATGTTTTTGATAATATGAAAATAAAAATGAGAAACTATTTTGATTGAATAATTCCATGGTTGGATTATTTTGACATTTGTCTCTGTCTGCTCCGGTGTGTGCTTGTTAATATTAGGACCCTTTTCCAGGGCCTTGTTGAATCCTTTTGGCAGGTAATCTTCTGTTGTTGGTTGTTCTTATCTCCCCTGCTATACCTGCCCTTTATTTGTCAGGGGTCCCCCTTTTTAGTAGTTCTTACTTGAGACAATGCAACATATGCCATGCCCTCTTTAAACACTTATTACCAAAGCAGTGTCTACACGTAAACCTTGAGATTTATGAATGGTTACTGCAAATGCTAAAGAAAGAGGAAACTGTTTTCTGCGAACGTACAAGTCTTTTACAAGCAAAAACGAACAGTACAACGTCCAATCTGTTTTACCTCTTCAATCTGATTAAATTTAATCTTAAAAAATTCAATTCCATCTCTGTTCTGAAAATTTACAAAATCAACAACTTTTCCCATTGCTCCATTTACTAAACCGTCTTCTACATTCAAATTACACTGTAAAATTACCCGACAGTTTACACATACATATAAAGTCTTTTCTAAACCTGCAGCCTTAGACACTGACTTTTCCAAAGAATCCAATTGTGACTGTAATTTCTCTGAGAGAGGAATAGTAACTCCTTCGTGTTCCATTTTATCAATAGCTTCCATTTTCAGTATTGGTTGTTCTTCCAATTTCAAAAGTTCTTGATTAAATGTAGAGCACTCTTGCAGTGTAGGCATTAGGCAAACTATAGACTTCTTTTCTCCAATTGTTTTGTATATTATTTCAGGTGCTATGTTTTCATTTGCAAACAAGTTCGTTAAAAGCCGACTTTGTAAAGCTTCTTTACCATGTTTTGTCAATACACCAATTCTTATATCTTGAAGGATGTTTCCATAATGTTAATCACTTGCTTGTCGCATATTCTTAATAAGTTCTTTATATTCAAAATGAGACCAAATGTTGACATTTCCAATACATCCCAAAGATTTCCTAGTGTCTTCATGGACAAGTGTTTTAAAAACAGGTTGTCCTTTTACAGGAGTAAGTTGTAGTAGGTCGCCAAATAGAATTACATGTTTTCCTCCAAATAGAACATCATAATCTGTTTTTAAAATCTGTTGCATTCTTAAATGTACAAAGGCAAGCATTAGGTTTGAGACCATACTCAACTCATCAATGATTAGAAGTTTCATTTTCTTCAGTACTCTCGAAACTTCATAACAAGCTTCTCCAGATAGCTTGTGATATTCCAACTTATTTTCATGTTCAACTGGTAGCATGAGTAATCGATGTAACGTAATCCCTTTAATGTTGTGTGCTGCTAATCCAGTTGGAGCTGTTACAACACAAGATAAATGTGATTCAGGAGTTTTGTCTAGATAACTGGTCAAAACTTTAACTAAGAAACATTTTCCTGTTCCAGCTTGCCCACTGATGTAGATTCGAATAGGTTTAAATGATGTGCATTGGCATTCTCTTTTTTCCATGCATTAAACCATACTGTATCTGTTGTGTCACTTGCTGATATATTTCTTTTTGTTCTATATTTAGTTTTTCTTCCAAGTTTCCCAACTCAATAATATCCTGTTGTGCTTGTTGCATTGCCGTTTCTACTTCATTCATGGCTATTGCTGCTTCATTTTCAATAATTGGTTGTCCTAGTGGATCTTGACTTAGTGGACCCGAACTTTGACTATCTTGAGAACTGTCTCTAGCTATTTCAGCTGCAATAGTAGTTTCTTGTTCAATCCCTTCATTTAACATTTGTAGATAAATTGGGAAAATTGTGCATTGAATGCTATCTTTACATGCATTAAAAGAATCTTCATAGCAGTCAAAATCTCCAAGTAATTCCATTTTACTACGCCAAGGCTTGAAGAGTTGCAGAAGTGCTAAATAGAAAAATTCCCTTTTATCAGGAGTTTCGCAACTGAGTTTCCTGTGGTTAATAGATTTCCTTTGGCATGTTTTAACAAACATCCATCACATCCAATTACTGCAAATTTTTCTTCATTTATATCTTCTGTAACATTTCTCTTAAAGCTGGAATGTTGCAGTACTTCATAGAGACATATGTTTTCCAGATGTGGACTCCTTTTGGGATAGTACATATCCAACATATTAGTTTTAACAATATCTGTACTTTCTGGTTCATTCAATGCTAAGTATTCAATTTCTTGTAGAGATTTCAATACTCGATTTTGTGTTGCAGCAAGACCTAGACTTACCCAAATGATTCCTTCTTGACTTTGAATATAAACTGGCAGAGCTCAACCGATCCGAACATTCATAGGATCCAATCTCTCGATGGGAAAGCATTTTCAATCTAAAGCTGTACAACTTGTTACTAAGAGTTTTATATTGTGAAATTTCTTCCCACATTTCTTTCAACTCCGTCTTTTCAGATTTGGTTAGATATGATGTAACATAGCGAGCAACAGCAATTGAATTATCTGCAACATACTGGATATCCATGTTTGCATTCCACATTGTCAAAATCACTGGATTGTAGTCATTAATATACTTTGAATCGCCAGTTATTTTTATGTTGTCTGTATTCTTCGGAGATTTTCGAGTTATAGTATGCCTTACTGCTGACATGAAACTATTGACTCTTCCTTTTGAAATTATTGGACGTGAGAATCCAAAACGACATTTTGTATAAAATATTCCCTTTGATGTGTATTTTCGTCGACAATATTTTCCACATCGATGACTTTGAAACCGTAAACCTTGTTGTCTTAAACTGTTTTCTCCTCCATATTTTGGAATGGCACATGTAACATAGACTTCAATAAAAGACAAAACAGTTTCATCAGAATCAGTTCTAAATTTAGGTGCATTCTTGATCCATAACAGCATGTGTATATGAGGAGCACCTCTGGCTTGGTACTCCTTTCTCCAAAAGAAATCAATAACTTCTCCAAGAGGTGGATTATTTTTATTGCAGATAAAAGACATCATAGCTTGAAACCTATGATTAAAATATCTGCACACATTTACAGGATCCATGGAACACAGTTCTCCAGCTGTCTTCAATTCAATGTTTTTTACATTTGAATTTGCTTGTCGTAGAAATTCAAGTAAATCGTCCCATGCGTATTCAGCACAGCTAAGCGTAACAAACCACGTAGGGGTACCTAAGTTTCTTAACATACATTTAAGTTCTCCGTGACTACGATACCAATACTCATTAGTACCACGTTGACACACCATCAAATTAATTAACTGAGATTCTAAATGATAGTCTCTTTGTTGAACTTTGTCCAAGAATTCCTTTGCAGAAACTTGTGTAAGATGAACTCCTGTTTTTAATATGTGGTTCACTGCATATGAAAGTCCAGACAAATCACTTTCAAACAGAAGATGAAATATATATGGAATACACTGTTGAAATCTTGGATCTTCTGAGTACAATCTTGTCGTACGGTATTCTGAAGCTGGAATCTGTAGTGGTCGTTCATCATATCGTCCACCTTTCCCAGTGGGGAAGAGCTGTGAAAAACAACGAGCTTCTAAACTTTTTTCCCATACACTCATGGGAGTTCCCCTCGCTTTCTTCATTTGAAATAATTCAATATTGTTTCCTATCACTTCTTTTGAATGTAGAGGAGGTATACTGTAATGTTCATAAATTTCTTCACTCCTGGAGTTGTCCACTTTTTCTATTTGGCCAGTTGAAATTTCAGTTTCATCTCCTAAACATATTTCTTGTTCTTCCACATTTACAGTTTTATGACAAATATTGTTTTTTACAAGATATAATGTAGCCCTCTGAAGTTTGGTGCATCTACTAACTCTTGCCATATTTTCCGACTCTTTGTTGGTACATCATTAACTAGAATAACTACAGGTTCACTTTCCTCTCTCTCTATACCAACAGTTTCAATATTTTTCTTAACATCTAAAGGTAAATACACAACTCTTCCTTTTAGACCTTTTTGTAAATCTATTGGAGGCAGCTTACCTGTTTTAGGCTCCATACGAACTATAGCCTGAAACGGGTGCACAGACTGAATAAGAATGGACTCATATGTATTTAAATCTACCAGTTCCGGAGGAATATCTACCAACTCTAAGTTGTTATGTGCAGCTCTAGTTGGCATTTTGTTCTCTTCTAATTTGTTGCAACAATATTTACAAATACGTTGATCACTACCCAACTCAAAACGACCTTCCACCAACAAATAAGCACCAAATTGCTCCCACTTATCATTGTTTTCCTTTTCACTTTAAATATAGATCAACATTCCTAGTTTGACTTCTATAGTGAGTACATCGACAACAAATACAAACATAGTTTGTTTTTTCACATGAAAGTACCTTAAACTTTGTAATTTCTTCTGCAAACTTCTCAGTGTAATATCTTCCACCTCTTCTTCAACACCTACACTTATCAAACTCTCACTTTCTCTACACTCCTCTTGTGAACCAAAGAAATGAAACTGTATATCATCAGAAACTTTTTTAACATCCGATACTGAACCATGCAAAAGAGCTGCATTTATTTCACTTAAAGATAATGCAGGACTTTTTACGTAGTACAATCTTCTTACTAACTTCCGCATTTCTGAATGTAGGGCCTGATTCACAGAACTAACTTAAGACAAAATCCTAAACTTACTACCATTTTGGTATTCACAGAAGGCACTTACTCATTTTGGTATTCACAGAAGGCACCTACTTACTCATTTTGAGTAACTTACTCATTTTGAGTAACTTACTCATTTTGTGTAACTTACTCATTTTGGTATTCACAGAAGGCACTTACTCATTGATGAGTAAGTGCCTTCTAGAATACCAAAATGAGTAACTTACTCATTTTGAGTAACTTACTCATTTTGTGTAACTTACTCATTTTGGTATTCACAGAAGGCACTTACTTACTCATTTTGAGTAACTTACTCATTTTGTGTAACTTACTAATTTTGGTATTCACAGAAGGCACTTACTCATTGATGAGTAAGTGCCTTCTGTGAATAGCAAAATGAGTAAGTTACACAAAATGAGTAAGTTACTCAAAATGAGTAAGTTACTCAAAATGAGTAAGTAAGTGCCTTCTGTGAATACCAAATGAGTAAGTGCCTTCTGTGAATACCAAAATGGTAGTAAGTTTAGGATTTTGTCTTAAGTTAGTTCTGTGAATCGGGCCCGATGTACTGCTAACATTCTTAAATGATGAAAAGTACTTTGAAACACTTTTCTAGAAAGACAAGCCAGAGAATGACCCTGCAAGTAAGTATATTTTCTTTCTTTACATGGATCTAGTCCTTGTAACATCTTAATCTTCTGTTTAAGACTTTTTTTGGCATATTCTCATTAAAAAAACTCGTAATATGTCAATAGATTCCTGTCGAATACTACAAATACTACTAAAATCCCACTTATACACTGGAGCTTGTGTACGTTTCCCTTGAACTTCTTCAGCTATTACTTCTTCCACATTTCTAGGAACCATCTTTTCTTTTTCAATTGGACAACCATCCTTTATCTCGTAACAACGACCACTGGTATCAACTGCATGAACCAATGTATTTTGTTGAAAATAGCTCTCTTCATTAAAAAAGGCTCAGTACTAGAAGTGTACTTCAATTCACTCGAAATGTTTTTGCAAACGTTACTTCTATGAACCCGTCTTTTCTCCTTCATAAAGTGCATTGTTTTATTCAATGTTTTCATTCTCTTCAATACCAATATAAATAATTTTCTTTTCAATTCAAAAGCTTTTTCTACTACACTTTCAATCTGTTGTTTTTTCTTGTAAGCTGCTGATCTTTTTTTATATTTTTTAGAATCTTTCAATACATTTTGTAGTACTCTACTTTTATACATTCTCTTCCTAATATCTTTATATTCTTTCATCCTTCTTTCAACATGGATAATTTTCCCATAACTTGATTTTCCATTAATATGTCCTTTTTTTGTTTCCTTCTGATTGGTTGTACAACTTTTCTTTCTCTTTTCCACATTTTGAAAATGTATTAAGGTCTTTAAAAGTCTTTTAACAAATTCTTTAGTTCTCTTACCAGAAGTCTTTTTCTTCAATGTCACATTTTGAACTTCATCTAATTTCTGCTTTTCTCTTTCCTTTAAATAGTACTTTTTTTCCTTTTCTTTTCTTTTGATCTTTTCTTGCCATGCTCAATCTTTATTACTAATAATGGTGAATATCTGAAAAAAAGAAAGGTTTAAATAGTTTCTTTAAATAATTTTATATTATTAAAATAATTATATACAACTATTCTCATCTATAAAGAAATATTTTTAATTGCATTGCAAAGCTATGTCAGACACTGCACAATTCCTAAAATTAGAAGACATCACAACCTCTATAACAGAATCACAGAGCACAACTAAAGGATTTCTCTACTGCTACCCAAATCAAATGTAAATTGCAGTCTGTCAAGTTTTAAGTCCTGCATGGTTTTGTGATTGAGGTATGTCTCTACTTGCACATGTATTCTCATATGTGTCATACATTTGAAGATGCTTTACATATAAAACAGAAGTATACATATATTTGTATGCTTCTTTTATATATGGGGCACTAGCAAAAGGTACAGACTCATGCATGCATGGTTTCAGGAAAATGGTGAGACTTACAGCAGAAACATGTGAAGGGTTGCTGCTTTGTTTTTGGCTATACTCAAAACCTAACTATTGCCTCTTTCTGTGCCCTTCTTCCCTCTTTCTGCACCTCTCTTGCCTCTTTCTGCACCCATGTTCCCTCTTTCTGCACTTCTCTTGCCTCTTTCTGCACCCCTCTTGGATGTTTCTGCACCTCTTTTGTCTGTTTCTGCAACTCTCTTGCTCTTTCTGTACTTCTCTTGCCTCTTCCTGCAACTCGATTGCTTCTTTCTGAACCTCTCTTGCCTCTTTCTGCACCCTTCTTCCCTCTTTCTGCACCTCTGTTGCCTCTTTCTGCATCCCTCTTGCCTCTTTCTGCACTTCTTTTGCTTCTTTCTGCACTACTCTGGCCTCCTCCTACAGCCTTCTTGCCTCTTTCTGCATTTCTGTTGTTTCTTTCTGCAATGCTCTTGTTCTTTCTGCACATCTCGTGTACATTTCTGCACCCTTCTTGCTTACTTCTACACCTCTTTTGGTTCTTTCTGTAATGCTCTTCCTTCTTATGCACTTCTTTTGCCTGTTTCTGCAACTCTCTTGCCTCTTTCTGCATCCCTCTTGCCTCTTTCTGCACCTCTGTTGCTTCTTTTTGCACCCCTCTAGCCTCTTTCTGCACCTCTCTTGCTTCTTTTTGCACCCCTCTAGCCTCTTTCTGCACCCTTCTTCTCTCTTTCTCCACCTCTCTTGTCTCTTTCTGCACCCCTGTTCCGTTTTTTTCTACACCTCTCCTGCCTGTTGCGTCAACTCTCTTGCCTCTTTCTGTAGTTCTCTTCCCTCCTTTTGCACCTCTGTTGCTTCTTTCTGCACATCTCTTGCAAATTTCTACACCCCTCTTGCCTACTTCTGCACCTCTATTGGTTCTTTCTGTACTGCTCTTGCCTCTTTATGCACCTCTTTTGCCTCTTTATGCACCTCTGTTGCTTCCTTTTGCACCTCTCTTGCAAATTTTGGCACTCCTCTTGCTTCTTTCAGCATACCTCTTTCGCACCTTCTTCACCTCTGTTGGTTCTTTCTGCACTACTCTTGCTTCTTTATACACCCCTCTTGCCTCTTTCTGCACCCCTCTTCCCTCTTTCTGTACCTCTTTTGCCTCTTTCTGCACCTCTGTTGCTTCTTTCTTCACTTCTCTTGCCTCTTTCTGTACCCCTCTTGGATGTTTCTGCACCTCTTTTGTCTGTTTCTGCAACTCTCTTGCTCTTTCTGTACTTCTCTTGCCTCTTCCTGCAGCTCGATTGCTTCTTTCTGAACCTCTCTTGCCTCTTTCTGCACCCTTCTTCCCTCTTTCTGCACCTCTGTTGCCTCTTTCTGCATCCCTCTTGCCTCTTTCTGCACTTCTTTTGCTTCTTTCTGCACTACTCTGGCCTCCTCCTACAGCCTTCTTGCCTCTTTCGGCATTTCTGTTGTTTCTTTCTGCAATGCTCTTGTTCTTTCTGCACATCTCGTGTACATTTCTGCACCCTTCTTGCTTACTTCTACACCTCTTTTGGTTCTTTCTGTAATGCTCTTCCTTCTTATGCACTTCTTTTGCCTGTTTCTGCAACTCTCTTGCCTCTTTCTGCATCCCTCTTGCCTCTTTCTGCACCTCTGTTGCTTCTTTTTGTACTTCTCTTGCTTCTTTCTGCACCTCTCTTGCTTCTTTTTGCACCCCTCTGGCCTCTTTCTGCACCCTTCTTCTCTCTTTCTCCACCTCTCTTGTCTCTTTTTGCACCCCTGTTCCCTTTTTTTCTACACCTCTCCTGCCTGTTGCGGCAACTCTCTTGCCTCTTTCTGTAGTTCTCTTCCCTCCTTTTGCACCTCAGTTGCTTCTTTCTGCACATCTCTTGCAAATTTCTACACCCCTCTTACCTACTTCTGCACCTCTATTGGTTCTTTCTGTACTGCTCTTGCCTCTTTATGCACCTCTTTTGCCTCTTTATGCACCTCTGTTGCTTCTTTTTGCACCTCTCTTGTAAATTTTGGCACTCCTCTTGCTTCTTTCAGCATACCTCTTTCTCCCTTCTTCACCTCTGTTGGTTCTTTCTGCACTACTCTTGCTTCTTTATACACCCCTCTTGCCTCTTTCTGCACCCCTCTTCCCTCTTTCTGTACCTCTTTTGCCTCTTTCTGCACCTCTGTTTCTTCTTTCTTCACTTCTCTTGCCTCTTTCTGTACCCCACTTGCCTCTTTCTGCACCTCTCTTGCTTCTTTCTGCACTTCTCTTGCTTCTTTCTGCACCTCTGTTACTCCTTCTGCACCCCTCTTGCCTCTTTCTACATCCTTCGTCCCTCTTTCTGCAGTTGTCCTGTCTCCTTCTGCACCTCTGTTGCTTCTTTCTACACCTCTCTTGCAAATTTGTGCACCTCTCTTGGCTCCTTCTGTACCCCTCTTGCCTCCTTCTGCACCTCTGTTGGTGCTTTCTGCACTGCCCTTGGATCTTTCTGCACCTCTTTTGTCTGTTTGTGCACTTCTCTTGCCTACTTCTGCACCTCTGTTGCTTCTGTCTGCACTTCTCTAGTTTCTTATTTATTTATTTTGGCTATGTTCAATACCTGACTACTAGTAAAATGGTGAAGCAGCAGCACCAGAAAACTAATGTATAACATATGTTGGGTGAGGAATTAGTGATTATGATACTTTGTAAGAGTCTCTGGAAAAGTTCACGTGAGGTGCACTAAATAAATCTACGTGTCTCTTTGAAAGTGCACTCTCTGAAGTTTTAAGGTCTTCATGGTCTTATTATTGAGATATGTATGAACTTGCACATGTATTGTGATATGTCTTATACATCTGAACATACTACACATATAAAACAGAGGTATACATCTATTTGTATGTTTCTTTGATATATGATGCTACTAACAAAAGGTACAGACATATGCATGCATGCTTTTAGGAAGATGGTGAGACTTACACCAGAGACATGTGAAGGATTGCTGCTATATATTTGACTATGCCCAACACCCTATGTAGTCATTGAATGATGAAGCAGCAGCACAAAAGTGAGGTTTAAGGCATATTAGGAGAAGAATTAGTTATAACGCTACTTTGTATGAGTCTGTGGAAAGTTACACTTCAAGTATACCACATAATTTTCATTATCTGATTCAAATGTGAAGAGCAGTCCGTCAAGTTTTAAGGTCTGCACGGTGTTGCAACTAAGGTATATCTCTACTTGCACATGTATTCTGATACGTATTATGCATCTGAAGATGCTAGACATATAAAACACAAGTATACATCTATTTGTATATTACTTTTATATATGATATTGCTAGCAAAAGGTACAGACATATGTATAAATGGTTTCCGGAATATGTTAAGACTTACAGCTAGGAAATATGATGGGTGTGTCTCAGTGATTGCATGACTCCATGGGTAGTGCCTGGGTGATTGTATGAGGGCAAGGGTAGTGTCTGTATAATTGGAGGAGACATTGGATACTGATTGACTGGTTGCATAAGTGCAGAGGTAGAGATTGTGTGCATGGATAAGTGCATGAATAGTCCCTGAATGCATAGATGAGTGTATAAGTAGTGCCTACATGAATGAATGAGTGCAACAGTAGTGTTTAGGTGTTTGTATGAGTGCAAGGATAGTGGCTGGGTAATTGGAGAAGAAGATGAATAGTAACTGACTGATTGCATGAGTGCATAGGTACTGCCTGGGTGATTTGATGAGTGCATCGGTAAATGGAATGAGTGCAGAAGTAGTGACTGAGTGCATGGATAACTGCAGGGATAGTGCCTGAGTGATTACATGAGTGCAGGGGTAGTGCCTAGGAAATTGGAGACTGCATGAGTACTGACTGAGTGATTGAAGAAGTGCATAGGTAATGCCTGGGTGATTGCATGAGTGCATGGGTAGTGCCTGGGTGATTGGAGGAGCACATGGGTACTGTCTCTATTTGGATATTTCCTTTATATATGATGCTGCTACCAAAAGGTACAGACATATGAATGCATGCTTTCAGGGGAGGGGAGTGGCCAGCCAGCCATGATGGTGGACGCACTCTGAGAGGCTCCGTCCACCGACCCAGGAATCCTATATTTATCCTGCATCGCTAATGGTCACCGTATCAACCCCTGCACCCTATTGGATGCCCCATGTTGCCGGGATCAAACCAGAGTGCCTTTGAAGATTTGTAGTGCCCGATCAGCAGTGGGATCTCCGTTAACAGCACTACAGCGTGAAAGGTGCGGCATGAAGCCGGGAACCGGCCCTGAGTCAAAGAACTGTGGCAGCGGTGAAAGTGCCGAAGGGACAGGCGTGGGCGCTAAAAGAAGCAGAAATAAGCCCTAGACCCCTGGGGCGAGTCGAGAGTGAACGGTACCACGTAGCCATATGAGAGCCAGATCGGCTGCGTGGAGACCATAGCAAGCTGCGGTGAGGCCTGTGAGCGAGTGGCCCTGAGTCAACTTCCCGTATAAGTACTGAGTGCGCTGATGAGGTAGAACACAGGCGCTAACGATCGTCAAGTGCAGCAGAAACAAGACAAGGGAGCCGAAGAGTTGTGAGGCGCAACAAGGGTGAGTGGTGCTGCGTGGCTGGCTGAAGACTGAGTGTGACTGAGACGCGAGCGGAGTTGCACTGTGACTGAAGCGGACAGCTGCGGGACCTGTGAGCGAGCGGCTGCGAAGTTCTGTCTGTCTGAGGAGGCTGCCACCTGTGAGCTTTGCCGTGACCTGGCGGCCTGCTGCGGGAGCCTTGCAGAGTGCTGAATTGGGGAGTAGGGCTACGGCCTCATTAATGTACTGTGCGGGGGCTGGGGACTGCTGACGCATCCGGAGGTGCACTGGATTTGGCATAGCCTGCATCACTGGGAGAATAGCAGTCGAGCCTGGCCCCCAATAGCAGTGTCTTGGTCATTAATCTTAACTTATGTGCCCCCTGGAGGGTACTGCACCTCAGTCACCACCAGAAACGATGACATAAAACAAAAACTGAGGTACAAGAACTACATTATCGTGCTACCACGCATCACTCATCACTCACGGCACAGGAGTCAGGAGCTGCCACGGACCACACCTAGCGGACCCAGGGGAGGCAGTGCGGATTACTCCCTGCTTGCCTCCCACACGCAGCAAACTGGGCAGGGTTGGATGACTGCTGATCACAGTGGGGCTGGTCGTCATATGCACAGCACAGTCACAGGACCCCATTGCCAACACCACACTGGATATCAGGCAGCGGCTCATGGTGCGGGACGCCCTGGTCTTGAGGCCCAGATCTTTAATACCCGCTAAGCAGCCTGTGCTGATGCCAGACAATACCAGAGAAATGTAACTGGCGCTCTGCGAGGGGTGGGCCTAGCCGCGCTCTAACAAAGCCATCCAACCTCCACCACTGCAACAACCATCCTGTGGGCCCTGCGTAGCAACCAAGGCGAGATGGGTAAACCTAGAGCGGGGTCAAACATCACCCATACACAGCCAGCACCAGACCCAATGCAGCCTATCCAGCTAACTGAAGACCTGGGGGCAGCCGGGTCCTCAACAATGGAGTCGAAAATTGATTCAGTGCTCCAAGCAGTAACAAGCATAGGTGAAACACTTGCACAGACCAGAGCGTCACAGGAAAGTCGCATAGATAAAGTCATATCTGACTTTATGCTGCTTCATGCGGATCACAAGAAACTGGCCGGAAAAGTGAACGAGCTGGCGGCGGAAACTGCAGCAGTCACTCCGATCACTAAGGAGTTGACCACGGAGGTCGGTGAGCTCAAGGCGCGCATGCACTCATTGGAACGCAGGGTGGACGATGCCGAGGGCCGCTCCAGCAGGAACAATGTCAGATTGGTGGGGCTGCCGGAGGGCGTGGAAGGCAGAGACGCTACTGCTTTCACAGAGGCCTGGTTGAAATCTCTGGTACCGGCGGACTCCCTCTCCTCACACTTCACAGTAGAGCGTGCGCACAGAGTACCATCAGGCCAGCCGATACCGGGGGCTAGACCCCGTCCCTTCCTATTTCGACTCCTTAACTACAAGGACAGAGACGCAGTCCTCCGCAAAACCAGAAAAATGGAAATGGTTAAAGTGGACAACTCCCAGGTCCTGTTCTTTCCAGACCATGCCTCGGGAGTACAGAAGCAGCGGAGCACATTTCTCCCAGTTACGCATGCGTGACCTGAATATAAAGTACTCCCTCATATTCCCGGCTCGCCTACATGTGGTCGCGGATGGATCCACTCATTTTTTCAATGATGCCCACGAAGCATGGGACTGGCTCGAGTCTGCGGGTCATCACACTTCACCAAGCCAGAGAGGCAGCAACATGGCACTGCATCCAAGAAATCATAGAGGACGTCGCAGACGACGAGGGATGCGAACAGGAGAATCATCGCACCAGCAGGTGGCTGCTCCCAACCCTGAGCAGGCACTACAAGAAAGACAGGGCATTCTGAGGGTGGTGGCCGGCATGAGAGATCGACGGCCTAGTAAAGACAGCGATGCCTCCTCGGAACATTCATCCAGCGAAAGCAGCTCCTTCGCGGTGTGGCCAGTAGGCGCGAACTTACAGCCACTTCCTGTAGTAACGCCACAGACTGCAGACGACATAATGTGATGAGCTGTCTGGATTTTTGGCACCCCACATGTATGTAATTGGGTTCACACGCGCGACCGCAATGTGGTGACATGCACGCACTCCACAGGATACCCTGGTTAACACAAAATTACACCGTGTCGGCCTGCGCCTATCCACCCAATGCCTCATGCCAAACACTAATTAGTCGTCTCTCTATGAACGCCAAGTCACAACGTGTGATTACACCTAGAAAAAATAGGGCAGTGACATTATCGCGCTTACTGCAAACCAAACCCTGATCCCACCCCCGACATGTTTAACTCGGCGCATGCTGCCGTTTGTTGCCACACTGCATTGTTTTTTGTTTGGGCAGATACCTGTTGTCTCTCTGCTCTATCCCATTTACGCCGTACATGGCTCCCCTTTTTAACAACTCCTCGACACGATATGCACACGAACACCAAAGAACTAGAAATGCAACATCCACTCTCTGTTGGCATGCCGTATGGCTGTCCACGACTAAGCAAATTATGCAACATGCACGCAGCGCTATCTTATCTATATACTGCATGCCACACACCAACATAATTACTTGGAATGTCAGGGGGCTACACACACCGGCCCGTATCTATGACGTCTACGCTTATCTCAAGCGGCATAAAGCCCAAATAGCATTCTTACAGGAGACCCACATAGTGAAACCAGAGATACGTAGGCTACAGCAATGATGGAGGGGCAGATATTGGCCACGGGGTCTCTGATCTGGGTCAGTCCGGGGACACAGTTCACACCGGAGGAAACTGAAATTGACCCGCATGGTAGATATGTCCTATCCAAAGGGCGCTTAAATGGGAAATTCCTAGTGCTGGGTTCCCTCTATACCCCAAACACCAACCAGAATGGGTTCTGGCAGGTGCTGACAGGCCAACTCTCGTGCTGGTATGATGTTCCCTGGGTACTGGGCGGGGAATTTAATGCTGTGCTTGACACCACACTAGATAGGTCCTTTCCACCACTCTCGCAGACAGCAGCAACATCCAATGCACGTGGACTAAGGGAGTGGATGCATCGCTGGGACTTACTAGATATATGGAGATCCCTTAACCCGCTGGCACGCTTATACTCTTACTACTCCCATCCACACGGCCTGCACGTCCGTATTGACCGTTTTGTGGCAAGTCAACTGATGCTGACCCAGTGCGTAAGTGCAGACTACCTGGGTAAAATTCACTCAGACCATAACCCCCACATAATACAGCTGCAAGGGGATGAGACGGGGCTCACCATGCGTGTATGGAGGTTGCAGCCTCTAGCACTGGAGGATCCCCTATTCAGAGAGGCAGTTGGTACAGCGATCAATACGTATTTTGCAGAAAACACAGATTCAGTGACTGACACAGGACTTCTGTGGGATGCAGGTAAAGCAGTGGTCCGGGGTCAATGTTTAGGCCTGAGCTGGAGTGTCCGAAAGCAACTGGACAGCGAAATAACATATATTGAGATTAGTCTGACGAGACTGGAAGCCGATCTAGCGAGTGGCGGAGACACACAATGCGCAATAGAAACACAGAAGCAGAAGCATGCAGAGGCTTTGGAGAGGCTGCGTTGCTTAAATTATACATCACATGTAGCGTGCACGCATGCAGCAGCAGGCAGAGCAGGCAGGCTGCTTGCGCGCATGATCAAGCAAGAACAGGCACAGTCACCCATATTGCGCTTACAATCAGCAAATGGGCACATCCTCACTAAACAACATGATATACATGTGGAGTTCGTGACACTACACCAGGGTGTACGGCTCAGTGCATTGTGTAAGGCCCCCAGACCTGAGCTCCTTTCTTTCCCCACTGTTACTACCACAAGTCACTGTCGAACAGCGTGATGAATTGAATGAGCCACTCTCTCTGTTAGAAGTGTACAAGGCGATACACTCACTGGCCACAGGCAAATCACGGGGCCTGACGGTTTACCGACCGAATATTATAAAGCGTATCAACAAGCCCTGGCACCGCAACTTCTCAATATGTTTCATGAAGCATGGGAGGCGGGGACCCTGCCTGGCACATTACGGGAGTCACTACTGATATCACTCCCGAAGCCAAATAGAAATATGGAGCTGCTTGGCTCCTACCGCCCGCTGGCACTTTTAAATACAGGGCCCGATTCACAGAACTAATCTGAGACAAAATCCTAAACTTACTACTTTTGGTATTCACAGAAGGCATTTAGTAGTAGTAAAGTTAGGATTTTGTCTTAAGTTTGTCTTAAGTCTATCTTAAGTCTGTCTTAAGTCTGTCTTAAGTCTGTCTTAAGTTTGTCTTAAGTTTGTCTTAAGTCTGTCTTAAGTCTGTCTTAAGTTTGTCTTAAGTCAAACTTAAGACAAAATCCTAACTTTACTACTACTAAATGCCTTCTGTGAATACCAAAAGTAGTAAGTTTAGGATTTTGTCTCAGATTAGTTCTGTGAATCAGCCCCTCAGATTATAAAGTGTTAGCCAAAATTTTAGCATGCAGGCTGGCCCCACTGGTTCCGTCATTGATCCATCCAGACCAAAATGGTTTTGTGCCCACTCGCACCACGTCACTGAATCTATGCCGCTTCTTTAGGGTAGCACACTATTCCAGAGCTGCTTGGGAACACTCAGGGTGTCTAGTATTAGATCTGGAAAAGGCGTTCGACACCCTGGAGGTGGGGTTTCTATTTGCGGCGCTTCGAAAATATGACATAGGAGATGAGTTCCTGAGCCTTGTTCGGCTACTTTATACTCAACCAGTAGCCATAGTTAAAACAGGCCCATATTTATCTGATCAGATCCCTATCGAACGCGGCACCAGGCAGGGTTGCCCACTGTCACCACTTCTATTTGCGCTGGCTATTGAATCCTTAGCCGAGTCGCTGCGCAGATCGCAGGATGAGTGGGGAATCCCTCTGGGTGATGGACTGCACGGAGTGTCATTATATGCAGATGACCTGCTAATATACCTTAAAGATGTCAGGTTGCCTTGTGAGGTTGTGAAGCGAACATTGTTAGAGTTTGCTGCTGTTTCAGGGCTCCATGTGAACTGGGACAAATCATGCCTGTATTCCTTCGCAAAAACCATTCCAAACCCGCACCTAACTATTGCTGGCATACCAGTGCACTGGCAGCTATCTGCATTTCGATATTTGGGAATACACATATACAGAAACCCGGCAGACCTACTTGAGGGTAATCTGGTGCGTGCCATCACTGCGGTGCGAGCGCAGATGTCCTTTTGGGGCACACTGCCACTGACAGTCATGGGTCGAATCACGTTGATAAAGATGGTGGTACTCCCGCGCCTATTGTACTATTTTGTAAACTTGCCGTCCTGCCTTAAACCGATGCTGTTCAAAAATTTAGAAGCAGACGTGAGGAAATTCATCTGGGTTGTCTCATGCAGCAGAGTGGCCATGTCCAAAATGTATCTTTCGACAGCTAACGTAGGCCTTTCACTGCCGCATATGGAACAATACTACCTCACTGCCCAGCTCCAGTGGGTGGCTAGATGGCTAAGCGCACGCCAACTTGAAGACTTAGCAACTCATGCGCCAGTTGTCAAGTATTTGCAAGTACTTGAATTGTTTCACCCCAGCAAGAAGGGCCTGCCGCCAGCCCAGCTGATGTTGGAGGTAGCTTATTACTGCTACCGCTGTAGCCTGAAAAATCCTGTGTAGCGTGATCCCATATGCACCGTCCCTTCCTATAGTGGGCATCCCTAGGAGGCATCGTGCTGTTATGGGAGCGGAGCTAATGCAATGGGAAGAGGCTGGCATCATGACTGTCGGGGACCTATACAGCAAGGGGCAGCTTTTACTTTTCGAGACACTTGCTGAGGATTCAGGCCTGCCGCGGGGTCAATTCCTGCTGCATACGGCGTTGATCCGCACGTTGCAGACTTCATGAGGCAATATAGCACAGGAACTACCTACGCACTTAGTCGTGCAATATTTACATGAATTAGGTACAGCCCGCCACCTCGTCAAATGGTTTGCTGGGTCACTGAGAACACACACGGCGCCACAGCTGAGCTCCCTGCGTGCTCACTGGAACTCTGATTTGCAGCATCCCTGCACTGAGCGTGAATGGTTGGCCATTCTTGAAGGTCCCACCCGTATCCCCCGCAATGCAAGATTCCGGCTTATCCAGTATTACATAGTACACAGGCCCTACCTAACATCAGCCAAAATAAATAAATATTTTAGTCATACCGACGCCAGCTGCCCACGATGCGGGGAAGTAGGGGGCGACTTACTTCACATGATTTGGTCCTGTTCGGTCATACAACCATACTGGAGAGCTGTCACCACGACCCTAGTGCAATGTACAGAACGGGCACTAAGCTGGTCATGGGTGGTTTGCATACTGGGATTATATTACAGATCTGGTAAACACAAAGTGACATCTCGTTACATAGACTTGGGACTCATTGTGGCCAAACGTCTGATCACGCGGCGCTGGAAATCGCCTGAGCCCCCTGCAGAAAAGGCCTGGTTCCAATTGCTTCTCTGCTGGGCACAGGCGGAGAGTATAGCGCTGCGTCGTGAAGATGTGGTGGGTATTCGTAAGCAGTTGCTTGCGGGGAACTGGGATGCGATCCTGACGGATTTCCGCACAATCTGGCAGAATCAGACTGAGGAGCCTACTGATTCACCTGAACGAAATGTGAGTTAGAACCTAGTAGTATGATTAGATCACATGACTTATATCAGCGCCTTCTTCAGCGCCTAAAGATATTGGGCAAGTTTCTTTTGTGCTGATTAATTCAGTTACGATTTGCTAGAAACCTGACTCAGGCGTAATAATTGTGTCAAACTGCAATTGTATTACCTGTAGTGTATTGTAATAATGTAAATCAAAAAATCAATAAAAACACAGTTAAAAAATAAATAAATGAGTGCATGCTTTCAGGAGTATGGAGAGACTTACAGCTGAGTCATGTGATACATTGCTATTTTATATTTGGCTAGACCCAACACCATAGTTAATCACAGAATGGTGAAGCCCCAGCACAAAAGTGAGGTTTAAGACATGTTAGGAAATAGATTAGTGATTAACCTAGTTTGTATGAGTGTGTGGAAAGCTACACTTAAAGTACACCACATAAACGTAGTTGTCTTTTTCAAATATTAACTGCAGTCTCTCAAGGTTTAAGGTCTCCATGGTATTCTGACTGAAGTATATCTCTGTTTACACATATATACAGATATGTATTATTCATCTGAAGATGATAGATGTGTAAAACACAGGTATACATCCCTTTCCATAGTTGTTTTAAATATGATGTCACTACCAAAAGGTACAGATACATACATGCATGATTTTAGAAATATGGGGAGACTTACAGCAGAAACATGTGAAGGATTGCTGCTTTCCTTTTAGCTATTCTCAATACCTGAGTAGTAGTAGAATAGTGAAGCAGCAGCAGTAGAAAAGTGATGTTTACGATAAGTTGGGTGAGAAATTAGTGATTATTCTACTTTGTAAAAGTCTGTGGAAAAGTTCACTTAGAGTATGCCACATAAGTCTAGATGTGTGTTTGAAATGTGAAATGCAGTCTGTCAAGTTTTAAACCCTTTATAACCTTGTGACTGAGGTATTTGTTAACTTGCACATGCATTTTGATACTTGTTATACATGTGAAGTTGATAGACATAAAAAACAACTATACATCTTTTTGTATATTACTTCTATATATGAAGTTGCTAGCAAAAGGTACAGACATATGTATACATCGTTTCAGGAATATGGTGAGACAACAGCTGACACATGTGATGGGTGTGCCTGAGTGATTGCATGACTCCATGGGTAGTGCCTCAGTGACTGTATGAGTGCAAGGGTAATGGCTGGGTATTTGAAGGAGAGGATGGATAGTGACTGGCTAATTGCATGTGTGCAGAGGTAGAACTTGAGTGTATGGATAAGTGCATGAATAGTGCCTGAATGTATAGATGAGTGCATGAGTAGTGCGTAGTTGAATAGATGAGTGCAACAGTAGTGTCTAGGTGATTGTATGAGTGCAAGAGTAATGCCTGGGTGATTGCATGAGTGCAGGAGTAGTGCCTGGGTGAATGGAGAAGTGCATAGATAGTACCTGGGTGATTTATAAATGCATGGGTACTGCCCCAGTGATTGAAGGAGTGCATGGGTAATGGCTGGGTTATTGCATAACTGCAGAGGTAATTTGTAGGTGATTGAAGGAGTGCATGGGTAGTGCCTGGGTGCATGGAGGAGTGAATGGGTAGTGCCTGGGTGCATGGAAGAGTGCATGAGTAGTGCCTCAGTGATTGTAGGAGTGCATCAGTAGTACCTGGGTGATTGCATAAGTGCACGGTAAGTGCCTGGATAATTGGAAGACTGCATGGATGGTGCTTGGGTGTTTGCATGAGTGCAGAGGTAATGCTTGGGTGATTGGGGGAGTGCACAGGTAGTGCCTGAGTAATTGAAGGAGTGTATGGGTAATGCCTGGGTGACTGCATGAGTGCAGGGGTAATGTCTGGGTGATTGAAGGAGTGGATAGGTACAGACTGAGTGATTGAAGGAGTACATGGATAATACCTGGGTGATTGCGTGAGTGCAGGGGTAGTGCCTGGGTGATTGGAAAAGTGCACGGGTAGTGCCTGAGTGATTGCTTGAGTGCATGAGTAGTGTTTGTGTGATTAGAGGAGTGCATGGGTAGTGCCTGGGTTATTGCATGAGTGCAAAGGTAGTTTCTGGGTGATTGCATGAGTGCAGAGGTACCGCTTGTGTGATTCCATGAGTGCATAGGTAGTGTCTGGGTGATTTTATAAGTGTATGGGTACTGGCTGGGTGATTGGAGGGGTGCATGAGTAATGTCTGGGTGATTGCATGGGGGCAGGGGTAGTGCCTGGGTGATTAGAGGAGTGCATAGGTAGTGCCTGTGTGATTTTATAAATGCATGAGTACTGCCTGAGTGATTGAAGGAGTGCATGGGTAATGCCTGGGTGATTGCATGAGTGCAGGAGTAGTGCCTGGGTGATTGGAATAGTGCATAGGTAGTACCTGGGTGATTTTGTAAGTGCATGGGTATTGACTGGGTGATTGAAGGAGTGCATGGGTACTGCCTGGGTGATTGGAGGAGTGCAAGGGTAGTGCCTGGGTTATTGCATGACTGCATAGGCAGTGCCTGTGTGATTGCATGAGTACAGGGGTAGTGCCTGGCTGATTGGAGGAGTGCATAGTTAGTGCCTGGGTGATTTTATAACTTCATGGATAGTGCCTGGGTTATTGCATGACTGCATAGGTAGTGCATGGGCGATTGCATGAGTGCAGGGGTAGTACCTGGGTGATTGGAGGAGTGCATAGGTAATGCCTGGGTGATTTTATAACTGCATGGATAGTGCCTGGGTTATTGAAGGAGTGCATGCGTAGAGCATGAGTGAGTGCATATGATTGCAGACTTACAGGTGAGACATGTGATGGATTGATGCTTTATATTTGACTACGCCCAACATCCTGCGTAGTAGCAGAATAGTGAAATTGCAGCACAAAAGTGAGGTTTATGACATGGTGTACACTTTTGTACTACAGCGTCACCATTCTGTAACTACTCAGGGTGTTGGGCCTACCCAAAATAAAGCATCAAACCTACACATGAGTCTGTTATAAATTTCACCATATTCCTGAAAGTATATATGCATGTGTCAGTACCTTTTACTAGTACTACCATATATAAAAGAAACATACAAATAGAGATATATCTATGTTTTATACATCTACCATCTTCAGATGCATAACACATTAACAATACATATGCAAGTAGAAACATACACCAATCACAAGAACATGCACACCTTAAAATCTGAGAAACCACACTTCACATTTCAAACAGACACCTACATGTATGCATCATACTTTAAATGTACCTTTTCACACACTCACACAAACTAGCCTATTCACTAATCTGTTTCCTAACATGTCTTAAAGCTCACTTTTGTGCTGCTGCATTGCCATTCTGCAACTACTTAGGATGTTGGTCCTAGCCAAATATAAAGCAGCAGTCTATTACATGACTCAGCCATAAGTCTCACCATATTCCTGAAAGCATGCATGCATATCTGTCTACCTTTTGAAATCATCATCATATATAAAAGAAATAAACAAATAGACTGCACTTAACATTTGAAAGAGACACCTACATTTCTGCGGTGTATTTCAAGTATACCTTTCCCCAGACTCATAGAAAGTAGCATAATCACTAATGCCTCTGCCAACATGTCTTAAAACGCACTTTTGTTCTGCAGCTTCACCATTCTACGAATATTGGGCCTAGCCAAAAATAAAGCAGCAACCTATCACATGTCTCTACCATAACTCTAACCATATTCCTAAAAGCATGCATGCTTGTATTTGTACCTATTGCCAAAAGCATAACACATATCAGAATACATGTGCAAGTAGAAACATAACCACACTCACAAGACCATAAAGGCCTTAAAACTTGACAGACTACACTTAACATTTCAAACACACACCAAGATTTCTGCGGCATAGTTCAAGTGAACTTTTACACAGACTCTTATAAAGTACCATAATCAATAATTCCTCTCCCAACATATCTTAAACATCACTTTTCTACTACTGCTGCTTCACTATTCTACTACTAATCAGGTATTGAGCATAGCTAACAGCAAAGCAACCCTTCACTTATCTTTGTTGAAAGTCTCCCCATATCTCTAAAAGCATGTATGCATATATCTGTACCTTTTCCTAGTATCATCATATATAAAAGAAACATACAAATAGATCTATACCTGTATTTTATAAATCTAGCATCTTCAGATGCATAACACACATGAAAATACATCTGCAAGTACAGACATACCACAGTCACAAAACCATGTAGATCTTAAAACTTAAGAAGCTGCACTTCTCATTTCAAATAGACACCTAAAATCATGTGATATATTTCAACCATACCTTTCAACAGACTCATGCAAAATAGCCTAATCACTAATTCCTCTGCCAACATGTTTTAAACCACAGTTTTGAGCTGCAGCTTCACCATTCTGCAACTACTTATCCAATTGGACCTACACAAATATAAACTAGCAACCCTTCACATGTCTCTGCTGTAAGTCTCACCATATTCCTAAAAGCACGCATGCATATGTCTGTACCTTTTGCTAGCAGCATCATATATAAAAGAAATATACAGATAGATGTATACCTGTGTTTTATACGTCTATCATCTTCAGACGCATAACACGTACCATAATACATGTGCAAGTAGAGACATACCTCAGTCACAACACCATCCACAGCTTAAAACTTCACAGACAACACTTCAAATTTCAAACAGACACTGAAAATTATGCTGTATATTTGAAATGTGGCTTTCCACACAATCATCCAAATTACTCTAATAACTAATATCTCTTCAAACATGTCTCACTTTTGTGCTGCAGCTTTACCATTCTACAACTACTTATAATGTTACACCTAGCCAAATACAAAGCAGGAACCCTTCAAATGTCTCTGCTGTAAGTCTCACCATATTCCTGAAAGCATGCATGCATATGTCTGTACCTTTTTCTAGCAGCATCATATATATATTGTGAGAAGTTGGCCTGGTATATGCTGTACACTAGTTAAAGTGGACTCCTTGCACCAGTACAATTCGACTCTTATGGTAGGTAGGTTTAAGACAACCTTTATAGAAAGCTATCCTAGTGGTAGCTGTGGAGAGCAGCCTTCAGGCTAAGTCTTGGAGGAATGTAAAGCAGCTTGTTTTACCACACAATCTCTTGAATCACCAAATGAAAAGACACCACACAGGTATATATATCAAATATATATGTATTTATTACTAAACAACTCTCTACTAATCTCTTTATGAGATTAGAAGTCAGGAACATATGCACAAATCATGGTTTCACAATAAATTAAGCACAAATATGGCTGGGGCCCTAGGGTCGTACCAGACCATATACTAAAAAAGAGACTTAAGAACAATGACTTGCAGGGAGACAAGGCCCAGGGCCTTCAGAAGTGTTGGGGCCTCACGAAACCACTCAAGGCAGGTAAGTAAAGGACCCACGGGGAACGCGTGCAGTGCGTGAACACAGGCGCAAATCGCCGTAGACTCCAATGGGGCAAGTCGTGGTTGGAAATTAAGAGTTTAAGGGCACTTCGGGAGTAGCTACAAGCAAGTCACTTACAGGGTAAGTAGTTCTAGGGCCAACACCCACAGGAGCACCGTAGTGCTGGAGTTACCTCACCCAGGGAAGCCGGGTGCATAGGTGTCCTCTGGTGTCGGGTCGCGGCGTCGTTTTCAATGGGAGCCAATGAAGACTTGCTGCTTGTGAAGTCCGAAGAAGTGTCCGGTGGAATCCAAGCCTGGATTCGGAAGAAGGAAGACCTGAAAGCAGAGAGGACAGTGTTCAAAGTCACTGGGCAGTGACTCGGGGCAAGGAAGATGAATGCCCACCGTCGTCGGCAGATTCAGGTCATTCACAGGTGTCTTGACTCTTCGGCCACGAGGTCCAGGAGGCGTTGATGACAACCAGGAGCTGGATTCGGCGTATTCCACAAATTTTGCAGCTGACTGCGGTGTCGACAATCCAATTGGAGCCAACAAGCCTTGGTAGCAGCAAGTCTTGTTGAAAGCGTAAAAAGTCAATGGTGCAGACCAGCAAGGTCTGGGGAACTCACCCAGCGAGGGTAAGTCAGGGCAGGCCTGGAGCAACCAGGGGAGCCCTTTGGTTCTTTAGAAAAGTCTTCTGGGGACCCACAAGTTGGCTAGCAAGGGATTGCAAAGATGCCTCGGAAGGATTCCTTCAACAGGGGCCCACGGTCACTCGGGATGGGGTAGGCCTCTGATCTTTAGAGAGATTCCTGCTAAAGGCTGGGACCACACGTGGTCTAAAGCACAGGTTCGTAGAACGTCATGAAGGGGTTGCACCCAACAATAGTGCACAGTACCCAGGGACTGTGGTTCCTCATCACTCGTGGGGTCCACTGGCCTCAGCTTCACAGGGAACTCACGATGGTCTTTGAAAAGTCAGGAAATCCTTGTCTTGGGCTGCAGGGACTTCGGGCTCCGGCGGGAGCGGCGTAGTTTGCGACCGTCGTTGTAGTTTTTGGTGCCTGCCAAGCAGGGGAGTCACTCCTTGACTCCAAGGGAGATTCTTCAGTCTTCCAGAGGTAGTGGAATGTCGAAGGTCCAGGATTCTTCTTCAGAGCGTTGTCCAGGGGTATCTAGTTTGCAATGCACAGGTTCCCCCTCTTATACTAAAAGGAAGGGAGGGACTAGCTCTATGACCCCAGCTATGGGAGGGTCAGGGGAGTGGGTGGCTACACCCACTTCCCTTTGTCCAGTTTCGCGCCAGAGCAGGGGCAGGTAGCCCTTGAGCTGGTTTGAACTGGCATATGCACAGAGGAGCCTTCTGCTCCCCCAGTGCAGGACTTCAAATCACTCTAGGAGTGCACCCACCCAGCCCCAATACACTAAACCCTGTCTGGAAGGTGGTCACACCCTCCTGTGACAGGATACCTATTGTTGGGCTTCCTCCACTGCGAGTTTCAGTCATCAGCAGGAGGGCAGCCCAGTGTCTGTGACTGGTGGCATCCATTTTGTGATGCCAGGGCTCTTCAGGATTCTACCGCGTTTCCACAGTAGGTACATGTCTAAACCTCTAGAAGGGTGGAATGCTACCCCGGCCGCCAGAACTGGCGGGGGGGGGTAGTATTCCAAGATGTTTGACACCAAACACGACATGTTTCCGTGCAGCCATCTCAAAGTTAGCATTTAACGCGAGGTTATAATGCGCTTAAGAGTATATGGTCAGGCTGCACTACAAACAGCATCAGAGAGGGGTCTCCGAATGCTGCAGAGGGGCTCTGCTCATGCAGGGGAACCCTCTCACATAGGAACCAAGCACTCTGCCTTCAGGACTGATACAGCCTGCCATAGGAGTGACTTGTAGGTTTATATGTGTGTATCTATGTAGTGATATAGGTTGCCTATACCACAGTAAGGGGTGCATGCACCACCTTACCCAGGCTGCAGTAGCAGACCTGTGGTGTCAGATTTAGTCTGCTTCCCAGGGGTGGCATAATACATGCTTCAGCCCCTGGTAGGCCTGTGAAGTACCTATGCCCTTGGCACCTAAGGTACCATATACTAGGGACTCATAAGGTACCACAGTATCCAATCACTAGTGCACCTAGAGTGCACTCCAAGTCGTTTAGAGAGAACAGAGAGGCTGGGGCCCTGATTGGCAGGGTCCCAGCCTGACTATAGCCAGAAACCAGTGTAAACATCAGAAAAAAAGTGGGGGCAACATAAGAGGCAGATCCTACTCTCCTACACAAGCCCCCCCAAATGCAGGGACACTAAACTAACCTTGACCAGTTGAGTCTTCGTGCTCTAAGTGGAAATACCTTGAGAGTCCATCTGCATTGGCATGTTGGGTCCCAGGCCTATGTTCCACTGTATAGTCCATCCCCTGTAGGGAAATGGACCACCTCAAAAGGTTTGGGTTTTCACCTTTCATCTGTTTAAGCCATAGGAGGGGCTTGTGGTCAGTCTGAACTATGAAGTGAGTGCCAAACAAGTATGGCCTCAGCTTCTTCAGGGCCCACACCACAGCAAAGGCCTCCTCTCTATAGCTGACCAACGTTTCTCTCTAGGGGTCAGCCTCCTGCTAATAAAAGCTACTGGCTGGTCTTGACCTTCATCATTCAGTTGAGACAGTACAGCTCCCACACCCAGCTCAGAAGCATCTGTTTGGACAATGAACTTTTTGGTGTAGTCTGGACTCTGTAAGATGGGGGCAGTGCACATGGCCTGCTTTAGGTCTTCAAATGCCTTCTGACAGCTAGCTGTCCACTGAACCTTTTTGGCATTTTCTTTGAGGTCAGATCATTCAAGGGGGTCACTATAGATCCATATCCCTTCACAAACCTCCTATAGTACCCAGTCAGGCCTAAGAAGGCTCTCACCTGTGTCTGGGTGGTTGGAGCAACCCATTCCATTATGGTTTGGATTTTACTCTGTAAAGGCTGAACCTGGCCTCCACCCACAAGGTGGCCCAGGTACACAACCTGACTCTGCCCTATCTGGCACTTAGTGGCCTTGATAGTGAGGCCTGCTTTCTGCAGAGCCTCCAAAACATTTCTGAGGTGGACCAGGTGATCCTGCCAGGAGGAACTAAAGACAGCAATATCATCTAGATAAGCTGAGCAATAAGTTTCCATCCCTGCCAGGACTTTATTCACCAACCTCTGAAAAGTGGCAGGTGCATTTTTCAATCCAAAGGGCATCACCACAAAGTGGTAGTGCCCACCAGGGATCGAAAATGCTGTTTTGGCTTTTGCATCATCAGCTAACCTGATCTGCCAGTAGCCAGCTGTTAGGTCAAATGTACTTAGATACTTGGCTGAGGCCAAAGTATCAACCAGCTCATCTGCCCTTGGTATGGGATAGGCATCAGTCCTCGTGACTGCATTGAGGCCTCTGTAGTCTACACAAAACCTCATTTCTTTCTTACCACCCTGGGTATGAGGCTTGGGTACTAGGACTACTGGGCTAGCCCAAGGGCTATCTGAAGGCTCAATCACACCTAACTCCAACATTTTCTGGACTTCAGTCCTGATACAGTCCCTGACATGGTCAGGTTGCCTGTAGATTTTACTCTTGCCAGGCAGACTGTCTCCAGTGTCCACCTCATGGGTGCACCAGGTAGTCTGACTAGGGGTCAGGCTAAACATATGTCTGTACTGTTGCAGAACTTGTCTGCACTCAGTTTGCTGATGGTCAGTGAGGCTGCTGGCCAAAGCAACACCATCTACTGACCCATCATCAGGGTTCTGTGAGAGCAGGTCAGGGAGAGGGTCACTCTCTTCCTCCTGGTCCTCATCAGTAGCCATGACCAAGCCCAAGTCAGCCCTGTCAACATATGGCTTTAATCTGTTGGGGGCTCCTGGGAGTTCCAAGATTCACCAGATAGGTGACTTCTCCCTTTTGCTCAACTATGGTATGGGGGCCACTCCACTTGTCTTGGAGGGCTGCTGGGGCCACAGGCTCCAACACCCACACTTTCTGTCCTGGCTGGTACACAGTCAGCACAGCCTTTGGTCATGCCAAGCTTTTTGTAATTCTTGGCTGGCCTCCAGGTTTTTGGTTGCTTTTTTCATGTATTCGGCCATCCTGGAGCGGAGACCAAGTACATAGTCCATCACATCTTGTTTGGGGGCTTGAGAGGTAACTCCCAGCCCTCTTTTACCAAACATAATGGACCTCTTACAGGATGCCCAAACAGAAGCTCAAATGGGCTGTAACCAACCCCCTTCTGTGGAAACTCTCTGTATGCAAACAACAGGCAGGGAAGAAGAAGGTCCCATTTCCGCCTAAGCTTCTCTGGGAGTCCTTTAATCATTCCCTTCAGGGTTTTGTTGAAACGTTCAACCAACCCATTGCATTGTGGGTGATAGGGGTGGTGAACTTATAAGTTACACCACACTCCTTCCACATTGCTTTCAAATATCCTGACATGAAGTTTGTAACTCTGTCAGAGATGACCTCCTTTGGGAAACCCACTCTGGAGAAAACTCCAATGAGGGCTCTTGCCACCACAGGGGCTGTGGTGGTCCTCAGGGGGATTGCCTCTGGGTACCTGGTTGCATGATCCACTACCACCAGGATAAATCTGTGCCCAGATGCAGTTTGAGGGTCAAGGGGACCAACAATGTCAATCCCTACCCTTTCAAAGGGTACCCCCCCCACAGGTAGTGGTATCAGGGGGGCCTTTGTAGTGCCACCAGCCTTGCCACTGGCTTGGCATGTGACACAGGAGCGACAAAACTCCTTTGTGTCCTCTGACATATGTGGCCAATGAAAATGTGGAACAAGCCTGTCCCAGGTCTTGTTTTGGCCCAAGTGACCTGCTAAAGGGATATCATGTGCTAGGGTCAAGAGGAACCCCCTAAACGTCTGAGGTATTACCAACCTCCTGGTGGCTCCAGGGGCTGGATCTCTACCCTCAGAATATAGGAGTCCCTCATCCCAATAAACCTTATGGGACCCACTAGCACTCCCAGCAGCCTCAGCAGCAGCCTGCTGTCTGAGGGGTCCAAGAGAGGGGCAGCACTGTTGCTCCTTACTCAGATCTTCCCTAGAAGGGCCCCCTGCCCCCAAGAACTCAACCTGATCAGGCTCAAGTTCCTCTGGGGCAGTTCCTTCTTCAGGGTCTGCTCCTCCTCCATTAAGAGGGGAAACAATGATCTGAGACAGAGGGGAAGGCACTGCCTTAACCCTACTGCTCCTCTTCTTGGGAAGCATCTGGTCCATAGTTTCAGGATCCAGAGCTGGTTCAGTGTCATGCATTTTGGCCTGTGACCTGGTCACAGCAAATACCTCTGCAGGGATGCCTAACATCTTAGCATGAGTCCATAACTCTACTTCAGACCAGGCTGAAGTTTCTAGATCATTGCCCAATAGACATTCTACAGGGAGGTCTGCACTGACTACAACCTTCTTGAGGCCAGTTACCCCTCCCCAGGAGAAATTCACAACTGCCAGACTATGGTTGGTCCTGACATTGCTTGCATTGGTCACCTGGTACATTTCGCCCAGGATGATCTGTCCAGGGTCCACAAGATCCTCTGCCACCCTGGTGACACTAGCACCTGTGTCCCTAAAAGCCAAAGCCTGTTTGCCATTTATTACAGGCTGCTGTTTGTACTTGCCCAGATTACTGGGGCTCACAAGGAAGGACATGTCCATGTCTTCATCACAAATCAGCATTGCCTGAGTGGGTACTCTGACTAGGCCAGAGTCCACTTCAGAACCCAGGGTCAACCCTACTACACCCTTATTCTGTGTACCACCTCCACCAGTAGCTGAACTAGGGGGAACAGTTGCCTTAGGGGCAGGAGTGGTGGTGGTTTGGTCTTTGGACTTGTTACAATCAGAAGTCCAGTGCCCTTTCTGTTTACAGAATTTGCACCAGGGCTTCTTTTGGCCTTTTCCCTTGTTGGATTGTGACTCCCCACCAGATGCAGATTTTTGGGGCCCTTGTGAAGACTTCTGGTCTTTTCACTTATCCCCACCTTTCTCAGAGCCCTTAGAATCCTGCTTCTTTGTGTCACCCCCTTGGTTCTGGGTTTTCTGCCTCACCCTGGTTCTGACTAACCCTGGGCAAAGCACTACGCTACGCTCGCGTAGTTTGCGAAGTTTGCGCTACTTCGCACAACGCGAATTGCACGTAGCACAGTGCAAACACGCGTAGCGTAGTGCAGCGGTCATTTTTTGCTTGCTCGCGGTCCTCAACGTCAAGTTGGCGACCGCGAGCAAGCAAAATGACATCCCGGCGAGACTTTTTCCTCGTTCGCGATCAGCAACATCAAGTTGCCGATCGCGAGCGTGGAAAATAAACCTCCCGGCGAGATTCTCAACGCGGGGAGGTCAGGTTTCTCATTGCGAGTGGTCGCGTATGCTCGCGACCGCTCGCGATGAGAAACTACCAGTCCGAGTTCAGAAAGCTGCCGCTCGAGTAAAAATCTACTCGAGTGGCAGTAAAAGACAGCTCGCACTGTGCAAGATGCCGTTTTCAATAATTGCACAGTGCGGACAAGCATCTGGCACTGTGCAATCATTGCGAACACTGCACTACGCAGTTCGCGTAGTGCTACGCGTAGCTCACGTAGTGCGAACTGCACTTTGCGTAGCGCTACTTCGCGAACTACGCCCAGGCTTAGTTCTGACCCACTTGTCTGCCTTCTTTCCCAATTCTTGGGGAGAGGTCAGATCTGAGTCCACCAGGTATTGATGCAACAACTGGTTCTGGCAATTATTAAGGATCTGTTCTCTCATCATTAGATTATACAATCCCTTGAAATCAGTAACCCTACTGCCAACCAGCCAACCCTCCAGAGCCTTGGTTGCACAATCTACAAAGTCAGTCCAGTCCTGAGTCTGTGCCTTCTGGGTGTCTCTGAACTTCAACCTGTACTGCTCAGTGGTTAAGCCAAACCCATCTATCAGTGCACTCTTCAGGACTTCATAGTCATCAGCATCCTCTTCTCTAACAGTGAGGAGCTTGTCTCTACCTTTATCTGAAAAGGAGAGCCACAAGATTGCTGCCCACTGCTTTTGGGGGACCTGTTGTACTCTACAGGCCCTTTCCATAGCAGTTACCCATTTATGGATATCATCCCCACTCTGGTAGGGAGGAACAACCTTGCTCTGGTTCCTATGGTCTGGAATATATTCTCTAGGGACACTGTTGCTGCCACCAGGGGGTTCTAACCCCTCTTTTCTAGAAGCTCTCTGGAGCTCCAGGGCTTCCTTATCTAATGCCAACTGCTTGGTTTTGAGGGCAAACCTTGCTTCCTCATACTGCAGCAGTTTGTACATTCTGTCAGAGGAGGTCTCTCTTCTTGAGAAGTAGGAGTTCCTCTGGTAGACAGATTCTCTGCCAGAGTGATAGGAGTGCTCAGATTCCCTAGAAAGGGACCTAGGCCTGTCCTCCACTATGTCAGTTCTCTTAGGGAGAATTCCTCTGTCCTGTTCAGACCCCTTGGGACCTGGCCCTACAATCACAGAGTCTTGGTCATCCAGATGTTCATCATCTGACCCAGACACTGTAATTGACCCACCCACTGATTCAGATCCATTAGCTCCTAGAGCTAATCTAAGATCATCTGCTGTCAGCAGATCTATCAGGTGTAGTGTGGAGGGACTCTGTCCTAGCTTCAGGTGCCTTGCAGCACACATGGTTCTCAACTCAGAGAAAGCCATGTCCTTATACTGAGGCTGAGTGGATCCACTGGGTCCACCCTTTAAGGACATTCTAGTGTTGTGCAGTGTTGTACTACCTACACTAGTTTGTGGCCTACTGATACTAGCTTGAGCTGTAGAAAGGGTGTGCTATCCCTTGGCACACAGCTCTAAGTTCAGTAGAACTTATTGATACTAAGCTTGACTTTATATGTACCTTGAGTACCTATAGTGGTTTTCAGTTAGTAATTCAAATAGAGATTTTCTGGTAAAACAATAGCAAGCTGGAATCCCACTGCTGCCACCAATGTGAGAAGTTGGCCTGGTATATGCTGTTCACTAGTTAAAGTGGACACCTTGCACCAGTACAATTCGACTCTTATGGTAGGTAGGTTTAAGACAACCTTTAGAGAAAGCTATCCTAGTGGTAGCTGTGGAGAGCAGCCTTCAGGCTAAGTCTTGGAGGAATGTAAAGCAGCTTGTTTTACCACACAATCTCTTGAATCACCAAATGAAAAGACACCACACAGGTATATATATCAAATATATATGTATTTATTACTAAACAACTCTCTACTAATCTCTTTATGAGATTAGAAGTCAGGAACATATGCACAAATCAACGTTTCACAATAAATTAAGCACAAATATGGCTGGGGCCCCAGGGGCGTACCAGACCATATACTAAAAAAGAGACTTAAGAACAACGACTTGCAGGGAGACAAGGCCCAGGGCCTTCAGAAGTGTTGGGGCCTCATGAAACCACCCAAGCCAGGTAAGTAAAGGACCCACGGGGGACGCGTGCAGTGCGTGAACCCAGGCGCGGATCGCAGTAGACTTCAATGGGGCAAGTCGCGGTTGGAAATTAAGAGTTTAAGGGCACTTCGGGAGTAGCTACAAGCAAGTCACTTACAGGGTAAGTAGTTCTAGGGCCAACACCCACAGGAGCACCGTAGTGCTGGAGTTACCTCACCCAGGGAAGCCGGGTGCATAGGTGTCCTTTGGTGTCGGGTCGCGGCGTCGTTTTCAATGGGAGCCAATGAAGACTTGCTGCTTGTGAAGTCCGAAGAAGTGTCCGGTGGAATCCAAGCCTGGATTCGGAAGAAGGAAGACCTGAAAGCAGAGGGGACAGTGTTCAAAGTCACTGGGCAGTGACTCGGGGCAAGGAAGATGAATGCCCACCGTCGTCGGCAGATTCAGGTCATTCACAGGTGTCTTGACTCTTCGGCCACGAGGTCCAGGAGGTGTTGACGATGACCAGGAGCTGGATTCAGTGTGTCCCACAAAGTCTGCAGCTGACTGCTGTGTTGGCAACCCGATTGGAGCCAACATGCCTTGGTAGCAGCAAGTCTTGTGGAAAGCGTAAAAAGTCAATGGTGCAGACCAGCAAGGTCTGGGGAACTCACCCAGCGAAGGTAAGTCAGGGCAGACCTGGAGCAACCAGGGGAGCCCTTTGGTTCTTTAGCAAAGTCTTCTGGGGACCCACAAGCTGGCTGGCAAGGGATCGCAAAGACACCTCCGGAGGATTCCTTCAACAGGGGCCCACGGTCACTCGGGATGGGGTAGGCCTCTGATCTTCGGAGGGATTCCTGCTAAAGGCTGAGACCACACATGGTCCAAAGCACAGGTTCGTAGAATGTCGTGAAGGGGTTGCACCTGACAATAGTGCACAGTACCCAGGGACTGCGGTTCCTCATCACTCGTGGGGTCCACTGGCCTCAGCTTCACTGGGGACTCACGATGGTCTTTGAGAAGTCAGGAAATCCTTGTCTTGGGCTGCAGGGACTTCGGAATCCGGCGGGAGCGGCATAGTTTGTGACCGTTGTTGTAGTTTTTGGTGCCTGCCAAGCAGGGGAGTCACTCCTTGACTCCAAGGGAGATTCTTCAGTCTTCCAGAGGTAGTGGAACGTCGAAGGTCCAGGATTCTTCTTCAGAGCGTCGTCCAGGGGTATCTAGTTTGCAATGCACAGGTTCCCCCTCTTATACTAAAAGGAAGGGAGGGACTAGCTCTATGACCCCACCTATGAGAGGGTCAGGGGAGTGGGTGGCTACACCCACTTCCCTTTGTCCAGTTTCACGCCAGAGCAGGGGCAGGTAGCCCCTGAGCTGGTTTGAACTGGCATATGCACAGAGGAGCCTTCTGCTCCCCCAGTGCAGGACTTCAAAGCACTCTCAGAGTGCACCCACCCAGCCCCAATACACTAAACCCTGTCTGGAAGGTGGTCACACCCTCCTGTGACAGGATACCTATTGTTGGGCTTCCTCCACTGCGAGTTTCGGTCATCAGCAGGAGGGCAGCCCAGTGTCTGTGACTGGTGGCATCCATTTTGTGATGCCAGGGCTCTTCAGGATTCTACCGCGTTTCCACAGTAGGTACATGTCTATCCCTCTAGAAGGGTGGAATGCTACCCCCGCTGCCAGAACTGGCAGGGGGGTAGTATTCCAAGATGTTTGACACCAAACACGACATGTTTCCGTGCAGCCATCCCAAAGTTAGCATTTAACGCGAGGTTATAATGCGCTTAAGAGTATACGGTCAGGCTGCACTACAAAGAGCATCAGAGAAGGGTCTCCGAATGCTGCAGAGGGGCTCTGCTCATGCAGGGGCACCCTCTCACATAGGAACCAAGAACTCTGCCTTCAGGACTGATAAGGCCTGCCATAGGAGTGACTTATAGTTTTATATGTGTGTATCTATGTAGTGATATAGGTAGCCTATACCACAGTAAGGGGTGCATGCACCACCTTACCCAGGCTGCAGTAGCAGACCTGTGGTGTCAGATTTAGTCTGCTTCCCAGGGGTGGCATAATACATGCTTCAGTCCCTGGTAGGCCTGTGAAGTACCTATGCCCTTGGCACCTAAGGTACCATATACTAGGGACTCATAAGGTACCACAGTAACCAATCACTAGTGCACCTAGAGTGCACTCCAAGTCGTTTAGAGAGAACAGAGAGGCTGGGGCCCTGATTGGCAGGGTCCCAGCCTGACTATAGCCAGAAACCAGTGTAAACATCAGAAAAAAAGTGGGGGCAACATAAGAGGCAGATCCTACTCTCCTACATATATGTTTTATACATCTAGCACCTTCAGATACATAACACATATCAGAATATATCTTCTAATAGAGACTTTCTTCTATCACAACACTATGCACACCTGACAAATTCACAGAACAAACTTTCAATTTCAGGCAAACACCAACAATTATGTGGCTTATTTCAACTGTACCTCTCTAGAGACTTATAAAAAGTAGCCTAATCACTAATACCTTATGTCAACATCTTTTAAACCACACTTTTGTGCTGCATCCTCACATTCTACTACTACTCACAGTCTTGAGCCTACCACATACCAAGCAACAACACCTCTTTGTTATACATCATGCACCTTCAAATGTATGACATATGAAAATACATATACAAGTAGAGACATACTTCAGACATAAGTCCATGCACACTTTAAAACTTTACAGACTGTACTTCCAATTTGAAAGCGACACCTAAAATTATGCGGTATACTTCAATTGTACATTTCCACACACTAAAACAAACTACCATAATCACTAATCCATCTTCCAATATACACATATTACTATACAAAATCTATTTCAAACAACATTTAAGTACAATAAAACAAACTACAATACACATCTCTACATTTAATAATATATTTCAAACATCACAGTTCTTGAATAATTTTTAAGTTTAAAAATAAAGCTAATACATAATACACCTCATAAATTTATAACTCACCTTCCAAATAGATTTGTAGAATATGAAATATAAGAAACTCATAAAAGATTTTCTTCTGTACACAATCAATGTAATGCACCACTCTCAACAAGGCAAAACCAGTAATGGCAAACTTTACCTCTCTTTCTCCACACAAATAAATGTAAGTAACAAATCACATTGCTTCCTACATAATTTCAATTTGTAAAACACATTTCTATTAGTTAGACATATTAAACCTTACCAACTGACTTCTAAAAGTCCCCAAACTGGTTCTGCAATTTTCTGGAGTTGCGACTCTACCATGCACCATCGCGATGGAGCCACAAAACCATACAGGAGTTCAAAAATATATTACTAATAATAATATCACTATTTTTTAAGAACACACCACTTCTAAACATAGTACTGACTTGGAAAATCTTACTTTAATAACATATCACTTATATATAAATTACAATTCCATATTTTAAAACCACAGATAAGATTCAACCCTTCCCCCATTCTGCTTAATCCCAGTTTCCATAGTAGCAGTTTCTGCAACATTCAACTGAAGAGGCAGGTCACAAGTTCACCATATTTTCAAATTCAGCACACAAGGTTACAAATGCAAACAGCAGGTGTGGTTGACTTTTGCATAATATTACCTTATCCTATCTACTGTACCTTTCAAACATTTTTTAAAAACCAATAAGAAACATGCTTTTTAAAGAAAGTAACATGCACCCTCTTTTTGAGTGTACAATGTTCATAAACAGCTAATCAATTCTCTACTTTTTAAAAAACAGCATCTTGTCCACCATTTTAGATACCGCTCATTCTACCAACTGACTACCTCAGCTACAGACATCTTTTCATTACTTCCAGACATCCCTTCAAGATGCTTACAGTATGGATTGTTGGGCACATCTATGTTTTCTGGTGCAAAAGGTATGCTGAACGCAAAGGTATTGACAAAGACCTAGCTTTGCAAAATGTGGATAATAAATGGATTGCTCAGAGAGGATTAAAGTGGCACCAATTGATGCCTTCGGTTAAAACCTTTTTGCATC
This sequence comes from Calotriton arnoldi, assembly GCA_963921515.1. NCBI lineage: Eukaryota > Metazoa > Chordata > Amphibia > Caudata > Salamandridae > Calotriton > Calotriton arnoldi. The sequence continues at coordinate 66,096 of CAWUFW010013689.1, forward strand.
TCCAACCCCCTGACCTCATGATTGTGCACTGTGGTGGCAATGACCTAGGCACATTGACTGGGGTAGGTCTGGAAATGTTAATGAAGGACACCTTTGCACAATTGATGTTGCTTTTACCTCAAACTGTGAGTTGTATACTCTAATATATGCCAAAGACAGAAATGTCACGAGATTTTCAAAACTAATGGCCCACTCACTTCAGCTGTTGTGTTGAAAGTTTCGTGGTGATCCGTCAAGCGGGCCGAGAAAAAGGGGGGTCCCAAAACTCGTTTTCTCCATGTTAATTTCCATAGGAAACTTTAGACACAGCTACAGCCTGAACTGCTGAATGGAATTGCACCAAAGTTGGCAAAAATGTAGCTCTTGGTTCAGAAAGCACTCTTTTTGTTAAATGGTGTAAATCCGTTAAGTAGTTCCTGAGAAATTTACACATTTCTCAGATATTCATATATCTGGAGCCTGCGATCTGAAGAAAGGTTAAAAAATGATAAAATAAACAAGTAAAGAGGGCAGGGTAGAAAACAGGGACCCCCCAGGGCCACAAAAAGCATTTTTTGGTAATGGTTTTGGTGGGAGTCGCGTAGGGTCCATGAATCCTGCTGAAATCTTTAAAAAAAAAATAAAGCATGGTCTCCCATGCTTCACTTTTAAGCCCCCAGGTTGGCCAGGTCCCGGGGGCAATTGTAATTAGATATGCGAGAGCCCGTGGGGGCCCGGCATCCCCGGGGACCACCACCTCCCCGGTGCTATGTTTATTAAGTGCGGGGGAGCCACGCAGGCCCCCTGCAGTCCACCAACAAAATCAAACTATAAACAACTTAACCAATAAATTCAGACAAACAATTAAATCAACAATATAAAAGGCACACTAAAATTATCAAATAAACACTTCTAAAATGGGATGTGAGGGCCTGCACCGAGGATGCATCATGCAGCGGCAGTTCTGAAGGCGATGCAGGCTGCGGCGGTGCTGCGGGTCTTTGTGATGGGTCCAATTCACGCAGCAGCAGAGATGTGTCACAGCAGCAAAGATGCGTCAGTTCTACTTGGGGTTGCACCACGCAGCAGAGGAAATGTGTTGATTGGCAGTTTGGGCTGGACTGTTCCTATGAGGGACAGGGCCAAGACTGATTTGCATATGGCTGGATCTGAACTGAGGTGGCGAAGTGAGCTAAAGAATTATGATGGATTCAACCCAGATCCGTGACTGGGGTTAGTGTCTGAAAAGTTTCAGCACTCTGTCTATCATCTCGTTGTTTTTGCTTTATTCTCCTGAATCTACAGAGGCTGCCAGAGCACCTTAAGCCCAGGATCAAGGGTCCAGGAAAGGGATGGCACCACTTGGCAGGGTACACTCACAGATGGCAGAGTCCAGGTGCAGGGTTTTTGGAATCCTGTTGTGTTTATGAGGCGTCATATCAGAAGGCCAGCCAACTAGCCCTTGGAGTCTCTCTGGGTTCTGGGTTCAAGAGATGTGGGTCCAGTTTTTCTCATTCAGACAAGAGAGCAGCAGGCAGCTGGTCAGAACAGCAGGTCATTAGTTTCTTTAGAGCAGCAGTCCAGCAGGGTGGTAGTCCTTTTATAAGCACATCAGTCCTTTTCCTGGCAGAGTATCTACAATTTAAGAAGTGTACTGAAGTGGTGGTGTCTGATGTCCAGTATTTATACCCAGCTGTGCTTTTGAAGTGTGGGGAATCTCCTAGAGTCATACTTTTGAAGTGCAAACGTGCCCTGCCTTCCTGGCTCCAGACCACCAACAGGGGTATGCAGCCCTTTGTGTAGAGACAGGACACAGCCTATTCAAGTGTAAGTGGGGCTGGGCCCAACTCCTCCCTCTCATCCTGCTAGCGATGGCCTATCTAGTCACACCTAAGCTCCCCATTGTGTGCGTCTTTCCAGGAGGAATACACAAAGCCCAACTGTCGCCTACACCAAGTCATATGAACCCGAGACAGGCTGCAGACACCAAATGACTAAGGCAGGAAAATGTATGTCGTTTTCAGAATTGTAATTTTAAATCAGTCTTCACCATTAGTCAGGATTTTAAATTGTGATTCCAGAGAAACCAAACATGAAGGGATTACCTGTTCCTATTTGGAAATTACACTAATAAAATGTAATAAGGCAATTCCAATTTTATCCTATGGGAGACGTAGGCCTTGCAGTAGTGAAAAATAAATATACGTGTTTTTCACTACCAGGTCGACATGGCTGTTTAAAACTGCACACACACACACAGCCTGCAATAGCAGACCTGAGACATGTTTAAAGTGCTACTTAAGTGGGGGGCAAACTCAGTGCTGTAGGCCCACTAGTAGCATTTAATTTAACATACCTCATCACTACATAAGTGAGTCTCTTGTAAAAAGAAAAAGCTATTTGATGCTGTAATTTAGTTAAATGGATCAATTCCCTTTGACCTTTAGTGGATTAAATACAGTCAAGGCATTCTCGGTGATCATATGTAACCTAATATAAACACGAACCTAATATAAACACGAATTGACCTTAAGAACCTGCAGTATAAACAAGCTAACAAGTAGAAACAATAAATCATGAAATTGGAGCATTCTAGAAAACATATGACGTGAGAATTCAAAAGTGGAAGGAGATTTAAATAAAACAAAAGAACAAGAAAAGTGTGACATATGAACAATTCCCAATGAGTAAGAAATGAAGTAGAGAAAGTTTCCCAAAGAGACTGCACTCCATTCGGAAGGATTTAATATCAAAAAATTGAATGGACACTGAATCATCAGAAAAGACCAAACATAAATATATTAAACACATAACTAATTTTCAAGACTGTTTGAATAATGTCATTGAAAAAAACATACATTTAAAATGAAATCATACGCAAGGAAGAATTAAGAAAAAGCTAGCCCTAATGGACATGATTTTGAAGAACAAATGTGACAACCAAGCTTTTCATCTGCTGAGCAAAGATACACTGAAAACAATTTACTCATATCATGGAAAATGGTATGAGAACAGATATCCTGAAAAGAGTAGTATTCACATCAGCTATAATAGGCTTTTGAGTATTCATTTCTTCCACTAAATACTCTAAGGGTAACTGTGGAGGTGACTTAGGTGGTGCTGAAGTCTTTTTTTGATTGTTTATTAGGGATAGATGAAATGTCTTTGCAAGGTACTGCACCTGAAGTCACTGAACTACAGGGCTTAGGAATATGTGGGTTCTGTCTATCTGGTTTAAAAGAAAGTACAGTCGTATTCTTCATAACCACAACACTAATAACCTCTTTTTTGACACAGATGATGCAGAGGACATAAAGCAAAAATATAAAACTTTTAGAATGTTCTTTTCTATTCTTGCCCTTCCTATTCAAAACAATCAAGTTAAATACAGAGGAGCAAAAACCTATAGTGCCCACATATATTTGAAATACATGAAAAAGAATGCACAGCCAGCACTGAAGAAAAGAAGTAAGCTTATCTTGTGTAACAAAGTCGAAATATTGACTAGACTTCAGGTAATCTTTTATCATTTCTTTTTTTTTTTTTTTTAAAGAAAAAAAAATACAACTTTCTCCAAAGAACTTCTATCAATGGCTGCTGTTATGTATTGTAAAAAATACAACAGATTTGAAGCGTGAATGATTCCAGAACCACCATTTAATCTTTCTTTAGTGACACACATCTCCACAAGGTGGCTGGAGTGGTCTAGGGTCTAAACAGCAGTGAGGAGACACAGTTGCAGCCAGCATGGCTCGCTTGTGGGGGGACGTACGGGCAGGTCGCACGCGGGGGGGGAGGTGGTAATTTAATAATAATAATTTTACAAAAAATGTAACTTACCTTTCCACAAGCACCGCGGACTGTGATTCGGCCTGCTGTGCTGCCCACTTCTTCCTCGCGGGCCACGATACAGCCTGTGGCACCTCCTTCTTTTCTTTCTGCACATCGCGGTGCTGCGCGGCGGCCCTCTGTTGCCATTTTGGCATCGCGGGTGCCCGCTCTTTTTCTGTGTCGGGGACGCCGCCTACCTACACGGCGGCCCGTTATCTGACAATTTGCATGATAGGAATGCCGCAGCACCGGTTTTGGAGCGGCGGCTTCTTATTTACACATGTTGGGGCACTATATTCTTACCTTCCTTTCAATGGATATATATTTCTTCCTTCATGTCTTCTTGGGGCCATCTTGCCTTCCCATGATTCCATAGTCTTCTTCCCAGAAAGCCTTGGGCAGTATCTGCTCTACCAATTCAAGATGGCAACCTTTCTATTTCGTCCACTATCCTTTTCCTTATCCAAGATGGTGGTTACTTACTTCCTGTTTGGTCACTTCCTGTTCCTGTTTGGTCACTTCCTGTTCGTGAGTATTTAAAGGGCTGGATCCTTCATTTCCGTGCGTTGCAACACTCTTCACTACTGCTGGTGTGTCCTCGCTCCTGTTGGTATCCTGTGCTCCTGCCTGGTGTATCTGTGATTCCTGTTGGCCTACCTTGTTCCTGATTTAGCCTTCTATTCCGGTTCAGATTCCTGGCCTTCTTTTTCTCCTTCTGGAGGTTTCTTTCCTTCCTCTTAATTCCTGGAGTCCCCACTTCCACCAGAGGTTTTCCCTACGGGGTTTTTTCCTCTTGGTACTCCTTTTGGAGGGCACGGTCTGCTTTGGGTATTTCACTGTCAGCGGCACCGTGGCTACCAGAGGGGGTTGCCCTTACCTCGGACAGACCAGAACCCTCAAGAACCGAAGTCGAGAATCTCTCCAACACGCCAGAGCCGGTAAGAACATCAAAAGGCTTGACAGGGTCCCGCATCTTCTCTGCTCCGGCAAGAACAGGGAGAAGGCAGCCAGGCTCCTCACCTAAGCCAATCACAATGCTGCAAGCAGCATTGTGATTGGTCGGTACGCCGAGCAGCCAGGGTTTTATGGGGAGGCCATGTTCTCATGCAGGCTGCATTGCAGCCTGCATGGAGAAGGGCAGAGTGCACATGACTGGTTTGGGTGGCCCCAGAGGGCCTACAAAAACAGTCTTTGCACAATCAGGAGTGGGCACACCACACCTCCCCTGCCCTGCTCGCAGAGCAGCCCCGCCCACCCGCCTGCCCGCAACCAAACCCATTTTTGTTAGCAAGTGAGTGAAACAGGCCCCCTTTCCTCCCCCCATCAAAAGGGATATTCTACATCAGAGAGAGAACAGAGGGTGCTCTGAGACAGCAGTAATCTGCTGTGAGCTGTTTAAGCTGTGTTTTATAGGGATTGTGCACTTCGTTTTTGGCTAGGAGAGTGAGTAAAGTTTTTAAACAAACAGTATTGTTAGAGGACAAAGTTTGTTAGGCCCTTACCTGCAGAAGTCCAAAGTGTGGATTGAGCCTGTCTGTCTCCTAGGAGATTCTGAATAGAGGAGCAGCTTCCCACTCCCTGGCCAGCAAACCTTGTCTGAGGTCGCTGGGACCTTATATAGTCTGCTATTGGTTGGTACATGTGTGCACTGATTGGTGGTTGTATCTGGTGTTTCTATTGGACCAGGGTTAGTGTTCTCATTGGTTGGGTATTTGAGGGTTGTGGTTGGTTTCTGGGTCTGTGACTCAATCAATGTAGGGTTGGGACTAGGGCTAGGGTTAGGATTTCTATTAGAAGTAGCGGTTAGGGCTTTTTGTGTGATTGGTTGCTGGACTAGGTGTGGGACTAAGAGTAGGGTTAGGCTTTCTATTGAAAGTAGGGACTAGGGCTTCCTGTGTCATTGGTTGCTGGGACTACTGGTAGGGCTAGGGCCTCGATTGGACGTAGAGATCATGGTTTTTTATCCTGATTGGGTGCTTGGACTAGGGCTAAGGTTGGCTGTAAGGCCCTGGTCTTCTATTGGTTCTAGCTTTTAGGGCTAGTGTTGTGATTGGATATTCTTAGGGCTAGGGTTCCCATTGGCTGAAGGGGTCACTTGACCACTAGGGCTATAAAAGACCAAGGCTTTGGGCGTCTCAGCCTGGGCGTCGAGGCTAAGGGCGGAGAGGACAAGGGCAGTTGCCTGTTTGAGCCTGTTCGACACTGGCCGGGACCAGGGCCAGCAATGCTGCCCATTATCCCAATCAGTAATACCCACCCTACACCATCCACATCCACAAACAGAGTAACAAACTCACACCAAATGTACACCACACACTTACTGCAAACAAACCCTATGCACAAATCAATGTACCAGCATACACTGCTAAACCACACAAACCACATCTATACACCCTTCTATCCCAGTTACCACACATTTCCACTATCACCTACAAACAGTACACAACTCTATCCTACACCATGAACCAATCCACTCATCACTAACACAACCCCATTCCACACCATACTTAACTACATCCCATCCAGACACACACTCCCTGCTCTAATTACTCCTAACAGACCCCCTTTTATCACTAACAAACCCATACTCAGTCTTCCATCATTTGTCCAACCAACACCCTCCTCTTCCTTCTACCATAATAACACAAACACACAACACATACACTGCACAGCACCACACATTTTAACTCTTGCAGCAAACAGGTCTAAGACAAACACACTTACCTCTACTTCATTCCCTGCTACACACAACATACACTCTACTCATAAACACATCACCACGCCCTCTACCTTACAACTTCCACTCGCAAACAATACTATACAAACAAATGCATCTCATGAAACAAATACACAAGCACCTCTTTTCACTACTCATCAAGAACAAAACATATCATGCACACAAGCACAACAAAATATCTTAAGCACAACACCTCATAATACTTACGGTCATAAAATACAAACATACACCCACCTTTCAAACTACACAAAGGAACAAACTCCAATGCAAAGCTTTCTCTCTTCCACCACACCTAACACACATACAGCAACACAGCAACTCTCTTCCAACCGCCTCTCATCCATTGGACAATATAGAACCTTACTACATGACCCACATGCTGCACCACCACCCCTGACTCATACACCTTCAGCCCTAAACACACGCAAACAATATAAGCAACGTACCACACCTCACAACTTTGCTTCTCCATGTCTACTGCACAACAATGTTACACCACGAAAACAACGCAGCGTACCAACTCACTCTCAAGCACCGCCTCCACCACCTACACACGCAGACCCATCAAAATGCCTTCTTAGCCTGCTGGACGAGGACCACATTACAGAACAGCTACACGATTGCTATTCTAATACAGCTAATACCAGCACTAAAAACACACCTGCTACAAACCCACACAATACTGATCACTCTTCTACAAAACAAAGTCTCACTATCACCAAAGCACATTCTCTAAACTGTCTACTAATAAATGCTCGATCGCTCTCTAAAAACAAACATCACATCTACGACCTTCTCACCGATGCAAAACCAGACATACTATTCATAACTGAATCATGGTTGGGAGATTATATGGCTCCAGTCCTGCATGAAGCCATTCCTCTAGGCTATCAAACGATCACCCAAAATCGTATAGGCAAAAACGGAGGTGGTCTAGCTGTTGTGTTCAGGCAAACATTACATATCACTAAAGTTGACAACATCTCCATAAAGAATTGTGAGGCTCTTCTCACCAGATGCAATCCTATACCGTCTTCCACCTGTAACTTCCTGCTCCTTTACAGACCACCTAGCAAGGCGACATTCCCGGACACACTTCTAGACACAGTTTCAAACCTGATAACAATACACTCCAACCTATGCGTTCTGGGTGACCTCAACATTTGGTTTGACAAACCCAATATGACCCATCCAAAAACAATAATCACTGGCCTAGATGCACTGAACCTGCATCAGATTGTACACAAACCCACACACATCGCTGGACATATCCTAGATGTCATTTTTGCTAATGCCGAACTAGTTACCTTTCAAACTATTACTCCAGTCTCATGGTCAGACCACCATTTGCTTGCTTTCCAACATAAAACAACACTAAGCGACTCACCTAAAACTGCCTTACATGAATCCACCTATCGACCATGGAACAAACTCAATTTGGAACACTTTGGGCCATATGTATCATCATTGTATTCTGCGAGTCCTTAATAGCGAATTTTACCGATTCGCTATTAAGGACTCGCAAAATGCAATGTATGTAGGTTTCGCAATAATAATTTCGATTCCTACATATTCCTTAATTGCGAATCGCAAATTGCGATTCGCAGTTAAGGAATACCTTCCCATTCATTCCTATGGGCCTAGAGGCCCATTGGAATGAATGGGAAGACATTCGCAATTTGCGAGTACCCAATAGGTACTCGCAAATTGCGAATGCATTTTCAAGGGTGCCAAAAGGACACCCTGTTGCACCCCTGAAATATGCATGTGTGCACATGTGGCGCACATACATGCCCCAAGGGCATGTATGTGCGCCACATGGCACTTTGAAAAATGCAAAAAAGTGCATTTTTCTAGGAATTCGCAAATTACCACCAACTTGAAGTTGAAGTAAATCGCAACTTTTGGGTGCTTCCAGAATTGCATTTAAAGATTCGCAATTTGCGATTCCTTAAATGCATTCGCAAAATAGGGAATCACAAATTTTGCGATTCCCTATTTTGCAATGGTCTTTTGGGATGAACATCCCAAAAGGCTTTTTCCCGTTCGCAAACGGGCCGATTCTGAGAATAGGCCCGTTTGCGAACGGGAAAAAGGCTTGATACATCTGGCCCTTAGAAACACAACTAACATCCAGTACAGATCTGGAAACAATAAATTCTGTTAAAAAACTATATGAGTGGCTACAGGAAGCTTTTGACATCGTGATACCACTCAAAACCACACAACAGAACAAAAGAAAAAAAGAGCCTTGGAGAAATATAGAGATAAAAGACATAAAACAACAAATTAGAAAGCTGCAACGTACCTGGCTCAAAACAAACGCCAAAGAAGACAAACTTCACCTACAGAAAACTAACAGATTATACAAGTCAGCTTTTAAAAAAGCTAAGAAAAGGTACTATTCAGACAGAATTCAAAATGCTAAATGTGCAAATAAAGAATGCTATAAAATACTCAATGAATTTTGTAAACCAAATTGCCTAGAAGGAACTCATCCTGTTACTCAAGGTTTCATAGACAAACTGGCAAATCATTACACGGACAAAGCAGACACGTTGGACTCGTACTTAAAACAGAGACAAAGCACCAGCACTAACCCTTTTACAAAACAACAATCCAAGAATACTCTAACCCAGCCTCTCCGTTCCTTCCAACACATCTCACACAATGAATTTATGTACCTGGTCAAAGCAAGCAGGCCTGCCGGCAAACTTTCAAGACAATTCTTTTAACAACCTCTGCTGCCACTCCAGTAAGAAGAATCATCAACGATTCCTTAACTACCGGAATATTTCCACAAGAACTAAAAAAGTCATACATATGCCCTTTACTGAAGAAAACAAACTTGGACCCGCTGAACCCTGACAACTACAGACCCATCACAAATGGACCTTTTCTGGGCAAACTGATAGAAAGAGCAGCGTTCGCCCAGATGTCACAATTCATTGAAGAGAATGCCATACTTTCAGACTTCCAAACAGGATTCCGTCCGGGAAGATGCTCAGAATCTGCCCTCCTTGCCATCTGGGATGACCTGAAGAACACAGTAGACCGCAACGGGGTTGCTGCGCTGCTCTTCTTGGACCTCTCGGCTGCCTTTGACACGGTTGACCATGACACTCTGAAGCAAAGACTCTATGAAGCCGGCATAGAGGGGACTGCTCTAGACTGGATCACGTACTACCTTCGAAACAGAACTAATGTCATCCATACCCCACCTTTCTTGTCCAAACCATACTCCACAAAAGCAGGGGTCCCTCAAGGCTCTATCATCTCGCCCATGCTTTTCACCATCTAGTCATTACCGGTATTGATCAATTAATTTCACTTCACGTGCTATAACTATGCAGATGACACACAAATACTCCTTCAACTGAATTGCCCCAAAGACATTGGAAAATCTCCAATTTTCAGTTGTCTCAGAGCCGTGGATCAGTGGATGACTTGGAGCCATCTCAAATTGAATGCTTCCAAAATGGAAATACTCACGTGTGGCAATTGGAAACATTATGACCCGCTTGCCACCTGGCCTGATGAAATGGGATCACTGCCTAAAGTATTGAAGGAAGTAAGAAACTTCGGAATGACCATGGACTCCAAGCTATCGATGAATGCCCAAGTGGACAAACTAGCAAGATCAAGCTTTGTCACTATAAAAACGCTGCAACAAATTTTTCCCCATTTGGGATTTCCACACAAGGTTCAAGCTACCATCTCCCTTGTTCTGTCCAAACTCGATTACACCAATAGCCTCTACCACGGATCACCTTTAACAACCATGAAAAGACTCCAACGGATTCAGAACTCGGCTGCCAGACTACTCTTGCATATCAAACCGTGAGACCACATCTCACCTGCCTTGAAAGCCCTGCATTGGTTACCGGTTGCCAGAAGATCCACGTTCAAGCTGCTTTGTATCACCCACAAAGCAATACATGGAATGGGACCACCCTTCATCAGGAATAAAATCACCAAACACATTCAACAAAGAAACCTCCGCTCTAAAGTGGCACCTCGCCTCAAAATCCCAAGATACAAGAAAAAAAACATGGGTGACACATCCTTCTCTGTTCAAGCAGCCAAACTATGGAACTCTTTACCCCCCAACATAAGATCAACGGGCAACCACCTTATCTTCAGAAAACGACTCAAGAATTGTCTCTTCCCCACATAAGCACCATACGCAAACAGAAATTTACAGCATATCCCTCTGTATATAAGCATCTATTTTTACTATAGATATGTACCTAAATTTGTGTTTTGCTTTGTATAAACATGTAGAATAGTTATGTTGTTAAAAAATAAATACAAATACATTTTTAAAGTACAATAACACTTGAAAAACCAGAGTTTATCTAATGCATCTTTTTACTTCCTTTATGCATCTATATACCTTCCATATACTTGGATCTATATATTTATTACTTTTCTCCTAAAAAGCATATCCAATGCACTACCCTATTTCTCATCCTATACCTCTATCAATATCTTTAATCTACATATACCTACCTCCTTCATGCATCTATATACTTTCCATGTACTTATGGATCTATATATTTATCACTTTCTTCCAATTCAGCATATCCAATGCACTATCCTATTTCTCACACTATACTTCTCTCAATATATTTTCTACCCCAACTTTCAGACTCATCTCAAACTTCTTTCTACTACTCTTTCCAATGTACTACCCTATTTCTCACCCTATACCTCTATCAATATATCCTCTACATCCACTCTCTCATTTATTCCAAACCCCATACCACTACTATGATCCCCAAAATAACCCTTTCTAGACTCTCCCATACTCTACCCCTCCTTGCATCATCTGACACCTCTCTTACTATACCGATCCCCGAAAATAAGCCTTTCTAAACTCTTCCCTCTGACTCTTCCCCTCCACATCCCCTTTTTACTCATCCCAAAGCTTCTTCCTACCGTTATGACCTCCCAAAAAAAAAAGAAAAAAGGTCTAAATCTTTCATTCTTCTATCCCTCCACTATCCTTTTCAATCAAAATAACAGACTAACATGTTCACTTCTCAAATTTCATATTTCACTATACTAATTCACCACTAATCCTTTATGGGTTCCACATTAGCGTGCTACTCGCCAAAAAAGCGCTTCAACACCTCATCAGAGGTAGCAGGCACTATATAAAAGCAAACCTTTTTCCCTCTTTTATCCCTCCGCAACCCTTCTCTAACCAAATAACTGAAAAACATATCCACCACTCAAATTACTTTCATATTTCACTATACTAATTTTCAACACTAATCCTTTATGGGTTCCAAAGTAGCGTGCTACTCGCCAATAAAGCGCTTCAACACCCCATCAGGGGTAACAAGCGCTATATAAATGCAAACCTTTTTTTCCCTTTTATTTCCCTCCCCAACCCTTCTCAATCCAAATAACTGGCTAACATATCCACCACTCAAATTACTTTCATATTTCACTATGCTAATTCAACACTAATCCTTATGGGTTCTGTAGTAGCGTGCTACTCGCCAAAAAAGCGCTTCAAAACCCCATCAGGGGTAGCAAGCGCTATATAAATGCAAACCTCTTTTCCCTCTTCTATCCCGCCGCTACCCTTCTCTATCCAAATAACTGAATAACATACCCACCACTCAAATTACTTTCATATTTCATTATACTAATTTTCAACACTAATCCTTTATGGGTTCCGGAGTAGCGTGCTACTCACCAAAAAAGCGCTTCAACACCCCATCAGTGGTATCAAGCGCTATATAAATGCAAACCTTTTTTCCCTCTTCTATCCCTCCGTTGTCCTTCTCACTCCAAATATCTGACTAATATCCACCACTCAAATTACTTTCATATTTCACTATACTAATTCACCACTAATACTTTATGGATTTCCGGAGTAGCGTGCTACTTGCCAAAAAAAAAAAGCACTTCAACACCCCATCAGGGGTAACAAGCGCTATATAAATACAAACCCTTTTTCCCTCTTCTATCCTTCCGCTATCCTTCTGAATCCAAATAATTGACTAACCTATCCACCACTTAAATCACCTTCATATTTCACTATACTAATTCAACACTAATCCTTTATGGGTTCCGGTGTAGCGTGCTACTCGCCAAAAAAGCTCTTCGACGCCTCGTCAGGGGTAGTAAGCGATATATAAGTGCAGTTACAATACAAACATAAAATGGTAATAACTGAAAGTTATTACCATTTTATGTTTCTGCTTCTCGCACTGTGAGAAAGCAGTGGGGCGACGCTCTTCTGCCCTAGTGGAGGAGCCGCCCCTGAGGAGACACTTGAGTTCTAAAATGTCTTCAGAGAGAAAGAAAAACAGCATTTCATAGACTGGCTTCCTCCTCAGCTGTCCTTCCGTCACTGCTCACTCATAAAAACAACCAGTACATTCCTCCCACAGGGGTGCGCCTCTGATACCAGGGAATTACTACAGACGTAAGATGCTAAGCAGGCATCTTCTTGGGCCTCAAGCCACACCCCCGGCACACTTTGTTTTTAAACATCCTAACTGTATCTCTCCTCTAATAACCTGTCCAATTCCCTTAAAACAGACTTTCATGCATTCCAGTCTATTAACCCAGCACCTACGTGTAAAAACTTCATCAGCAACCAATCATCTATCCGCATGGTTCTTGTTCTGTCTGCTGTATTTAACACAGTTGCTCAACCTAGTCTAATTTCTCCTTCAACTCTCTAGGCATTACTGGATCTGCCCTTGTTCGATTCTCCTCCTACCTCTCTGTTCAATCTTTTTTTAGTTGCTAATGACTTAAAGTCATTTTCTCCCAGTACTCTATCAGTTGACATCCCACAATACTCAGTCCTGGGTCTATTCTTATCTTCTCAATACACCAGATCCCTTGGTGACATCACCTGTGATGCAGTGTAAATGCTGATCATGCTTTACACAACACATAAACCGAATTTGACAACGAAACTCTAATGTGCACTCTGCACATGTCCAGAAAAACAATATTGAAAATGAGAAAAAGTTGAAATACCAGCACCGTAAAAGTGTGCTTGGATAGGTAGAAATAGTAGGATTACAAAAAATTTGAATTTAATATGTTTATTACCTCATTATCTTATATTTTTAACAAAGACTTGATGAAAACTAATCATGAAAGTTAGCATTTCTATTGTTTTCATTGTAGAGCACCATAAAAACTAGAAACTAGTGCAAATTAGATATGCAGGGCCCGATTCCGATCTCGGCCGGTAGTGCTCCGAATCGGATTCGGTTTTACCGGATCCGATCCGGAGCCCTATTTTCCGACCGAGTCGTACGCGCGTCCGGGCGAGCGAGTACGATGCGTATTCGCCGACCGACTCGTCCGGGCGACCCGACCGCTCCGACCGACTGGTTCCCGGATCGTACCGCTCCGACCGACTCGCTCGGACCCGATTCGCACCGCGCAATGGAGACGTTTTCCGGCCGGGTAAGTACGATGCGCACCTCGACCGCTCCGACCGACTCGCGCCGTCCGACTCGAACTCGCTGTCGGAGCCGTACTTTGGGGGTCCGTGTCGGACCCCCTGTACGCGTACCCGTGCGAGGCGCACACAGGGGGACCCATGGGTCCCCCTACCTGTGCGTGTACGCCGCGAGCGCTCGCGGCGTACTCGCTGTAGGGGCGCCCTTGTCCGCCTCGCACCCATTGAGGCAATGGGAGCCCGCGTACGCGTTGTACGACCGGCTCCCATTGAGTTCAATGGGAGTCCGATTCCGACTCGTGTCCGGTGGCATACGAATGCATCGGACTCGTTCGGTCGGACTGCACGGGTCCGATTCGGTCGGAAATCTCTCCGAGGCCGGCTCGGTCGGAGAAATTGCCGACACGAATCGGAATCGGCCCCGCAATGTGCTACATGTCAGTATAAGTACTTAACATTGTAAAGATCTTCGATTTTTAGAAACAATTTTATTTTAATGATTTTTAGGAATAGTTTGCATGTAGGTATTTTTTTGTAATTTTGGTTGTACTTGTAGGGCATAATCACAATTGAACATTTCTGTGCAATAATCATTGTCAACATTACAATTATGCTCATATATGATGTTTGGTTGATTTCATTATTCTTGAATTTAATTAGGAGTTTATTTTGCTAAATAAGAAATGCTAACTTTTAAAATGCATTGAATTAACTTTTTCCTTAGGCTGCATTATTTCATAGCCTGATGTAATGGACTTTTGATACGTTTCCTCAAATGTTGCTTTATATGTTCTGTTCATGAGACATTCTTTAAGTGACAAGACATTTTTTCTTAGTATTTCTTTGTGTGTGAATTGGTGAGTACCTGACCTTTGGACTATATTTCTAAAGAGCAGCAAAGTAATAACCTTTTGTCAACTAACCTGTGAGGATGGAATAGAGAGTCATTTCTCATGACCAGCATGGGAATGTGTGCCAGATAATCAACTTTTACCTGGAGAACAGAAGAACAGTCACATGATAATCAGACCACTGTATGGTGACTATTGATGTCAAAAACGGTAAACAGACATAATATCGATTTTTTAATATCGACATACAATAATATCGAGTTTAGTACATCAATAGTATTAAATATCGATGTTGAGTATATCGATGTTAAAAATATCGATTTTTAGTGTTGTATAAAATATCGAAGTTTGAAATATCGAATGTAAAAATATCGTTATGTAAAAATATCGTTATTGTAATATTTTAATATGTTTGTTTTTTGTGTAATAATAGTTAGTGTTATAAAAAAATAAAATTGTATAATATTTTTTAGGAGCGGGATGTTGGGTTTATAGGGGATAAGGGTGTGGCGTGTTTAAAAATATTTGATTAAAATTTTTATTTTATTTGAAATTAAAATAATTAATTTCAGAAATCTTTGTTTTATGAGCGGGATGTTGGGTTTATAGGGGATAAGGGTTAGGAGTGTTTTAAAAATTTGAATGTAATTTTAATAAATTCGAAATTTATTAATTTAATTTAGATATTTTTTTTTAGGAGCGGGTTGTTAGGTTTATAGAGGATAAGGGTGGGGAGTCTTAAAAATTTTGAATTTAAATTTTAATAAATTCAAAATGTAATAATTTAATTTAGATTTTTTTTTTTTTTGAGCGAGTTGTTGGGTCCATAGGGCATAAGGGTGGGTAGTGTTTTAAAATAATTGTCTACATTTTTGAAAATTTTTAGACATTTAAAACATAATTTAGAAATTTATGTTCTAGGAGTGTAATGTTGGTTTTTTAGGGTATAGGAGTGGGCATCGTTTTAAAAATTATTTTATAAAATGCAATTTTTATAATAAAATAGGGAATATAAATAGGAAATATGTTTTAAAAAAGATGGAATATATTTTGGAAATAGTTTTAATAAATAAAAATTTCAGAAAAAATGTTTGTCTTTTACAATAAATATTTTAAAATTGTATAAAAAATATTTATTTAAAAATGTTGTGGATGGACACAAATAAAAAAAATATATATATATTATGTGTTTATAGTGGATAACTTTAATTAAAGTAATATTAAAAATAAGGGTCTACTATTACATATACATATTTAATTATACATTAATGTTATTTAATAATTAATAGAAATGTATTATGTTTTA
The DNA here is from genome assembly GCA_963921515.1 of Calotriton arnoldi. Classification (NCBI taxonomy): domain Eukaryota; kingdom Metazoa; phylum Chordata; class Amphibia; order Caudata; family Salamandridae; genus Calotriton; species Calotriton arnoldi. The sequence goes on from CAWUFW010013689.1 coordinate 82,244, forward strand.
ATAAATATATATTAATTATATATTTAGATATTTAATATATATAAAGAATATAAAAAATAATTATTAATTAACATTTTCTAATGTTAAATATATAATTAAGTATTATGTATAGTAATAAGAAAATATAATATTTAGATGATATATATAAAAATTTAAAAATATTAGAATATTTTGAATATTATAATATATTTATATGTTTTTTAATTATTCACACATAAAAATATATAGTTTAATTAATTGTTGTAGTGCATATTAAAGAAATTCTTGTTTATGTAGAGTCTAGTTAGTGTTGTTATATTTATTGTATTGCTAAAATTAATTTAGATATGCTTAGGGCATCATTACGATGGCGGGCGGACAAAGTCCGCCCGCCACCGCAGCGGAATGCGGGACCGTCCGTAAGGGGTGCGGCGGTCCCGCCATGGGTATTAGGATGCCACCGCCACGGTGGCGGTGGCATCCCGTATTGTTCGCATTGCGGCGGTCGGTGCTGTCACCAGCACCCGCCGCAATGCAAAAAACGCATGTTGTGCATTTGAATGCACAACGTGACAGGCACCATGCTGTGCCTGCCACCTTGTGCATTAAAATGTAGGGGGGTATCATAGGTACCCCCATGTGCACCCCCCACCCCCAAATCCTGGGGGCCCACAACGGGCCCCCAGAAGCAAAGACCACATGCCTTTCCATGGCGGCAACTCCACCATGGAAAGGCTGCTTTCTGCCAGCATCCTAATATGGATGGCGGTGTCTTGCAGACACCACCACCATGTTAGAGCCCTTTTCCGCCCGGTCGACGAGACGACCGGCAGAAAAGCGGCAGACGGTCTTTCCGTCCGCCTGGGTCCCCACCGCCATCGTAATATGGGGGGGAAATGTTGTGCGGGCGGACGGGAATGGCGGGCGGATCGCCACCGCCACATGGGCGGCGGCGATCCACCAGACATCATAATGACCCTCTTAGTGTCCAGCACTTATTATGACTTTATACTAACTGGAGTGGGACTAGTAAATTAATTAAGTTCAGTGTCCAGCATCTACTCTGAGTTAATACTAAATGGATTAGGAATAGTAAATTAATTAAGTTTAGTGTCCAGCACCTACCCTGACTTAGGGGCTCATTATGATGGCGGGCGGACATCAGTCCGCCCACCATCATAACGGTGATGGGACTCATTGATGAGTAAGTGCCTTCTGTGAATACCAAAATGAGTAAGTGCCTTCTGTGAATACCAAAATGAGTAAGTGCCTTCTGTGAATACCAAAATGGTAGTAAGTTTAGGATTTTGTCTTAAATTAGTTCTGTGAATCAGGCCCATTGTTATTCATATACTTACAATGTTGATTTTGATGTTGTTTTTAATGCTGATGCCCTTTCTTTGTTGTTTGATTTCTGTTTTGTTGCTGATGTTTCTGTTGGTAGAATAAAATATATTTAAACTGACTTTGTTCAATTGTGCACGAGGTGGGGTGGGAGTTTGGGATGCAGTTGGGGTTTGGGTGGCTGTTTTAGGTAATCTTTAAATTGAATTTTGTTTTATACTTACTTTATTTGTTAGATGATTTTTGAAACAGTTCTGTAGTTGTTTTGATGCTTTGAGAATTATCTGTAGAGGAGATACAGATTGAGAAAATATATAGATTAATTATTTATGCATGATAAATAGTAGTTCTTGAGGGTTAGTAGTAGTGTTATATTATACATAGCATTTAACTTATTTTTTGAAGTAGGAAGTAGATTTTTCTTCAATAAACTCCTGTATTCTGGCAGTAATCTGGCAGAGTTTCGTCTTCTTGTTTCTTTTTGGTTTGAGGTGTAAAATAACTTTTTCGTTCTTTATATAGAGGCCGATTCACAGAACTAATCTGAGATAAAATCCTAAACTTACTACTTTTGGTATTCACAGAAGGCATTTAGTAGTAGTAAAGTTAGGACTCCTAACTTTACTACTACTAAATGCCTTTTGTGAATACCGAAAGTCGTAAAGTTAGGCTTTTGTCTCAGTTTAGTAGTAGTAAAGTTAGGAGTCCTAACTTTACCACTACTAAATGCCTTCTGTGAATACCAAAAGTAGTAAGTTTAGGATTTTATCTCAGATTAGTTCTGTGAATCTTCCCCATAGGGTGTAATTAATTGTTTCTTTAATGTGATTGCTTTTTTTTAAATATTGTGTGTATTTCATTGGTTGATATTTATTGTAGTAATTGTTTTGGTTGTTGTTTTCCATATATGGAAAACGCTAATTAAGATTCAGTTAGTGCTTTTTTTTTTTTTACACAGCTTTAATTATTGAAATATGTATTATATTATAAGATTTAAATAGTTAGTAATAGTGTATTTGTGAAAATATGTATTATTATATGTTTTAGTATTTTAAAAATTCTTTGTATTTTATTTATTTTGTATCCAGTGTATGTTTATTTATTGAAATGTATTTTTGGTGTTCAAATTTGTTGGTTTTATCTGCTTTTTAAGATGTCGATATTTTTCTAAAAACGATAATATTGCTGTCTATATTTTTGTCATCGATATTTTTAACATGTATATTTTTAATGGATGTCCGATATTTTAAATTACGATATTTTTGTGTTCGATAATACTGTTATCGATATTAATGTTTGTTGATATTTTGGTGTCGATAATAGTGTATTTTTTTAAATGAATATAGGATGTCGATATTAGTGTAGCCGATAATTTTGTGTCGATAAAAATGTAGGTCGATATTGTGTCTGTCGATATTATGTCAGTGATTCGTCAAAAACCAACATTTTGAGGTATAAAAAGTGACTTTCCAAGGAGAAAGTGGGGCTGTTTTTGCTTCTTCTTGGCAGAGACTGATTGGAATCCTTCTTGACTGCCTCCCGGACTATCTTTTCATGCCCCTTTCCTTTTTGCCCTTACTGCTGGATGATTTGGAGCAGTTTGGTGAGAGACCAGATTTAAACTTTCTTGATTAATGTTCAATTTCCCTTGCCCATGCCCATGGACTTTTCCCTAGTGGAATCTAACTTGATCCCTTTGCCTGTGCTAAGGGAAAATCCTTTGAACCATCCTCTTGCTTTTGTTGGTGGAAGGTATTCTAACCTTAAACTATACTCTTATGGATTCTTGTATTAAGCAATAGATTTATTTTGACTAAATGTGTGTCTTTATACTGCGTGCTATAAGACTCATGACTGAGCTACTTAAAATGATACTTATATGCATTAAATTTGGATCTTTGATAAAATAACCAAATTATCTAAATTGTCTGTGTCTTTTATTTTGTGTCTTAGGGGCCCATTACGATACCCGGCGTAAATAATTCCGCCAGGCATGGAAGCGGCAAAAATCCGCCCGCACACACCGCCTGAACACCGACCACGCCATTACGATCACACAAACCGAATACCGCCATCGGCGGAAAAAGCACACAAAATACCACCCGCCAACGTCCGAGTCGGAGTTAAACCGCCCGCCACGGACGGAAACACGCACGACAACACAAAACCGCCCGCCCTCACGGCCGACACACCGCACGTGAAATTACGATCGCACCGACATGAGCGCGGAAAAACCACAAATATACCGCCCGCCAGCGCAAACAACGCCGATGAGAATCGACACGGCAGAAGCCATGGCGCCAACGTACCTGCACAGAAACCATCCGCACACAAAACCAATAGCACACAACATGGCCAACAAGTCCACACAGCAAGGCACGCACAAATACACAAGCACAGTACACATCCCGAAAACACCCCCCGGACAAACAAAAAATACAAAGGCCAGAACCCCAGACACAACACACCTGAAAACAACAGACCATGAGGACACACCCACATAGGTGAGTACAAAAGCAGCACTCCCACAGACCACAACCCCTTGCTACATTGCAAACCAGAGAGGAGAGGAGAGGACACAGTGACACAGCAAGGACAGCAGCACACAACAGAAACGCACACATCACTACCACCACCACCACCACCACCAAACACCACCACCACCACCACCACCACCAAACACCGGCACCACAAACCCCCTGCACATTACACAACACACACCGCACCAGCACCACAAACACCATGGCACCACAAAGGATGCCCAAGTTCACGCCCATGGAGCTGACGGTCATGGTCGACGAGATCATCAAGGTGTACCCACAAATCTATGGGAACATGGTCCAGCACACACCACTAGCCACCAGAAACAGAATGTGGAACCGGATCGTAGACCAGGTCAATGCAGTCGGGACCCTGCCCAGGAACAGAGTCGAGATTAACAAACGTTGGAATGACGTCAAGAGCCTGGTCAAGAAGAAGGAGGGCAAAAACAGAGAGCTGGCTGCCGTCACTGGCGGAGGGAATCCCGCGCTCTTTAAGACCTTCAAAGCGTGGGAGGAGAAGGTGCGAGTTGTAATCCATCCGGAGATCCTCGCCGGATTAGCAGGGGGAGTGGAGGCTGGTAAGTACAAACTAATGTATACCAGCACACCGCTATGTACTCACATGCACCACCACCATGCCACAGCTCCCAGGGACAAACACCCCCATGTCCAGCACACAATACACAACACATCACACACACATGCAACAGACACTACCACACACAGCCCAAACCGAACAACTGTAAGATGCGTGGGGACATGTGTACACTAAGCCAGCCACGTAACCACCAACAGGTCCCCAAATATGCCAGAAGCGCCACAACGAGCACCCACCACACCCATGTGTCCGCCACAGCTGCACTAACCGACAAGTAACAGGTAAGTGGCAGGAACACAAAGTGCAGTGGGTGGGACGGTGGACAGCCCAAGTACAACACACACCAGGCCCCAGTCCCACAGCACAGCAAGGAGGAGCATCCCCCACACCCCACAGCCACGTGTCAGCCACCGCAGTGCACAACGACAGCCGAAAGGCAGACATCACGGTCCACAGCAATCGGTGTCAGTGGGTGTCCAGCCACCCCCACGACCCACAACACCCCCCACCCCCACAGACCTGCAACATGGAGCACCCCCCGCTTAGAGCCATGTGGCATCCAGTACAGTGCACGCACGAACAACTTGCAGGTGGGAAACTGGACAGGGCTGGATTACTGGAGGCATGAGGACCATAACACGACCAACACATGGGACATGTCACGTAGCAGACGAACACGCAGCACCGCCCACCGTCACGAACAAGTGAACAATGTGCACACGGACATGAACAACAGACTCACACCCCACATGACCCATCACAGACATAGCAACACCCAAGGAGCCACGTCTGCATGCACAAGCCACACTGAATATAGTACCACACGGCAGCCACTGTGCAACTCATCACACACAACCGAAACACCATTGAAGTCCTGTCCATGTAGCCCCTACTGCCTGTCAACCACACACCCCACAACTACGCCTATGTAAGACAAACAACACTAGACGCAACAGAGCGGAACAACATAAATGCACACGAACACCACTGAACCCATCAAACACACAGACACACCATGCACAAACAACATACCATCCATCCCATCCGTCAGCCCCAGTCTCATGAAAGGCATGTCATCCGCACAGCTGCCACACATACAGCAGTCACGCTAAGATACATGCCCATGACCAACCATGTGCCAGAAGTCAATGAAGTGCACGACACACTGTGAGCAACAACACACAACATGGGCCACACCCCCCCCGAGCACTGCAGTGATGCACATGGCACAGGGCAGCACGCACACCAAGGAGATGGGACAACTGCAATACGTTGGCTGGCACACAACCATCACTCACTCATGACGATGCGTCCAATGCCATGTCCAGTAATCACAACAGACAGCAAATATGCAGGCCATGTCAAGCATGCACACACCTCAAACCATGCACTGTCATGCTGCCACAACACATGTCACGTTCGCCACCCATGGCTCACAGCATGTACCCCAAAAGCATATTCCCTCCCAAATGCGAATCTGGGGCATGGCCCCCATGTTGCCATATGCGTTCCTAAGCGTTCCATTTGAACCCCAAAAGCATATCCCCTCCCAAATGCGAATCTGGGGCATAGCCCCCATGTTGCCATATGCGTTCCTAAGCGTTCCATTTGAACCCCAAAAGCATATCCCCTCCCAAATGCGAATCTGGGGCATAGCCCCCATGTTGCCATATGCGTTCCTAAAGCGTTCCATTTGAACCCCAAAAGCAAAGTACAAACCAGACCCAGGATGGGCCAGGAGCCCGCATACACCAGAGTCACAATAAGTAGGGGCACAGCAACACACCCATCGGCATGGCCAATCCGTCGCATGCCACATGTGCACAGCACACAGTCCCATTGCCAAGCACACACAACTACAGATGCTACAGCCACACACACGCCTCCGGGAAACCCATGTACGAGATTGCACGAACTGTCAATGTCAGACGACAAATACATACTTCGCCAGGTGCAACACAATAACAAATCTCATTCTCTCCACAGGTGACGAACTGCTGGATGCTGGGGATGGAGCCAGCAGCCAGCACAGCCAGCCTACAAGCCCCCAACGAGGACACACGGATCTGGAGGATCTGTCCTCCTCTTCGGACACGGACAACCAAGCAGGCCCATCTGGTGTAGCAGGGCCCAGCCGCTCCCCAGGACCCCTCCTACCCACCAACCCATCATCCAGGGCTGCTGAACATTCCCAGCCCCCTGCTGCCACTGTCGTTGCGGCCACACCCACGGTCATTGTGGCCACTACCACTGCCGCAACCGCCACCATCGCCGCACCGACCACCACCGCCGCCACCACCGCCACGTCTTCGCTGGCACCAGCCCCAGCGCAGGTGGTGGCCCGGACGACTGGATCCACCCTGGGAGCCACAGCGAGGACCGTGGTGAGCAATGTGGCTAGTGGGCAGGCCGGTGGCAGCAGGACTGGTAGGAGGAGCAGGGTCAGGGAAACGCCAGCCTCCCTGGGAGCCATGCCCTGCCTCACATGGCCAGAGTCCTTGGGGCCTATGAAGAGGCCCAAGGACAATGGGTCCGGTCTGCTTCAGACACGCGTGAGGTGCTGGGGTGCTGAGGTCCATGGACGCCCGTATGGGCCAAATCGTGGACCTCATGGGACAGCTGGTGGTGGCGGCGAGGTCACAGCCAGGGACAGCAGCTCCCCTCCGCCACCACCTGCCGGGGCGCAGGGTGGAGCAGCAGTGTCCAGTTCCCCTGCGTCCACAGCCAGTGAGCACACCTCAACCACCAGCATGTCGCAAGCAGGCACCCCCTCGCAAACGTGGAAGGGGCCGTCCGAAGAGGAAACAGATCTCCCGGGAGGACTTCGCACGCTCCAGCCGCAAGTGAGGCAGCCAGCCAGCCTTCCGCCAGCCTTCCTTGACCAGCCACTGCATTGACTTGGACTAAGATCCCACTCCACACAGCCATCTGGATGGCATGTGTGTGTTGGACTATGGACATAGAACCAGTGGGTACACCCTGAGCATCACGCAGCCATGACCGACAGCTCATTGTCACTGCACGCACCACTTTTGTCATCACCTTACACACAATCACATGTCACAGTTAGTAATAAATGCACCTTTTCCACTAACTGCTGTTTGTGCCCTGTGTTTTAATTGTACGGAATACAACGGCCACCTTGGGCGGAAAGGCACCTGATGCGTGGCATGGCAATGGAACCGGAGGGCCTGTAGGGACCTAGGGGTGGGAGACAGAACAGGAGCACATTCAATGAGTGTGTCACACACCCATCACACAGTACATGTCAACAACTACAAGCAATGTACACACATCGCACAGAGCAATAGGGCACAATGCCACAGCCACCAACAGTGGCATACTACCCTGGCCATGGAGCGTTGACACACAGCACGCAGTGAACAAACGGCCACCCTGACACAGCACACACACACCTGCACAGATACAGCCACATCAGCCGTCGTACATGGACACTCACCGTCAAGTGAAGTAGCGGGCGATGAGCTGCTGCCGCACATTACCAGCTTCCTCCTCTCCGCTGTCCTCCTCACTCGAGCTGTCCTGGTCTGCGGGCTGGGGCCCTGGTTGATCTCCGTCATCCACGATGAGGGGGATCTGCTTCCGAATGGCCAGATTGTGCAGCATGCAGCACGCCACCACTATCTGGCACACCTTCTGTGGGGAGTACGCCAACGCACCCCGGTGCGGTCCAGGCACCTGAACCTGGACTTGAGGAGGCCAAAGGTACGCTCGACCACACGTCTGGTCCTCCCATGTGCCTCATTGTAGCGATCGTCTGCTGGGGTGCGAGGATTCCTCAATGGACTGAGCAGCCATGCCCCATTCGGATACGCAGAGTCACCTGGGTGTGAGGGACACAGAGAACCGTTGCAATTCCAACTGGACAGGGGACAGCATCGCACAACCAGCACGCTACACCACTCCACATACTCACCGACAATACAGGCACGATCCTGTTGCATATTGGACATCAGTCGTGGCAAGATGCTGTTGCGCATTATGTGTGCGTCATGGGCCGAGCCTGGGAACTTTGCACACACGTGGGTGATCACCATGTCCGCAAGGCACACCACTTGCACATTCAGGGAGTGCGTGTGCTTCCTGTTGCGGTACAGGTGCTCAGTGGCCTGTGGTGGAACAAGGCCGACATGTGTGCAGTCAATGGCTCCAACGACGTGTGGGATTCTGCCAAGGGCATAGAATGCACCCTTCACTGCCGCCAATTCACGAGCCCTGGGGAAGCGGATGTACCTGTTTCGGTACAGCATCATGGCTGCCAGTACATCCCTCAGCACCTTGCTGAACATGGGCTGGGACATCCCTCCTCCAATGCCCACTGTGTGCTGGAATGACCCAGTGGCGAAGAAATGCATGGCGGCCATCACCTTAGCCGTGGGGGTGACAGCAGTCGGATACACCCTGCGGGGACGGAGATGGGGTTCTAACATGGCACACAGTCGATGCAGGGTTGGCCTGTCCAGCCGAAACTTCCTAATAACCTCTGTATCGTCCATGTCCGCCAGCAATTGGTATGGGCGGTCAATGTTCGGTCTCCGCCTAGGGACAATGGCAGAGGACACATGTCAATGCAACACGACACATAGCAATTTCGCATACACATCACTGACATGACTGAGCAAGCACATGAGCCACAGCCCAGCTGTCAAGCTGGGACGGCACGGCCACAATACACTTACACAGGTCTCCCAACAATGGCAATGGCTAGTGATACAAACCACTGCCATGTGCATGCACATGGGGATCTAGGCCCCAATGACTTGCGGGGCGTGCTGATGGGGACTGACTGCATATCCGTCAAGCGGCAACGCCACGGCAACATGTATGTCTGCTGAGCATGGAACTGCTTCCGCGGCTGGATGAGTATGGCACACGACGACGACGATGTGGGCACAGGCTGAGCGGCCAAAACAAGTGGGACCTGTGGCACGAGGGGATATGAGACAGTAGTAGGTGTCAGCACTGCACCCTATGTACAGCACTGTACGGATCACACCTCCCGAAACATTGACAGGTGTCCACATGGACAGCCCCATGCCAAGACGGCTGTGTGCTTGCAGTCACACGTCACAGGTGAGAGGTTACATTGCACGTGCCAGGTGGCAGTCGTACATAGTGGGAGCTGGCATGTGTGTGCATGTGTCTCCTGTTCAGGATCCACCAGATGGGCGCTGACTCTGTACTGACCATTGGACACAGCATGTTCCGTGGAAGGCTTGTGTGTGTGGGATGGTGGCACTGGATGTGCCTCCGTTGGGTGGGGGGCCATGCACAGGGCGGGTACGTCGATGATTGCGCATTGTTGGTCACGGTGGGTGCACCCACTAAGATGTGTTGCCCTGTGTTCAATTCCTATGTCCGCATGATGATGGACTGTAGATGTGGGCAGACTACACATTGGTCGATGTGCTGTCTATATGCATGTGCCTTCACACCAGGCACAGCTGCCCCTGCACATGTGACCCCTGCTGGACTCGCTGCTGGGTCTGTGGAGCTGATGCACCTTCTGCGCGTGGGGCGGGCAGCTCTCCTCACTTCCCTCATTGCGCATGTCATGACTTTGCCGCAGGTGACATGGATCATGGAGGGCCCACATGTACGCGTGGGTAGGCTACACATGATTGTACACTGGTCGCCACCCCCAGTCAGTGTTTCGAATGGGAAGGTTGTCGTGCTGGTGGTATGTTCGATGTGGCGGATGGGCGGGCCTAGGTGCGGGCTTACATTCCGGACATGGGGGGTAGTTGGATTGGCGACTAGTTGCAGTACACACGGGACACGTCTCTTCCTTTCCACATCTGGGTCATCCCTTGTACTAACTGACAGTGATACAGTCATCTTCGCCCCAGCCCTCATGTCCTCCCTCGCTCCCCCAATATGAATGCTCACCTGCGAGGCTAGCGCTTGCACAGGCAGCCCCAAGCTCGCACCAGAGAGGGCAAGGAGTGTATGTGTGGGTCCAGTTGCACGAGTGGGCTGTCTCAGGGTATGATGTGTGGCGGGACGCCGTCCACCTGCGTGGTGCCCCAAATGGAGACCCGGCCTGCATGGACTATGCATCACAGTCTTCGCCTTCCGGATCCGCCACCTGCGACACCCAGTGGCTGTGGCTGCCCTTGCGGCCAGGCCGCGTCCGTCTGTGGCTGATGGCCCACACATTCACTCTTTGGCCTCTCTGGGGAGGGCTCGGGGGTGGTGGCGCACGCGCTTGCACTTAGTCGCAATGGCATGTGGCGTGGTTGGTATGATGGGCAATGGATGGGATGGTGCGAGCCACCTCCCGTGACGTCAGTGCTGCTCGTGCTGTGGTGCATCCCCCTACACTTCCATTTGACTTGTGCCATGCTAGACGTTGAGGTTCTATTGCCTGCGTGATATGACCAGGAGGAGCGCGAGGAGACCTCTCACACACCATGCTCCACTGCCATCCCGTGCCCTGTATCGCCTGTGCGGATTGACTATGTTGGGGTTACACCTGGTCGACTGGGGCTGTGTGTGCCTTGTCAAGGGGCATGGCGGGCGCACAACAGGATCCAGCTTGTCCACAGAGGGTGGGCTGAGGTGCGCCTGGTACCGCTTTGTACGTGTGCCCGGCTGCTGTGCACACACGTGTTCACTCCCCCGACAGGTGTCCTCTCACAATGCCCAGGGAAGCGGTGGTGTACTGTTCATGACCCCTCCCAACACGGCGTGCTCCAACTTGGCATGTGCGCATCTACCCGTCACACCCACCCACCTGAGCACTGCGTCCATACGACTTCACACGACACATGTGTGTCTTCCACAGTTGTGCTACTCATTTGCGTTGACATCCAATACCAGTGGACTACATGGTCATGTCACGACTGCCGTGTACTTCACATACTCTCATCCTCTCTCATTCGTACTTGTGAAATGAGTCAGCGGAGACAGTTTTGGTTTCAAACATTATATTGAGTCTTCTGTCCTCTGTGATGCAGTATAGTGGACACTACTGGCAGCGGAATACATGTTGAGGATATACTGAGCATGATTGCAAATGGGATAGGGTGTGGGGTTACATGTGATTGGCTGTTGCATGTGGGATGTGGGCTTCAGAGTGACATCTGCTTGGCCAAGGCTGTGCTAATGTACATTTACGTATAGCTGCGGAGCTGCGGACTTTGACACAGACGGTATACATGTAGCCTACCAGACCGCTTGGCATCATGGGCACAGTCCATCTCAGTTCCATGTGACAGGTTTGCTGCGGTTGTTCCTCATGCACGCGTGCATGTGAGATGACATCAGGGCATGTGCTTGCGTGCATGCAGCGGCGTGCCACTTGTTGTTGCACTGTGGTGGTTACTGGACATGTCACAGTCACTGGGGTCGTGTTGTTGTTGTATGCACTTGTCGTCCATGCAAAGGTCCTGGTATGGGATTCCCGGGGCGGGGGTGGGAGGGTGCAGCACCCACAGACTCCAGGCGACCTATTCATGTCCACTGAGCGGTGTGTGTGTCCATGTGCGCTGGATCCATGTCGTGTCCTGGTTGTTCGTGCAGTTCCGTCCATGTGGGTGCGATACACAGAGCTCATGCCACTGCCTCCCACGATGCATGCGGTGTTCCTGGATGTGATGGGGAACAGTGTGCATGTCCCGGTCATATCCGATGTCATGGCGATGTCGTTGATGGTGTGGTTACAGTTGCCGGTCGTTTGGTATGGCTGTTGTGGTGGTGACTGGCCAGTCCGTGCGGAAGCTAAGCATGGGTGCGGGGTTGGACATCATAGGTCACTCGGGGAACCTGCGTTGTGGTCCGACGTATTTACAGGTTGTCAGGTATGCGATGCCGTCCAGCAGGGCTTCCATGTCATTGGTGGTGTACATGTTTGCCAGCCAATGAAGCGGATGGTGGCTGTCAAGATGTTGTTCGTAAGTTGTCCCTTGGAGGACCATGATGGGGCATGCTGGGTGACATTCGATGTAGCTGTTCTCGATGATCCGTCGTGTGGAGGCACAGTGGTCCCATTTCAGTGCGGGTGCGATGTTGGCCACGTACGCCATGCCCCCATAGGCAGAGCAGGCCCTGTCGTGTGCGTCCAGAGGGAGGAGTAGTGGTAGCAGGTCCGCCTTCAGACATGCCGGGTTGGAGAGGCATATCTCGACGGGATGCTGGTAGGGACACCTCCGACAGTAGAAGACGGCATGACGCAGCTGAACAATGTGATGCGGTAAGTCAGTCGGTAACTTACGTTCAGCAGGGACAGGAGATCGCATCCCAATGTATGTAACAGGTTGGTTTTGTACAGCTTGAGCTGTTCGGCGTAGTTGGGTAGGTGTGTTGCGGTTGCCATTTCGCAGCGGTGCGTTGTGGTGGCGTGCTCCGGCTGTGTGTGCAGTCTGCAATGTGCACGCTCCGAGGTTGCTGTGAGCTCTGTGTAGTCGTAGGGAGACAGGACTTGTGTTCTGTTGGCTTGTTTGGAGGACACGGGCCCTCTTCCCACATGCTTCTCAGACAGTTCAAGGTCAGTGCTGTGTGACTCCTTCCAATTAACTTGCAGGTGGCCGACATGGGGGAGTGTTTTCTTCTTTCTTCCCGTCCGTTGTGTGCTTCTGTGATATGCGCTATCTGCCCTGTGGTCGGTCTCCTCGGCATGCCTGTGTTGGTCTATTCTTGGACAATGGCTGTATTCACCGGCTTCTGTCGTAGGGCTGTGGTTTCGGAGTTGGAATGGAAGGTCATTCAGTGCTGTCTGCTCTCCCTTGTGTGGGCGGCAGGCTGCCTTTCCGCTCTGCGTTGGGCCTTGTGTGTGAATGTTATTCTTGGGCCACCTGTTGTCGGTCCCCGGGCTCTTTGGTGTTCCGTTTTATATGTCTTGTTCATATGTGCAGGGTGGTATGGGTGTTTCTGTGTGGTACTGGTGTTCCTCTTCCCGAAGGGGCCCTGCTTCCCCTAGTTGGTGTTGCCGCCGCTGTGTGCTACGCCATGTTTGTTACACTGGGGTGTGTCCTGCTGTTGCGTGTCTTCACTGACATGTGTGCGTCGGTTGTGTGGCATTGGGTGTTGTCCGTGAATTGGGCGTTGGGGACATGTCTGTGGCAGGCCTGTCACGTGTCATGTGCGTTCGGGGTGGGGCTGATGTGTGTGCTGCTTGGTTGTGTCCCTGTGTCTGTGTGCGACGCATGCATGGCGCTGCGGTTGGCCTCTGCGTTGTGCGCATGTGTGGCGCGCGTCATCGGCGCTTTGGGGCCGTGACGGGGTGGTTGGTTACTAGTCCCAGGTGGTGTGTACACATGTGTTCCGCGATGTTACGATTTGGCCTGTGTGTCATATGTGGATGCAATGGTGGATGTGTTGTGTACACGCGCTGGTGGGGGTTGTCCGCTTTTTCCGCCCTTGCACTGTGTGCGCTGTTTGCGTGCACTTGTTGTGTGTGTGCCTACCTGCGTCTCCGCGGTACGTTGCGTCCTTGGTGGTGCATCAGCAGAAGCATGGGGAGTGCCTGCAGTGCTGGATTCATGCTCGGGGAGCCGCTTCTTCGTTGTCCGTGCTCGGCGTCCGTGTTACCGCTTCGGTTTGTCGTACGGTATCTCTTGGCCGTGGGAGCCGTTTGTTTGCGGCATCGTAATTTATGCGCCGGGCGGGACGTGTTTCGTCGGACGGTGTGTGTCAGTTGGGCTGCGCCGCTACATGTACGGGCGCACTTTGATGGCGGACGGTGTTGCTGGCTTGCCGGCGGTGTTTGGCCTACTTTTCGCATCGTAATTGGACGGGCGTGTGGACTGCTGCGTGCCGGCGGTAACTGGTGGTTTTTGCATCCGCCAGCACGGCGGTGGTGCTTCCGCCCGCCATCGTAATGTGCCCCTTAGTGTTCTATTCAAAGAAACTGTGCTTAAAATTATTTGCTTTCTAAATGCATGATAGAGAAAGTCATAGATTCTTTTCAGAACATAAGATTATTTTGCTCTTGTTCTGCGTAGCCACAGCCGAGGTATTGGTTTGCATAATTCTTGTTGGATTGAACTTCTTTAGGAGGTTGGATCTTCTAATTGCAATACTCTATTTCTATAGTATGGTTTTAAGGAGAATATATTTGAACCTGATCTCCAATTTGTGAGTTGGCTATGAATTATTGGTCCTCATTGGGTAGCTGACAGTGGGACATCCTGATTTTTTACCCCTCCCTACGACGAGAAAAGTCCATCTGAGGACCAATACCTCTGTGGGTAAAAAATTGAATCTAAAGTAAAGAGACTGAGGTTAGAAGTAACATGTTTCACTTGTATGGGCCCAGTGCTAGAAACCTGCAAAAAGGGCTTCTCCTGCAACGCCTGATATTTTGGTTTCTCATACCATCTCTGAACTGACAACATCCACAATTTTATTTCTTCACCAACGTTCTCACTTCTCCTCTAGTCATGCATATTAGATTGTCTCACTGCTGTTCGCCACTGGATCAAGGCAGGAATGTAAAACTTTTCTTTCTCTACTGAAACTATTTTGTTGCTAAATACTTTCAATTTCCATCTTGACATTTGCCCTGCTGTACAGCAAACTGGTGTTGTATTCAATTCTTCTTTCAATCCTAATACTTAGGGGCCGATTCCGATTCGGGCCGGAAATCTCTCCGACCGAGCCGGACCCGGAGAGATTTCCGACCGAATCGGACTCTGGCAGTCCGACCGAACGAGTACGATGCGCACGCATGCCATCGGACTCGAGTCGGTCGGACTCCCATTGAAGTCAATGGGAGCCAGTCGTACAACGCGTACGCGGGCTCCCATTGACTCAATGGGTGCGAGGCGGACAAGGGCGCCCCCTACAGCAGGTATGCGTCGATGCGCATCGCGGCGTACATGCACAGGTAGGGGGGACCCATGGGTCCCCCCTGTGTGCGACTCGCGTGCCTACGTGTACAGGGGGGTCCGACGCGGACCCCCAAAGTCCGGCTCCGACAGCTTTTTCGAGCCGGACGGCGCGAGTCGATCGGAGTGGTCGCGGCGCGCATCGTACTTACCCGGCCGGGAAACGTCTCCATAGCGCGGTGCGAGTCGTGTCCATGCGAGTCGGTCGGAGCGTGTTGAAGCCGCGTTCGAGTCGGTCGGAGCGTGTTAAAGCCGCGTTCGAGTCGGTCGGAGATTTCGCGGGTGCCTGCATCGTACTCGCTCGGCCGGACCCGCGTACGATTCGGTCGGGAAACAGGGCTCCGAATCGGATCCGGTAAATCCAAATCCGATTCGGAGCACTACCGGCCAAGATCGGAATCGGCCCCTAAATCTATTATTTATCATTATAACTGGCCCTGCAAGTCAGTATCACATATTAAGTATACTAAACATCAGCCCGATCATCCAAATCACACAATCAAAGCACAGATTTATTCCCTTGTTCTGAGTAAATTGAATTATTGTGACAGTTTGCTAGGCGGCCTTTTTCTTTACTTTTTACTCATTGGATAAAGTACTAAAATTTCCTGCAAGAGCCCTTTATGATTCCCAGTCTCACTCCCTCCTCTTCCTAGCGCCAGCAGATTGGCTGGCTCTGAACAAAAAAAGAGTCCTTTAAATAGAGTCCTTTAAGAGTTGACAACATGTGCATTTACAGCTATTCATGGCTTAGCACCTAATTACCTTCATACTTCTCTGCCACGTAGTATTCATACCAGCTACCAACTATCTGGCAACAAGAATCTTGCTGCTTCACCTGACTTTCACTCAGCAAAAACCTAGATTCCAGTTCTACCTACAAGGACCCTCCAATGGAACTCAGTCCCTTGAATAAACAGGGCTGGAACCGATATATTGGAACTTAAATCATTCCTATAGAATTATCTTCTGTCACTAGAAGGAAAACGTAGATGCTAATCTCACACAGCCCTGACAGTGCAAATAAGCAGATTCCACTAGTTTGCTTCCAGTGTATGTATGCATTATGTGTTTTACTAATATAGAGTTGCATTCACATAGAGAACTGTCTGTAGTAATTGCCCATATTCTTAAACAGCATGAATTACTCCCATCAAATGCTCTCAACACAGTTTATTTGCTCACTTCCCTTCACATTACTGTTAGAAATGGTATGCTTCTAAATATATAAATATCCAAAAATACCTAAAAGACTTGTTTATACGTAAATGGGTTTTGCGCTTAAGTGATTATCACTACACTGGCATAAAGGGGCATCAACCCTCATTTGAGTATCATCACAGTGAAAATGGGGTCAAAAGCACTTTTTGGACTTAAATCATAAACTCTCCTGGATTTTATTTATATATAGTTAAAAGATGCACACTTTCCTGTGATTGACTTATGATGAGCATCCTACACGTACTCTACTTAGGGGCCGATTCCGATTCGGGCCGGAAAACATACTGACCGACTCGGTACGGGAATGTTGTCCGACCGACACGTACCGGCGCTGCCCGACCCGCGTAGTACGATGAAATGCATGTGAATCACGACCGACTCGTACGGAACACAAGCCGAACGACTGAACCACATGGAAACAAGCTATCCGGCCGGGAAACTACGCGAATCGAAGCGACCGACACGCACCAGGAATGAACCCGACCGAAACGTACCCGCGAACTCCGACCCGCGCAGTACGAAGCAATGAGTGGAAAACCAGACCGAGTCGCATGGAGCCCAAGCCGTACGACCGACATGCATACAAAACCCAGCCGAAGCAAGCCAATACTCCGCGACCGACGCGTACGCCGCACATGAAACCCAGCAGGAACCCAGCTTGAAAGACTCGGAGAAGCCCGCATTAGCCAACTGCAGCGTCCTACTCAGTCAGTAGAACGTCTCCTACATGCCTAAAAAACTCAAAGGAAAAAATCCAAAAAAAAGGGCCAAACAAGCAATGACAAAGTCAATAAATACAGGGGGAAAAATATGGAACAAGGACACACCCACAACTCCACCCATATAAAGGCCACAAATCCCTACCATGATCCTTTGCAAATTCAACTGACCTGCCAGCACAGAACACCATCAGACAGCAACCACAGACACACTCAAAACTCATCCATCACACAAGCCACACACCATTAGCACCTCCCAAATAGCACCCTCACATACACCCAGCAAAACCTACACTCACCCACCCTCACTTGCACACTCACACACACACACACATCAATCCCCACCACCACCCATCACCATGCCCCCAAAGAAGAATCAAAAGTTCCTAGACAGTGAATTGGAAGTCCTGGTAGATGAGATCCTCAGGGTAGAGCCACACTTGTTTGGTACATTGGTCCAACAGACCCCCATGTCGCAGAAAACCAAGATGTGGGAGAGGATCGTCGACAGGGTGAACGCACAATCACCATGTTTGCGCACAAAGGAAGACATCCAGAACAGGTGGTATGATGTGCGCAGGAGGGTCAAGGACCTACTCAAGAAGGATTACGCCGTGAGTCAGCGCACCGGCAGTGGCCCTCCTGCCAAACCACTATACCTCAGGCCCTGGGAGGAGAAGGTGCAGGCCATCCTACCACCAGTGAGCGTATATGGACTATCAAACATCCCAGAGCCTGGTGAGTACACAACCAATATACACAATATTGTGTGACAATACACACACATCACTGTCAAGGGGATAGTCAAACCATGCACCCTTAGCAAATCCACAGCAACCAAAAGATAATCATCCCAAGATGTGTATGTTAGTCAGATAAACACAATACATGCCATCTCATAGTGACATGTAACTGTGTCATGACATGTACAAACCTAACAACAAATAGAGCAATGCAGGGGCACAAATATAACCAACAAACACAGTCAGATATTTTGCCACCACTAGAACACCACCTCACAGGGAAGCTCACTGAAAGGAAGGAATTCTGTGTATGCTGGTGAAGTGAGTGTAGGCAATAGCATGATGGGAGTTGTAGTCACAGATATTGGTCACCCTCACAATTTGCACATCAACACCACTCTGAACCATGCTCACATCACAGGGAGTGGAAAAGAACTGACAAGATGGCTGACACTGGGTACTGCTGTGGAGAGCACAAGGCCCTGCTGGGAACTGTGCACCAACCAACAGCAGGACACCACTGACTGACATCCTGAAAGCCAACTTGCACTCCCTGCAATGGAAGCACGTTCCATGGTGGGATATCTGGCTGGGTGGGAAGGAGGACTGACAGCTCTGACCATAGTTACCAGCAGCTTTTCTCACACACCCCCTTAACACAAACTCCACACAACTCACCTGGGAGAATGCATTGCCTCACATTCTAATTAAATATCCCACAAAGAACTACCACACTGGGTTACGCTGTGTGAAGCATAGGGACACTTTTGGGACTTGTAGCCAAACAAACGCCAGGACAACACTGTCAGCCATCCTGTCAGCACAGGCACACTAACCCACAGGGAAGCAGAGTCAAAAGGAAGGAAGTATGTGCATGCTGGGAAGGGGCTGTAGGCAATAGCATGATGGGAGTGGTAGTCACAGCTCAACATCCCCCACCCACATGGCCCAGCAAGCTCACACTGAAGCATGCACACCTCACAGGGAGTGAAAAGCCACTTCAAAGATGTCTGACAATGGTGCTCTGTTGTGGGGAGTACCAGGCCCTGCTGGGAACTGGGCACCAACCAACAGCAGGACACCACTGACTGACATCCTGAGAGTCAACCTGCACCCACTGCAAGGGTGGCATGCTTCATGGTGGGATAACTGGGCTGGGGGAGAAGGAGGTCCGGATGTCAACCAAATACCACCAATGCTGGTCATGCACACACCTCAACATCCACATTGAAATGCATCAGGTTGGCAGGACAATGAGCCACACCAATATCAACCTCTGACTGTGACAACTTAGGACAATGCAATGTACAGGGCCGCATCCAGAGGTACAGTCACAACTGTCATGTGTTTGAACCATTGATGCCTGCAGAAACATAACATACATTGTGTGTCTCTTCCAAAAACAGGTGATGATGGGGAAACAGCAGCAGATGAGGAGGAATCCCTGTCCCAGGCTCCGGGGGACCCTGAGCTCTCTGGTGTGGAACTGCCTCTGCCCTCATCGGATGGTGAAGACCAACCTGGCACCTCCGGTGTGAGTCATCATGCAGCACCAGCAGGACCACCATCTGCACCCCCTGCACCCATTCCTCCAACATCTGCCAACACACAGACCACCCCCGCCGACACGGACAGACCAAGGACACTGAATGACAACAGCACAGGGACCACAGCCCACCGCGAAGCAACGGACAAGAACCCCAATACCAATCCCCAAGGGGGCCGAGGGTCACCTGTGCGTGCCACGGCAGCTCCCGCACGTGTGGCCAGGGGTGGTAGGAGGGGTGGTAGGCAGAGGTCGCTGTTTGCAGAGGGGTCTGGACTGCATGATGACCCACAACTGGCACGCATTGCTGATGTGTACCAGAATAGCACCGGAGAGGTCAGCCAGGTAGTGGGGATCCTCAAGGACATTCAACAGCAGCAGGCTGCCCATCATGCCCGCTTGGACTCCCACATGTCCCGTGTGGAGACACACATGTCCCGTGTGGAGACACACATGTCTGGCATGGAGTCCAAGTGGGACACATTGGAAGAACTGACAGCGGTGCAGAGGGACATATTGACATGCCTCCGCCAGATTAGCATCAACATGTCCACACCTCCCTGTGTGCCCACAACATCTGGTGCCGCAACAACTGCAACTGCCACAGGGAGGGAGGATGACTCTGGTGGAGAGTCCTCTGCACCGCTGCGGCCTGCACGTGAGGGTCCCCCCAGAAAGAAGAGGGGTCATCCGAGGAAGGACAACTGAGAGGCCGATGGCCATGTACATCCCCCAGGAACCCAACACCTGTTCTGGAAATTCTCCTTTGTGTGCAAACTGTTCAGCCTGTCGAATGCAACACAACTCTCCCACATGACTTGGGAAGTTTAAGTTGGACTAATGTATCAGATGACTGTGGACTTTACTCAGGACATTTCTGCTACCAACACTTCCAACTCATCTGGGAACTTTGGATTCCAATACTAATGTACAGCACCCACCATCCTGTGCACTATCCTCACACATGTATGTAAATAAACTCACTAATACACCATACTTGCCTTTGTTGTGATTCCAACGTTGTTTTTGTCATGGAGATGATGATCTGCTAAATGACACTGTGCATGCTAACTGCCACAGCAAGTTCAACACCGTCATGTGAGTCATGGCAATGTGACACATATGAGGGAGACACACCACTAGGGCTACACAACACATAGACACCAGTGCCATCTGACTCATCGCCTACACTGATGTTGCCAGGAAATACGGTGGAATGCACAGACACCACACATATTCAGAGTCTGTGTTAACTAGCCCACAGGTGCAGTAAGCAAATGTCAGTCAGATGTGTGACCACAGACAACGCACATCCCAAAGTGAAGCACAGGTTTATTACACATTTGTAACATGTTGTTTCCACTACAAATGCAAGGTAATCCCACGTGGCAGTGGCCACACAGTCAAAAAGTGTAGAAGAAATAAAGTCCAGGGGTGTGTGGCACATCACCTGTAGGGAAACAACTGCTGCCACCCTGAAAGCTGAATCATGGTGTCGGGGGATCCAAGTTGACCAAACAACACTGAAAGCACCCTGTGAAGGACAGACATGACACACAGTCAAAAGCACTGAAGAACAGGACAGAACTGCAATACTCATGCCCAATACATGTCACAAGATACCTACACAAAACCAAGTTAGCATGTCAACACTGTTGGGGAGTACAGACTACCTGTAAGGACACTTCGCTGCACGCATCCAGTCAAGTAGCACATGGCCACACTCAAACAGCACCAGAGCACCACCTACACATATCATGCAAACTCACATCATTGACATGACATCTCTGGATACTCACATTCAACTGAAGAAGTTGGTGATGAGCTGTGTGCGGACATCACCCTCATCATCATCATCATCACTGGCATCGTGGCCCAGGCCAGGATCCTCCACAGGTGGCGGATGTTGGTCATCGTCATCCAGGATGAGAGGCAACTCCTTCCGCACTGCCAGGTTGTGTAGCATGCAGCAGACGATGACAATCTTGCACACCTTTGCTGGGGCATATGGGAGGGCCCCTCCTGTCTTGTCTATGCAGCGGAAGCGGCTCTTCAGGAGGCCAAATGTCCGCTCGATCACTCTCCTGGTCCGACCATATGCCTCATTGTAGCGCATCGGGGCTGGTGTCACAGGGTTCCTGAGGGGTGTCAGCAACCACGGCATGTTGGGGTATCCGGAGTCACCTACAGACAGACAATTGCACATTAGCTGAGTTGGAAAAGAGGGCGGAATACAACATAGCAGAACACACACAATGGTACAAAGTCAGTACACACCGACAAGCCAGGCACGCTGGTTCTGCATCTGTGACATCATCCTCGGGATGCGACTACTCCTCATCACGTAGGCATCGTGTGCCGAACCGGGGAAACGGGCACACACATGTGAGATGCTCATATCTGCAAGACATACCACCAGAGCATTGATCGAATGATAATGTTTCCTGTTCCTGTATGCCTGCTCATGTGCCTGTGGTGGTACCAAGCGATACCAAAGGGGATGATGGACGGAGCGCTTGAGCTAATCAAACACTCACCCCCAGTCAACTGATCTGGGTTTAATCCATCATCATTCTTTAGCTCACTCCACCACCCCAGTTCAGACATGGCCACATGCAAATCAGTCTGACCCTGTGCCTCATGGGAACAGTCCAGCCCGAACTGCCAAGCCATGTCTTCCCTGGACCGGAAACAATAATCCTGGGACCGGTTTCTGGCCATTCAGCCGTCATCAGCCAGGCTAGCTTGAATCCAGTGGCAAAGTGAGCAAGGGACCCACGTCTGGGCATACCCTGCCAACTTAGGGCGAACAAAGCGATACCAAAGGGGATGATGGACGGAGCGCTTGAGCTACTCAAACACTCACCCCCAGTCAACTGATCTGGGTTTAATCCATCATCATTCTTTAGCTCACTCCATCACCCCAGTTCAAACATGGCCATATGCAAATCAGTCTGACCCTGTGCCTCATGGGAACAGTCCAGCCCGAACTGCCAAGCCATGTCTTCCCTGGACCGGAAACAAGCATCCTGGGACCGGTTTCTGGCCATTCAGCCGTCATCAGCCAGGCTAGCTTGAATCCAGTGGCAAAGTGAGCAAGGGACCCACGTCTGGGCATACCCTGCCAACTTAGGGCGAACAAAGCGATACCAAAGGGGATGATGGACGGAGCGCTTGAGCTAATCAAACACTCACCCCCAGTCAACTGATCTGGGTTTAATCCATCATCATTCTTTAGCTCACTCCACCACCCCAGTTCAGACATGGCCATATGCAAATCAGTCTGACCCTGTGCCTCATGGGAACAGTCCAGCCCGAACTGCCAAGCCATGTCTTCCCTGGACCGGAACAAGCATCCTGGGACCGGTTTCTGGCCTGGCTGATGAGGATTATGAACCCGAAACCGGTCCCAGGATGCTTGTTTCCGGTCCAGGGAAGACATGGCTTGGCAGTTCGGGCTGGACTGTTCCCATGAGGCACAGGGTCAGACTGATTTGCTATGGCCATGTCTGAACTGGGGTGGTTGGAGTGAGCTAAAGAATGATGATGGATTAAACCCAGATCAGTTGACTGGGGGTGAGTGTTTGATTTGCTCTAACGCTCCGTCCATCATCCCCTTTGGTATCGCTTTGTTCGCCCTAAGTTGGCAGGGTATGCCCAGACGTGGGTCCCTTGCTCACTTCGACACTGGATTCAAGATAGCCTGACTGATGAGGGTTATGAACCCGAAACCGGTCCCAGGATGATTGTTTCCGGTCCAGGGAAGACATGGCTTGGCAGTTCGGGCTGGACTGTTCCCATGAGGCACAGGGTCAGACTGATTTGCTATGGCCATGTCTGAACTGGGGTGGTGGAGTGAGCTAAAGAATGATGATGGATTAAACCCAGATCAGTTGACTGGGGGTGAGTGTTTGATTTGCTCTAACGCTCCGTCCATCATCCCCTTTGGTATCGCTTTGTTCACCCTAAGTAGGCAGGGTATGCCCAGACGTGGGTCCCTTGCTCACTTTGCCACTGGATTCAAGATAGCCTGGCTGATGAGGGTTATGAACCCGAAACCGGTCCCAGGATGCTTGTTTCCGGTCCAGGGAAGACATGGCTTGGCAGTTCAGGCTGGACTGTTCCTATGAGGCACAGGGTCAGACTGATTTGCTATGGCCATGTCTGAACTGGTTTGGTGGAGTGAGCTAAAGAATGATGATGGATTAAACCCAGATCAGTTGACTGGGGGTGAGTGTTTGATTTGCTCTAACGCTCCGTCCATCATCCCCTTTGGTATCGCTTTGTTCGCCCTAAGTTGGCAGGGTATGCCCAGACGTGGGTCCCTTGTTCACTTTGCCACTGGATTCAAGATAGCCTGGCTGATGAGGGTTATGAACCCGAAACCGGTCCCAGGATGCTTGTTTCCGGTCCAGGGAAGACATGGCTTGGCAGTTCGGGCTGGACTGTTCCCATGAGGCACAGGGTCAGACTGATTTGCTATGGCCATGTCTGAACTGGGGTGGTGGAGTGAGCTAAAGAATGATGATGGATTAAACCCAGATCAGTTGACTGGGGGTGAGTGTTTGATTTGCTCTAACGCTCCGTCCATCACCCCCTTTGGTATCGCTTTGTTCGCCCTAAGTTGGCAGGGTATGCCCAGATGTGGGTCCCTTGCTCACTTTGCCACTGGATTCAAGATAGCCTGGCTGATGAGGGTTATGAACCCGAAACCGGTCCCAGGATGCTTGTTTCCGGTCCAGGGAAGACATGGCTTGGCAGTTCGGGCAGGACAGTTCCCATGAGGCACAGGGTCAGACTAATTTGCTATGGCCATGTCTGAACTGGGGTGGTGGAGTGAGCTAAAGAATGATGATGGATTAAACCCAGATCAGTTGACTGGGGGTGAGTGTTTGATTTGCTCTAACGCTCCGTCCATCATCCCCTTTGGTATCGCTTTGTTCGCCCTAAGTTGGCAGGGTATGCCCAGACGTGGGTCCCTTGCCCACTTTGCCACTGGATTCAAGATAGCCTGGTTGATGAGGGTTATGAACCCGAAACCGGTCCCAGGATGCTTGTTTCCGGGCCAGGGAAGTCATGGCTTGGCAGTTCGGGCTGGACTGTTCCCATGAGGCACAGGGTCAGACTGATTTGCTATGGCCATGTCTGAACTGGGGTGGTGGAGTGAGCTAAAGAATGATGATGGATTAAACCCAGATCAGTTGACTGGGGGTGAGTGTTTGATTTGCTCCGTCCATCATCCCCTTTGGTATCGCTTTGTTCGCCCTAAGTTGGCAGGGTATGCCCAGACGTGGGTCCCTCTCTCACTTTGCCACTGGATTCAAGATAGCCTGGCTGATGAGGGTTTTGAACCCGAAACCGGTCCCAGGATGCTTGTTTCCGGTCCAGGGAAGACATGGCTTGGCAGTTCGGGCTGGACTGTTCCCATGAGGCACAGGGTCAGACTGATTTGCATATGGCCATGTCTGAACTGGGGTGGTGGAGTGAGCTAAAGAATGATGATGGATTAAACCCAGATCAGTTGACTGGGGGTGAGTGTTTGATTTGCTCTAACGCTCCGTCCATCATCCCCTTTGGTATCGCTTTGTTCGCCCTAAGTTGGCAGGGTATGCCCAGACGTGGGTCCCTTGCTCACTTTGCCACTGGATTCAAGATAGCCTGGCTGATGAGGGTTTTGAACCCGAAACCGGTCCCAGGATGCTTGTTTCCGGTCCAGGGAAGACATGGCTTGGCAGTTCGGGCTGGACTGTTCCCATGAGGCACAGGGTCAGACTGATTTGCATATGGCCATGTCTGAACTGGGGTGGAGGAGTGAGCTAAAGAATGATGATGGATTAAACCCAGATCAGTTGACTGGGGGTGAGTGTTTGATTTGCTCTAACGCTCCGTCCATCATCCCCTTTGGTATCGCTTTGTTCGCCCTAAGTTGGCAGGGTATGCCCAGACGTGGGTCCCTTGCTCACTTTGCCACTGGATTCAAGATAGCCTGGCTGATGAGGGTTTTGAACCCGAAACCGGTCCCAGGATGCTTGTTTCTGGTCCAGGGAAGACATGGCTTGGCAGTTCGGGCTGGACTGTTCCCATGAGGCACAGGGTCAGACTGATTTGCATATGGCCATGTCTGAACTGGGGTGGTGGAGTGAGCTAAAGAATGATGATGGATTAAACCCAGATCAGTTGACTGGGGGTGAGTGTTTGATTTGCTCTAACGCTCCGTCCATCATCCCCTTTGGTATCGCTTTGTTCGCCCTAAGTTGGCAGGGTATGCCCAGACGTGGGTCCCTTGCTCACTTTGCCACTGGATTCAAGATAGCCTGGCTGATGAGGGTTTTGAACCCGAAACCGGTCCCAGGATGCTTGTTTCCGGTCCAGGGAAGACATGGCTTGGCAGTTCGGGCTGGACTGTTCCCATGAGGCACAGGGTCAGACTGATTTGCATATGGGCATGTCTGAACTGGGGTGGTGGAGTGAGCTAAAGAATGATGATGGATTAAACCCAAATCAGTTGACTGGGGGTGTGTTTGATTTGCTCTAACGCTCCGTCCATCATCCCTTTTGGTATCGCTTTGTTCGCCCTAAGTTGGCAGGGTATGCCCAGACGTGGGTCCCTTGCTCACTTTGCCACTGGATTCAAGATAGCCTGGCTGATGAGGGTTTTGAACCCGAAACCAGTCCCAGGATGCTTGTTTCCGGTCCAGGGAAGACATGGCTTGGCAGTTCGGGCTGGACTGTTCCCATGAGGCACAGGGTCAGACTGATTTGCATATGGCCATGTCTGAACTGGGGTGGTGGAGTGAGCTAAAGAATGATGATGGATTAAACCCAGATCAGTTGACTGGGGGTGAGTGTTTGATTTGCTCTAACGCTCCGTCCATCATCCGCTTTGGTATCGCTTTGTTCGCCCTAAGTTGGCAGGGTATGCCCAGACGTGGGTCCCTTGCTCACTTTGCCACTGGATTCAAGATAGCCTGGCTGATGAGGGTTTTGAACCCGAAACCGGTCCCAGGATGCTTGTTTCCGGTCCAGGGAAGACATGGCTTGGCAGTTCGGGCTGGACTGTTCCCATGAGGCACAGGGTCAGACTGATTTGCATATGGCCATGTCTGAACTGGGGTGGTGGAGTGAGCTAAAGAATGATGATGGATTAAACCCAGATCATTTGACTGGGGGTGAGTGTTTGATTTGCTCTAACGCTCCATCCATCATCCCCTTTGGTATCGTTTTGTTCGCCCTAAGTTGGCAGGGTATGCCCAGACGTGGGTCCCTTGCTCACTTTGCCACTGGATTCAAGATAGCCTGGCTGATGAGGGTTTTGAACCCGAAACCGGTCCCAGGATGCTTGTTTCCGGTCCAGGGAAGACATGGCTTGGCAGTTCAGGCTGGACTGTTCCCATGAGGCACAGGGTCAGACTGATTTGCATATGGCCATGTCTGAACTGGGGTGGTGGAGTGAGCTAAAGAATGATGATGGATTAAACCCAGATCAGTTGACTGGGGGTGAGTGTTTGAATTGCTTTAACGCTCCGTCCATCATCCCCTTTGGTATCGCTTTGTTCGCCCTAAGTTGGCAGGGTATGCCCAGACGTGAGTCCCTTGCTCACTTTGCCACTGGATTCAAGATAGCCTGGCTGATGAGGGTTTTGAACCCGAAACCGGTCCCAGGATGCTTGTTTCCGGTCCAGGGAAGACTTGGCTTGGCAGTTCGGGCTGGACTGTTCCCATGAGGCACAGGGTCAGACTGATTTGCATTTGGCCATGTCTGAACTGGGGTGGTGGAATGAGCTAACCCAGATCAGTTGACTGGGGGTGAGTGTTTGATTTGCTCTAACGCTCCGTCCATCATCCCCTTTGGTGTCACTTTGTTCGCCCTAAGTTGGCAGGGTATGCCCAGACGTGGGTCCCTTGCTCACTTTGCCACTGGATTCAAGATAGCCTGGCTGATGAGGGTTTTGAACCCGAAACCGGTCCCAGGATGCTTGTTTCCGGTCCAGGGAAGACATGGCTTGGCAGTTTGGGCTGGACTGTTCCCATGAGGCACAGGGACAGACTGATTTGCATATGGCCATGTCTGAACTGGGGTGGTTGGAGTGAGCAAAAGAATGATGATGGATTAAACCCAGATCAGTTGACTGGGGGTGAGTGTTTGATTTGCTCTAACGCTCCGTCCATCATCACCTTTGGTATCGCTTTGTTCGCCCTAAGTTGGCAGGGTATGCCCAGACGTGGGTCCCTTGCTCACTTCGCCACTGGATTCAAGATAGCCTGGCTGATGAGGGTTATGAACCCGAAACCGGTCCCAGGATGCTTGTTTCCGGTCCAGGGAAGACTTGGCTTGGCAGTTCGGGCTGGACTGTTCCCATGAGGCACAGGGTCAGACTGATTTGCATTTGGCCATGTCTGAACTGGGGTGGTGGAGTGAGCTAACCCAGATCAGTTGACTGGGGGTGAGTGTTTGATTTGCTCTAACGCTCCGTCCATCATTCCCTTTGGTATCGCTTTGTTCGCCCTAAGTTGGCAGGGTATACCCAGACGTGGGTCCCTTGCTCACTTTGCCACTGTATTCAAGATAGCCTGGCTGATGAGGGTTTTGAACCCGAAACCGGTCCCAGGATGCTTGTTTCCGGTCCAGGGAAGACATGGCTTGGCAGTTCGGGCTGGACTGTTCCCATGAGGCACAGGGTCAGACTGATTTGCATATGGCCATGTCTGAACTGGGGTGGTGGAGTGAGCTAAAGAATGATGATGGATTAAACCCAGATCAGTTGACTGGGGGTGAGTGTTTGATTTGCTCTAACGCTCCGTCCATCATCCCCTTTGGTATCGCTTTGTTCGCCCTAAGTTGGCAGGGTATGCCCAGACGTGGGTCCCTTGCTCACTTTGCCACTGGATTCAAGATAGCCTGGCTGATGAGGGTTTTGAACCCGAAACCGGTCCCAGGATGCTTGTTTCCGGTCCAGGGAAGACATGGCTTGGCAGTTCGGGCTGGACTGTTCCCATGAGGCACAGGGTCAGACTGATTTGCATATGGGCATGTCTGAACTGGGGTGGTGGAGTGAGCTAAAGAATGATGATGGATTAAACCCAAATCAGTTGACTGGGGGTGAGTGTTTGATTTGCTCTAACGCTCCGTCCATCATCCCTTTTGGTATCGCTTTGTTCGCCCTAAGTTGGCAGGGTATGCCCAGACGTGGGTCCCTTGCTCACTTTGCCACTGGATTCAAGATAGCCTGGCTGATGAGGGTTTTGAACCCGAAACCAGTCCCAGGATGCTTGTTTCCGGTCCAGGGAAGACATGGCTTGGCAGTTCGGGCTGGACTGTTCCCATGAGGCACAGGGTCAGACTGATTTGCATATGGCCATGTCTGAACTGGGGTGGTGGAGTGAGCTAAAGAATGATGATGGATTAAACCCAGATCAGTTGACTGGGGGTGAGTGTTTGATTTGCTCTAACGCTCCGTCCATCATCCGCTTTGGTATCGCTTTGTTCGCCCTAAGTTGGCAGGGTATGCCCAGACGTGGGTCCCTTGCTCACTTTGCCACTGGATTCAAGATAGCCTGGCTGATGAGGGTTTTGAACCCGAAACCGGTCCCAGGATGCTTGTTTCCGGTCCAGGGAAGACTTGGCTTGGCAGTTCGGGCTGGACTGTTCCCATGAGGCACAGGGTCAGACTGATTTGCATTTGGCCATGTCTGAACTGGGGTGGTGGAGTGAGCTAACCCAGATCAGTTGACTGGGGGTGAGTGTTTGATTTGCTCTAACGCTCCGTCCATCATCCCCTTTGGTGTCACTTTGTTCGCCCTAAGTTGGCAGGGTATGCCCAGACGTGGGTCCCTTGCTCACTTTGCCACTGGATTCAAGATAGCCTGGCTGATGAGGGTTTTGAACCCGAAACCGGTCCCAGGATGCTTGTTTCCGGTCCAGGGAAGACATGGCTTGGCAGTTCGGGCTGGACTGTTCCCATGAGGCACAGGGTCAGACTGATTTGCTATGGCCATGTCTGAACTGGGGTGGTGGAGTGAGCTAAATAATGATGATGGATTAAACCCAGATCAGTTGACTCGGGGTGAGTGTTTGATTTGCTCCGTCCATCATCCCCTTTGGTATCGCTTTGTTCGCCCTAAGTTGGCAGGGTATGCCCAGACGTGGGTCCCTTGCTCACTTTGCCACTGGATTCAAGATAGCCTGGCTGATGAGGGTTTTGAACCCGAAACCGGTCCCAGGATGCTTGTTTCCGGTCCAGGGAAGACATGGCTTGGCAGTTCGGGCTGGACTGTTCCCATGAGGCACAGGGTCAGACTGATTTGCATATGGCCATGTCTGAACTGGGGTGGTGGAGTGAGCTAAAGAATGATGATGGATTAAACCCAGATCAGTTGACTGGGGGTGAGTGTTTGATTTGCTCTAACGCTCCGTCCATCATCCCCTTTGGTATCGCTTTGTTCGCCCTAAGTTGGCAGGGTATGCCCAGACGTGGGTCCCTTGCTCACTTTGCCACTGTATTCAAGATAGCCTGGCTGATGAGGGTTTTGAACCCGAAACCGGTCCCAGGATGCTTGTTTCCGGTCCAGGGAAGACATGGCTTGGCAGTTCGGGCTGGACTGTTCCCATGAGGCACAGGGTCAGACTGATTTGCATATGGCCATGTCTGAACTGGGGTGGAGGAGTGAGCTAAAGAATGATGATGGATTAAACCCAGATCAGTTGACTGGGGGTGAGTGTTTGATTTGCTCTAACGCTCCGTCCATCATCCCCTTTGGTATCGCTTTGTTCGCCCTAAGTTGGCAGGGTATGCCCAGACGTGGGTCCCTTGCTCACTTTGCCACTGGATTCAAGATAGCCTGGCTGATGAGGGTTTTGAACCCGAAACCGGTCCCAGGATGCTTGTTTCCGGTCCAGGGAAGACATGGCTTGGCAGTTCGGGCTGGACTGTTCCCATGAGGCACAGGGTCAGACTGATTTGCATATGGCCATGTCTGAACTGGGGTGGTGGAGTGAGCTAAAGAATGATGATGGATTAAACCCAGATCAGTTGACTGGGGGTGAGTGTTTGATTTGCTCTAACGCTCCGTCCATCATCCCCTTTGGTATCGCTTTGTTCGCCCTAAGTTGGCAGGGTATGCCCAGACGTGGGTCCCTTGCTCACTTTGCCACTGGATTCAAGATAGCCTGGCTGATGAGGGTTTTGAACCCGAAACCGGTCCCAGGATGCTTGTTTCCGGTCCAGGGAAGACATGGCTTGGCAGTTCGGGCTGGACTGTTCCCATGAGGCACAGGGTCAGACTGATTTGCATATGGGCATGTCTGAACTGGGGTGGTGGAGTGAGCTAAAGAATGATGATGGATTAAACCCAAATCAGTTGACTGGGGGTGAGTGTTTGATTTGCTCTAACGCTCCGTCCATCATCCCTTTTGGTATCGCTTTGTTCGCCCTAAGTTGGCAGGGTATGCCCAGACGTGGGTCCCTTGCTCACTTTGCCACTGGATTCAAGATAGCCTGGCTGATGAGGGTTTTGAACCCGAAACCAGTCCCAGGATGCTTGTTTCCGGTCCAGGGAAGACATGGCTTGGCAGTTCGGGCTGGACTGTTCCCATGAGGCACAGGGTCAGACTGATTTGCATATGGCCATGTCTGAACTGGGGTGGTGGAGTGAGCTAAAGAATGATGATGGATTAAACCCAGATCAGTTGACTGGGGGTGAGTGTTTGATTTGCTCTAACGCTCCGTCCATCATCCGCTTTGGTATCGCTTTGTTCGCCCTAAGTTGGCAGGGTATGCCCAGACTTGGGTCCCTTGCTCACTTTGCCACTGGATTCAAGATAGCCTGGCTGATGAGGGTTTTGAACCCGAAACCGGTCCCAGGATGCTTGTTTCCGGTCCAGGGAAGACATGGCTTGGCAGTTCGGGCTGGACTGTTCCCATGAGGCACAGGGTCAGACTGATTTGCATATGGCCATGTCTGAACTGGGATGGTGGAGTGAGCTAAAGAATGATGATGGAGTAAACCCAGATCATTTGACTGGGGGTGAGTGTTTGATTTGCTCTAACGCTCCATCCATCATCCCCTTTGGTATCGCTTTGTTCGCCCTAAGTTGGCAGGGTATGCCCAGACGTGGGTCCCTTGCTCACTTTGCCACTGGATTCAAGATAGCCTGGCTGATGAGGGTTTTGAACCCGAAACCGGTCCCAGGATGCTTGTTTCCGGTCCAGGGAAGACATGGCTTGGCAGTTCGGGCTGGACTGTTCCCATGAGGCACAGGGTCAGACTGATTTGCATATGGCCATGTCTGAACTGGGGTGGTGGAGTGAGCTAAAGAATGATGATGGATTAAACCCAGATCAGTTGACTGGGGGTGAGTGTTTGAATTGCTTTAACGCTCCGTCCATCATCCCCTTTGGTATCGCTTTGTTCGCCCTAAGTTGGCAGGGTATGCCCAGACGTGGGTCCCTTGCTCACTTTGCCACTGGATTCAAGATAGCCTGGCTGATGAGGGTTTTGAACCCGAAACCGGTCCCAGGATGCTTGTTTCCGGTCCAGGGAAGACTTGGCTTGGCAGTTCGGGCTGGACTGTTCCCATGAGGCACAGGGTCAGACTGATTTGCATTTGGCCATGTCTGAACTGGGGTGGTGGAGTGAGCTAACCCAGATCAGTTGACTGGGGGTGAGTGTTTGATTTGCTCTAACGCTCCGTCCATCATCCCCTTTGGTGTCACTTTGTTCGCCCTAAGTTGGCAGGGTATGCCCAGACGTGGGTCCCTTGCTCACTTTGCCACTGGATTCAAGATAGCCTGGCTGATGAGGGTTTTGAACCCGAAACCGGTCCCAGGATGCTTGTTTCCGGTCCAGGGAAGACATGGCTTGGCAGTTTGGGCTGGACTGTTCCCATGAGGCACAGGGTCAGACTGATTTGCATATGGCCATGTCTGAACTGGGGTGGTGGAGTGAGCTAAAGAATGATGATGGATTAAACCCAGATCAGTTGACTGGGGGTGAGTGTTTGATTTGCTCTAACGCTCCGTCCATCATCCCCTTTGGTATCGCTTTGTTCGCCCTAAGTTGGCAGGGTATGCCCAGACGTGGGTCCCTTGCTCACTTTGCCACTGTATTCAAGATAGCCTGGCTGATGAGGGTTTTGAACCCGAAACCGGTCCCAGGATGCTTGTTTCCGGTCCAGGGAAGACATGGCTTGGCAGTTCGGGCTGGACTGTTCCCATGAGGCACAGGGTCAGACTGATTTGCTATGGCCATGTCTGAACTGGGGTGGTTGGAGTGAGCTAAAGAATGATGATGGATTAAACCCAGATCAGTTGACTGGGGGTGAGTGTTTGATTTGCTCTAACGCTCCGTCCATCATCCCCTTTGGTATCGCTTTGTTCGCCCTAAGTTGGCAGGGTATGCCCAGACGTGGGTCCCTTGCTCACTTCGCCACTGGATTCAAGATAGCCTGGCTGATGAGGGTTATGAACCCGAAACCGGTCCCAGGATGCTTGTTTCCGGTCCAGGGAAGACTTGGCTTGGCAGTTCGGGCTGGACTGTTCCCATGAGGCACAGGGTCAGACTGATTTGCATTTGGCCATGTCTGAACTGGGGTGGTGGAGTGAGCTAACCCAGATCAGTTGACTGGGGGTGAGTGTTTGATTTGCTCTAACGCTCCGTCCATCATCCCCTTTGGTATCGCTTTGTTCGCCCTAAGTTGGCAGGGTATGCCCAGACGTGGGTCCCTTGCTCACTTTGCCACTGGATTCAAGATAGCCTGGCTGATGAGGGTTTTGAACCCGAAACCGGTCCCAGGATGCTTGTTTCCGGTCCAGGGAAGACATGGCTTGGCAGTTCGGGCTGGACTGTTCCCATGAGGCACAGGGTCAGACTGATTTGCATATGGCCATGTCTGAACTGGGGTGGTGGAGTGAGCTAAAGAATGATGATGGATTAAACCCAGATCAGTTGACTGGGGGTGAGTGTTTGATTTGCTCTAACGCTCCGTCCATCATCCCCTTTGGTATCGCTTTGTTCGCCCTAAGTTGGCAGGGTATGCCCAGACGTGGGTCCCTTGCTCACTTTGCCACTGGATTCAAGATAGCCTGGCTGATGAGGGTTTTGAACCCGAAACCGGTCCCAGGATGCTTGTTTCCGGTCCAGGGAAGACATGGCTTGGCAGTTCGGGCTGGACTGTTCCCATGAGGCACAGGGTCAGACTGATTTGCATATGGGCATGTCTGAACTGGGGTGGTGGAGTGAGCTAAAGAATGATGATGGATTAAACCCAAATCAGTTGACTGGGGGTGAGTGTTTGATTTGCTCTAACGCTCCGTCCATCACCCCCTTTGGTATCGCTTTGTTCGCCCTAAGTTGGCAGGGTATGCCCAGATGTGGGTCCCTTGCTCACTTTGCCACTGGATTCAAGATAGCCTGGCTGATGAGGGTTATGAACCCGAAACCGGTCCCAGGATGCTTGTTTCCGGTCCAGGGAAGACATGGCTTGGCAGTTCGGGCAGGACAGTTCCCATGAGGCACAGGGTCAGACTAATTTGCTATGGCCATGTCTGAACTGGGGTGCTGGAGTGAGCTAAAGAATGATGACCAGTTGACTGGGGGTGAGTGTTTGATTTGCTCTAACGCTCCGTTCATCATCCCCTTTGGTATCGCTTTGTTCGCCCTAAGTTGGCAGGGTATGCCCAGACGTGGGTCCCTTGCCCACTTTGCCACTGGATTCAAGATAGCCTGGTTGATGAGGGTTATGAACCCAAAACCGGTCCCAGGATGCTTGTTTCAGGGCCAGGGAAGTCATGGCTTGGCAGTTCGGGCTGGACTGTTCCCATGAGGCACAGGGTCAGACTGATTTGCTATGGCCATGTCTGAACTGGGGTGGTGGAGTGAGCTAAAGAATGATGATGGATTAAACCCAGATCAGTTGACTGGGGGTGAGTGTTTGATTTGCTCCGTCCATCATCCCCTTTGGTATCGCTTTGTTCGCCCTAAGTTGGCAGGGTATGCCCAGACGTGGGTCCCTTGCTCACTTTGCCACTGGATTCAAGATAGCCTGGCTGATGAGGGTTTTGAACCCGAAACCGGTCCCAGGATGCTTGTTTCCGGTCCAGGGAAGACATGGCTTGGCAGTTCGGGCTGGACTGTTCCCATGAGGCACAGGGTCAGACTGATTTGCATATGGCCATGTCTGAACTGGGGTGGAGGAGTGAGCTAAAGAATGATGATGGATTAAACCCAGATCAGTTGACTGGGGGTGAGTGTTTGATTTGCTCTAACGCTCCGTCCATCATCCCCTTTGGTATCGCTTTGTTCGCCCTAAGTTGGCAGGGTATGCCCAGACGTGGGTCCCTTGCTCACTTTGCCACTGGATTCAAGATAGCCTGGCTGATGAGGGTTTTGAACCCGAAACCGGACCTAGGATGCTTGTTTCCGGTCCAGGGAAGACATGGCTTGGCAGTTCGGGCTGGACTGTTCCCATGAGGCACAGGGTCAGACTGATTTGCATATGGCCATGTCTGAACTGGGGTGGTGGAGTGAGCTAAAGAATGATGATGGATTAAACCCAGATCAGTTGACTGGGGGTGAGTGTTTGATTTGCTCTAACGCTCCGTCCATCATCCCCTTTGGTATCGCTTTGTTCGCCCTAAGTTGGCAGGGTATGCCCAGACGTGGGTCCCTTGCTCACTTTGCCACTGGATTCAAGATAGCCTGGCTGATGAGGGTTTTGAACCCGAAACCGGTCCCAGGATGCTTGTTTCCGGTCCAGGGAAGACATGGCTTGGCAGTTCGGGCTGGACTGTTCCCATGAGGCACAGGGTCAGACTGATTTGCATATGGGCATGTCTGAACTGGGGTGGTGGAGTGAGCTAAAGAATGATGATGGATTAAACCCAAATCAGTTGACTGGGGGTGAGTGTTTGATTTGCTCTAACGCTCCGTCCATCATCCCCTTTGGTATCGCTTTGTTCGCCCTAAGTTGGCAGGGTATGCCCAGACGTGGGTCCCTTGCTCACTTTGCCACTGGATTCAAGATAGCCTGGCTGATGAGGGTTTTGAACCCGAAACCAGTCCCAGGATGCTTGTTTCCGGTCCAGGGAAGACATGGCTTGGCAGTTCGGGCTGGACTGTTCCCATGAGGCACAGGGTCAGACTGATTTGCATATGGCCATGTCTGAACTGGGGTGGTGGAGTGAGCTAAAGAATGATGATGGATTAAACCCAGATCAGTTGACTGGGGGTGAGTGTTTGATTTGCTCTAACGCTCCGTCCATCATCCGCTTTGGTATCGCTTTGTTCGCCCTAAGTTGGCAGGGTATGCCCAGACGTGGGTCCCTTGCTCACTTTGCCACTGGATTCAAGATAGCCTGGCTGATGAGGGTTTTGAATCCGAAACCGGTCCCAGGATGCTTGTTTCCGGTCCAGGGAAGACATGGCTTGGCAGTTCGGGCTGGACTGTTCCCATGAGGCACAGGGTCAGACTGATTTGCATATGGCCATGTCTGAACTGGGGTGGTGGAGTGAGCTAAAGAATGATGATGGATTAAACCCAGATCATTTGACTGGGGGTGAGTGTTTGATTTGCTCTAACGCTCCATCCATCATCCCCTTTGGTATCGCTTTGTTCGCCCTAAGTTGGCAGGGTATGCCCAGACGTGGGTCCCTTGCTCACTTTGCCACTGGATTCAAGATAGCCTGGCTGATGAGGGTTTTGAACTTGAAACCGGTCCCAGGATGCTTGTTTCCGGTCCAGGGAAGACATGGCTTGGCAGTTCGGGCTGGACTGTTCCCATGAGGCACAGGGTCAGACTGATTTGCATATGGCCATGTCTGAACTGGGGTGATGGAGTGAGCTAAAGAATGATGATGGATTAAACCCAGATCAGTTGACTGGGGGTGAGTGTTTGAATTGCTTTAACGCTCCGTCCATCATCCCCTTTGGTATCGCTTTGTTCGCCCTAAGTTGGCAGGGTATGCCCAGACGTGGGTCCCTTGCTCACTTTGCCACTGGATTCAAGATAGCCTGGGTGATGAGGGTTTTGAACCCGAAACCGGTCCCAGGATGCTTGTTTCCGGTCCAGGGAAGACTTGGCTTGGCAGTTCGGGCTGGACTGTTCCCATGAGGCACAGGGTCAGACTGATTTGCATTTGGCCATGTCTGAACTGGGGTGGTGGAGTGAGCTAACCCAGATCAGTTGACTGGGGGTGAGTGTTTGATTTGCTCTAACGCTCCGTCCATCATCCCCTTTGGTGTCACTTTGTTCGCCCTAAGTTGGCAGGGTATGCCCAGACGTGGGTCCCTTGCTCACTTTGCCACTGGATTCAAGATAGCCTGGCTGATGAGGGTTTTGAACCCGAAACCGGTCCCAGGATGCTTGTTTCCGGTCCAGGGAAGACATGGCTTGGCAGTTTGGGCTGGACTGTTCCCATGAGGCACAGGGTCAGACTGATTTGCATATGGCCATGTCTGAACTGGGGTGGTGGAGTGAGCTAAAGAATGATGATGGATTAAACCCAGATCAGTTGACTGGGGGTGAGTGTTTGATTTGCTCTAACGCTCCGTCCATCATCCCCTTTGGTATCGCTTTGTTCGCCCTAAGTTGGCAGGGTATGCCCAGAAGTGGGTCCCTTGCTCACTTTGCCACTGGATTCAAGATAGCCTGGCTGATGAGGGTTTTGAACCCGAAACCGGTCCCAGGATGCTTATTTCCGGTCCAGGGAAGACATGGCTTGGCAGTTCAGGCTGGACTGTTCCCATGAGGCACAGGGTCAGACTGATTTGCATATGGCCATGTCTGAACTGGGGTGGTGGAGTGAGCTAAAGAATGATGATGGATTAAACCCAGATCAGTTGACTGGGGGTGAGTGTTTGATTTGCTCTAACGCTCCGTCCATCATCCCCTTTGGTATCGCTTTGTTCGCCCTAAGTTGGCAGGGTATGCCCAGACGTGGGTCCCTTGCTCACTTTGCCACTGGATTCAAGATAGCCTGGCTGATGAGGGTTTTGAACCCGAACCCGGTCCCAGGATGCTTGTTTCCGGTCCAGGGAAGACATGGCTTGGCAGTTCGGGCTGGACTGTTCCCATGAGGCACAGGGTCAGACTGATTTGCATATGGCCATGTCTGAACTGGGGTGGTGGAGTGAGCTAAAGAATGATGATGGATTAAACCCAGATCAGTTGACTGGGGGTGAGTGTTTTGATTTGCTCTAACGCTCTGTCCATCATCCCCTTTGGTATCGCTTTGTTCGCCCTAAGTTGGCAGGGTATGCCCAGACGTGGGTCCCTTGCTCACTTTGCCACTGGATTCAAGATAGCCTGGCTGATGAGGGTTTTGAACCCGAAACCGGTCCCAGGATGCTTGTTTCCGGTCCAGGGAAGACATGGCTTGGCAGTTCGGGCTGGACTCTTCCCATGAGGCACAGGGTCAGACTGATTTGCATATGGCCATGTCATAACTGGGGTGGTGGAGTGAGCTAAAGAATGATGATGGATTAAACCCAGATCAGTTGACTGGGGGTGAGTGTTTGATTTGCTCTAACGCTCTGTCCATCATCCCCTTTGGTATCACTTTGTTCGCCCTAAGTTGGCAGGGTATGCCCAGACGTGGGTCCCTTGCTCACTTTGCCACTGGATTCAAGATAGCCTGGCTGATGAGGGTTTTGAACCCGAAACCGGTCCCAGGATGCTTGTTTCCGGTCCAGGGAAGACATGGCTTGGCAGTTCGGGCTGGACTGTTCCCATGAGGCACAGGGTCAGACTGATTTGCATATGGCCATGTCTGAACTGGGGTGGTGGAGTGAGCTAAAGAATGATGATGGATTAAACCCAGATCAGTTGACTGGGGGTGAGTGTTTGATTTGCTCTAACGCTCCGTCCATCATCCCCTTTGGTATCACTTTGTTCGCCCTAAGTTGGCAGGGTATGCCCAGACGTGGGTCCCTTGCTCACTTTGCCACTGGATTCAAGATAGCCTGGCTGATGAGGGTTTTGAACCCGAAACCGGTCCCAGGATGCTTGTTTCCGGTCCAGGGAAGACATGGCTTGGCAGTTCGGGCTGGACTGTTCCCATGAGGCACAGGGTCAGACTGATTTGCATATGGCCATGTCTGAACTGGGGTGGTGGAGTGAGCTAAAGAATGATGATGGATTAAACCCAGATCAGTTGACTGGGGGTGAGTGTTTGATTTGCTCTAACGCTCCGTCCATCATCCCCTTTGGTATCGCTTTGTTCACCCTAAGTTGGCAGGGTATGCCCAGACGTGGGTCCCTTGCTCACTTTGCCACTGGATTCAAGATAGCCTGGCTGATGAGGGTTTTGAACCCGAAACCGGTCCCAGGATGCTTGTTTCCGGTCCAGGGAAGACATGGCTTGGCAGTTCGGGCTGGACTGTTCCCATGAGGCTCAGGGTCAGACTGATTTGCATATGGCCATGTCTGAACTGGGGTGGTGGAGTGAGCTAAAGAATGATGATGGATTAAAACCAGATCAGTTGACTGGGGGTGAGTGTTTGATTTGCTCTAACGCTCCGTCCATCATCCCCTTTGGTATCGCTTTGTTCGCCCTAAGTTGGCAGGGTATGCCCAGACGTGGGTCCCTTGCTCACTTTGCCACTGGATTCAAGATAGCCTGGCTGATGAGGGTTTTGAACCCGAAACCGGTCCCAGGATGCTTGTTTCCGGTCCAGGGAAGACATGGCTTGGCAGTTCGGGCTGGACTGTTCCCATGAGGCACAGGGTCAGACTGATTTGCATATGGCCATGTCTGAACTGGGGTGGTGGAGTGAGCTAAAGAATGATGATGGATTAAACCCAGATCAGTTGACTGGGGGTGAGTGTTTGATTTGCTCTAACGCTCCGTCCATCATCCCCTTTGGTATCGCTTTGTTCGCCCTAAGTTGGCAGGGTATGCCCAGACGTGGGTCCCTTGCTCACTTTGCCACTGGATTCAAGATAGCCTGGCTGATGAGGGTTTTGAACCCGAAACCGGTCCCAGGATGCTTGTTTCCGGTCCAGGGAAGACATGGCTTGGCAGTTCGGGCTGGACTGTTCCCATGAGGCACAGGGTCAGACTGATTTGCATATGGCCATGTCTGAACTGGGGTGGTGGAGTGAGCTAAAGAATGATGATGGATTAAACCCAGATCAGTTGACTGGGGGTGAGTGTTTTGATTTGCTCTAACGCTCTGTCCATCATCCCCTTTGGTATCGCTTTGTTCGCCCTAAGTTGGCAGGGTATGCCCAGACGTGGGTCCCTTGCTCACTTTGCCACTGGATTCAAGATAGCCTGGCTGATGAGGGTTTTGAACCCGAAACCGGTCCCAGGATGCTTGTTTCCGGTCCAGGGAAGACATGGCTTGGCAGTTCGGGCTGGACTCTTCCCATGAGGCACAGGGTCAGACTGATTTGCATATGGCCATGTCTGAACTGGGGTGGTGGAGTGAGCTAAAGAATGATGATGGATTAAACCCAGATCAGTTGACTGGGGGTGAGTGTTTGATTTGCTCTAACGCTCTGTCCATCATCCCCTTTGGTATCACTTTGTTCGCCCTAAGTTGGCAGGGTATGCCCAGACGTGGGTCCCTTGCTCACTTTGCCACTGGATTCAAGATAGCCTGGCTGATGAGGGTTTTGAACCCGAAACCGGTCCCAGGATGCTTGTTTCCGGTCCAGGGAAGA
The DNA here is from genome assembly GCA_963921515.1 of Calotriton arnoldi. Lineage (NCBI taxonomy): Eukaryota > Metazoa > Chordata > Amphibia > Caudata > Salamandridae > Calotriton > Calotriton arnoldi. Next base: position 122,450 of record CAWUFW010013689.1, read on the forward strand.
CATGGCTTGGCAGTTCGGGCTGGACTGTTCCCATGAGGCACAGGGTCAGACTGATTTGCATATGGCCATGTCTGAACTGGGGTGGTGGAGTGAGCTAAAGAATGATGATGGATTAAACCCAGATCAGTTGACTGGGGGTGAGTGTTTGATTTGCTCTAACGCTCCGTCCATCATCCCCTTTGGTATCACTTTGTTCGCCCTAAGTTGGCAGGGTATGCCCAGACGTGGGTCCCTTGCTCACTTTGCCACTGGATTCAAGATAGCCTGGCTGATGAGGGTTTTGAACCCGAAACCGGTCCCAGGATGCTTGTTTCCGGTCCAGGGAAGACATGGCTTGGCAGTTCGGGCTGGACTGTTCCCATGAGGCACAGGGTCAGACTGATTTGCATATGGCCATGTCTGAACTGGGGTGGTGGAGTGAGCTAAAGAATGATGATGGATTAAACCCAGATCAGTTGACTGGGGGTGAGTGTTTGATTTGCTCTAACGCTCCGTCCATCATCCCCTTTGGTATCGCTTTGTTCACCCTAAGTTGGCAGGGTATGCCCAGACGTGGGTCCCTTGCTCACTTTGCCACTGGATTCAAGATAGCCTGGCTGATGAGGGTTTTGAACCCGAAACCGGTCCCAGGATGCTTGTTTCCGGTCCAGGGAAGACATGGCTTGGCAGTTCGGGCTGGACTGTTCCCATGAGGCTCAGGGTCAGACTGATTTGCATATGGCCATGTCTGAACTGGGGTGGTGGAGTGAGCTAAAGAATGATGATGGATTAAAACCAGATCAGTTGACTGGGGGTGAGTGTTTGATTTGCTCTAACGCTCCGTCCATCATCCCCTTTGGTATCGCTTTGTTCGCCCTAAGTTGGCAGGGTATGCCCAGACGTGGGTCCCTTGCTCACTTTGCCACTGGATTCAAGATAGCCTGGCTGATGAGGGTTTTGAACCCGAAACCGGTCCCAGGATGCTTGTTTCCGGTCCAGGGAAGACATGGCTTGGCAGTTCGGGCTGGACTGTTCCCATGAGGCACAGGGTCAGACTGATTTGCATATGGCCATGTCTGAACTGGGGTGGTGGAGTGAGCTAAAGAATGATGATGGATTAAACCCAGATCAGTTGACTGGGGGTGAGTGTTTGATTTGCTCTAACGCTCCGTCCATCATCCCCTTTGGTATCGCTTTGTTCGCCCTAAGTTGGCAGGGTATGCCCAGACGTGGGTCCCTTGCTCACTTTGCCACTGGATTCAAGATAGCCTGGCTGATGAGGGTTTTGAACCCGAAACCGGTCCCAGGATGCTTGTTTCCGGTCCAGGGAAGACATGGCTTGGCAGTTCGGGCTGGACTGTTCCCATGAGGCACAGGGTCAGACTGATTTGCATATGGCCATGTCTGAACTGGGGTGGTGGAGTGAGCTAAAGAATGATGATGGATTAAACCCAGATCAGTTGACTGGGGGTGAGTGTTTGATTTGCTCTAACGCTCCGTCCATCATCCCCTTTGGTATCACTTTGTTCGCCCTAAGTTGGCAGGGTATGCCCAGACGTGGGTCCCTTGCTCACTTTGCCACTGGATTCAAGATAGCCTGGCTGATGAGGGTTTTGAACCCGAAACCGGTCCCAGGATGCTTGTTTCCGGTCCAGGGAAGACATGGCTTGGCAGTTCGGGCTGGACTGTTCCCATGAGGCACAGGGTCAGACTGATTTGCATATGGCCATGTCTGAAGTGGGGTGGTGGAGTGATCTAAAGAATGATGATGGATTAAACCCAGATCAGTTGACTGGGGGTGAGTGTTTGATTTGCTCTAACGCTCTGTCCATCATCCCCTTTGGTATCGCTTTGTTCGCCCTAAGTTGGCAGGGTATGCCCAGACGTGGGTCCCTTGCTCACTTTGCCACTGGATTTAAGATAGCCTGGCTGATGAGGGTTTTGAACCCGAAACCGGTCCCAGGATGCTTGTTTCCGGTCCAGGGAAGACATGGCTTGGCAGTTCGGGCTGGACTGTTCCCATGAGGCACAGGGTCAGACTGATTTGCATATGGCCATGTCTGAACTGGGGTGGTGGAGTGAGCTAAAGAATGATGATGGATTAAACCCAGATCAGTTGACTGGGGGTGAGTGTTTGATTTGCTCTAACGCTCCGTCCATCATCCCCTTTGGTATCGCTTTGTTCGCACTAAGTTGGCAGGGTATGCCCAGACGTGGGTCCCTTGCTCACTTTGCCACTGGATTCAAGATAGCCTGGCTGATGAGTGTTTTGAACCCGAAACCGGTCCCAGGATGCTTGTTTCCGGTCCAGGGAAGACATGGCTTGGCAGTTCGGGCTGGACTGTTCCCATGAGGCACAGGGTCAGACTGATTTGCTATGGCCATGTCTGAACTGGGGTGGTTGGAGTGAGCTAAAGAATGATGATGGATTAAACCCAGATCAGTTGACTGGGGGTGAGTGTTTGATTTGCTCTAACGCTCTGTCCATCATCCCCTTTGGTATCGCTTTGTTCGCCCTAAGTTGGCAGGGTATGCCCAGACGTGGGTCCCTTGCTCACTTTGCCACTGGATTCAAGATAGCCTGGCTGATGAGGGTTTTGAACCCGAAACCGGTCCCAGGATGCTTGTTTCCGGTCCAGGGAAGACATGGCTTGGCAGTTCGGGCTGGACTCTTCCCATGAGGCACAGGGTCAGACTGATTTGCATATGGCCATGTCTGAACTGGGGTGGTGGAGTGAGCTAAAGAATGATGATGGATTAAACCCAGATCAGTTGACTGGGGGTGAGTGTTTGATTTGCTCTAACGCTCCGTCCATCATCCCCTTTGGTATCGCTTTGTTCGCACTAAGTTGGCAGGGTATGCCCAGACGTGGGTCCCTTGCTCACTTTGCCACTGGATTCAAGATAGCCTGGCTGATGAGGGTTTTGAACCCGAAACCGGTCCCAGGATGCTTGTTTCCGGTCCAGGGAAGACATGGCTTGGCAGTTCGGGCTGGACTGTTCCCATGAGGCACAGGGTCAGACTGATTTGCTATGGCCATGTCTGAACTGGGGTGGTTGGAGTGAGCTAAAGAATGATGATGGATTAAACCCAGATCAGTTGATTGGGGGTGAGTGTTTGATTTGCTCTAACGCTCCGTCCATCATGCCCTTTGGTATCGCTTTGTTCGCCCTAAGTTGGCAGGGTATGCTCAGACCTGGGTCCCTTGCTCACTTCGCCACTGGATTCAAGATAGCCTGGCTGATGAGGGTTATGAACCCGAAACCGGTCCCAGGATGCTTGTTTCCGGTCCAGGGAAGACTTGGCTTGGCAGTTCGGGCTGGACTGTTCCCATGAGGCACAGGGTCAGACTGATTTGCATTTGGCCATGTCTGAACTGGGGTGGTGGAGTGAGCTAACCCAGATCAGTTGACTGGGGGTGAGTGTTTGATTTGCTCTAACGCTCCGTCCATCATCCCCTTTGGTATCGCTTTGTTCGCCCTAAGTTGGCAGGGTATGCCCAGACGTGGGTCCCTTGCTCACTTTGCCACTGGATTCAAGATAGCCTGGCTGATGAGGGTTTTGAACCCGAAACCGGTCCCAGGATGCTTGTTTCCGGTCCAGGGAAGACATGGCTTGGCAGTTCGGGCTGGACTGTTCCCATGAGGCACAGGGTCAGACTGATTTGCATATGGCCATGTCTGAACTGGGGTGGTGGAGTGAGCTAAAGAATGATGATGGATTAAACCCAGATCAGTTGACTGGGGGTGAGTGTTTGATTTGCTCTAACGCTCCGTCCATCATCCCCTTTGGTATCGCTGTGGTGGTACCAAAGCCACATGTGTCCCATCAATGAAGCCACTGACATGTGGCATCCTCCCCAGGGCATAGAAGTCACTCTTGACGTCAGTGAGTTGTTGACGTTTAGGGAAATAGATGTACTGGTTCAGGTATCTCAACATTGCCTCCAAAACATCGCGTAGCACACGGCTGAACATGGTCTGTGACATCCCACCAGCAGACGCCACAGTGTGTTGATAGGTACCGGTGGCAAAGAAGTGTAGGGCTGCCATCACCTTCACCTTGGGGGTCAGCGCTGTAGGGTATGGCCGGCCAGGTTGCAAATGTGGGGCCAACCGCACTGCCAATTCCTCAATCAGCGCCCTGTTGAAGCAGTACCGTCGGATGCAGTCACGTTCCACCATCGTTGCAAGGTCAGGGAATGGTCTATGGACAGCTGGTGCCCTGCAGTGCATAGGTGAAGAAAGAAAGATTGTCAGTCACCCCACATATGTGCCATTGACCATACTCAATATCACATGATACATCATTACGAGACACAAGTACCTGATGTGTGTGCCGTTCTGTATGGAGATATATGGCACCTACATGGCCAACATCTAACATCACAGTTCAACATGTGTTGACAACAAGTTCCAGGTTGTGCTATGGGAAATCATTAGGCTGTGTCACAGTACCCATTTACTGCTGTCACGTTCCAAACACACACCACAGTGACATGTCAGGACAGATGTGCCACAGGCATCACAGCTCATTGACAGATAGATTCCCAGGGACCCTGTATTGCCACATGGACACTGGCATGACATGGCGTATCATGTACACGTCAGCAAAACAACCATGACTCCCACAGGTAGTGGCCCCTGTTGCCTCTGCAGGACAGACATGGACGTCTGTGACACACACACGCACAACATCAAAGTCCATGCACAAACAACGTGGATGTGGAGACTGTCTCCCAGTGTGCACATGGAATCAGAGACATCGGAAACACAACATGCACACAGACTGTGGTGGGCCATCACTATTGTGGCAATGGGTCACCCTGTGACGTACATACCTTCCCACATGGGACTCAGGGGGTATGTGACATGACATACACATACACAACCTGGAAATGTGACCATGCCACATGCTCTGAAATGAACAGTTGCACATCACAGTGGTCATGTGCACAACACACAAAGGATTCTGTCCCCATGAACACGTGCACAGCCTGGGAGTGGCAGCCCCCAAGTGCCACCCAAAAAACCACATGTTGACCCCCATACACAGAAAAGGTAATGCAGCCTTACATGCCTTAGGATACAGTGTGGACAGGCTGTGGTGTTGTAGGTGTGCCCCTGAGTCCCTGGCAAGTAAATGTGGCTGGCATACGTTCACCAGTGACAAGCATGGTGACATATGCGAGTGACTTGTACAGGGACGCGTCGTACAGCAATGGACCGATCCGTGTGCACGCATTGGCCATTGCATATGATGTGAGCGGATACGCGTTGTACAGCAATGGACCGATCGGTGCGCACACATTGGACATTGCTTATGATGTGAACGGATACGTGTTGTTTTTTGAAATACCCGTTGTACAGCAATGGACCGATCGGTGCGCACGCATTGGACATTGCATATGATGTGAGCGGATACACGTTGTACAACAATGGACCGATCGGTGCGCACACATTGGACATTGCATATGATGTGAGCGGATACGCGTTGTACAGCAATGGACCGATCGGTGCGCCCGCATTGGACATTGCATATGATGTGAGCGGATACGCATTGTACAGCTATGGACCGATCGGTGCGCACGCATTGGACATTGCATATGATGTGAACGGATACGTGTTGTTTTTCGAAATACGCGTTGTACAGCAATGGACCGATCGGTGCGCACGCATTGGACATTGCATATGATGTGAGCGGATACGCATTGTACAGCAATGGACCGATCGGTGCGCACGCATTGGACATTGCATATGATGTGAGCGGATACGCGTTGTACAGCAATGGACAGATCGGTGCGCACGCATTGGACATTGCATATGATGTGAACGGATACGTGTTGTTTTTCGAAATACGCGTTGTACAGCAATGGACCGATCGGTGCGCACGCATTGGACATTGCATATGATGTGAGCGGATACGCGTTGTACAGCAATGGACCGATCGGTGCGCACGCATTGGACATTGCATATGATGTGAACGGATACGTGTTGTTTTTCGAAATACACGTTGTACAGCAATGGACCGATCGGTGCGCACGCATTGGCTATGGCCTGACATGGTAACGGACGCGTTTTCGAAGCTTTAAGGAGTCGGATGCAGTGAATTCAGTTGGCCACCCACAACAATGTTGCAAATTAATGGGTGTCATGAAGTTGAACTTTTGAAGGATGCTGTGGGCGTGTATAAGTGGTGCAATTCCATAGATTGGCCAGATTCAGAAGATGCAAACGACTTGGACCTATCACTTTGGACACATGGGACAGTATCTGCCTCTGCAGCACACATATAATGCTGGCTGTTCCCCTGAGAGCTCACATGCCTGCACTACATGCTCCAGGATGACATCTGCCACTACCACTGCTGCTGTCTCTGCATCCTCTGGCTACTGCAATGGCACGTACTGTGGATAGAGCCCCAGCCTTCAGCACTGAGGAGAACCAGGCCCTGCTGGACAGCCTCCTTCCACAGTACAGCAAGCTGTATGGGAAACCAGGGGATCAGGTGAGTGTGCTGTCCACTGCCTTACTAATTGTGCATGTTGTCTGACTAGCAAGACATACAGTGTGTACACCAGTGGCTAGCATGCTCACTGAGTAGTTGTCACCCCCCAAAGTGTGTAGTCACATGCACTGAACAGGTATAGTGCAGTAACAGTGCATTCCAACAAGGTTTTACTTCCTAGGCTATGATACCATTTAGTAACTGCTGGCAAACTGTTCATAGCCATAGTTGCACTACCTGTGTAGATCATATGCCCCTGTGATTGAGACATGTATATCCAACTGTGTGATGCACGGAAATGTTGCATGTGTAGTAATGGCCTTTTCACTTTGTCATCCTCACAGGTTGATGCCCACCAGAAGCAGGAGATCTGGCTGACCATCATCCGGGCAGTACGATATGTGGGGGTCTACAGGCACAGGATCCGCAACTGCCAGAAGAGGTGGCAGGACCTTCGGGGCTGGACCCGGAGGATCGCAAGGGTCCAGCTGAAGCTGTCGCCTCCTCGCAGGAGGGGCGGACACCGGACCCTGACCCCCACATGCTCCGGATCCTGGCAGTGGTCTTCCCTGACCTGGATGGGCAGCTGAAGGCCAGACAGCAGCAAGGAGGGGGTAAGTGCTAGCCTCAACTGTGTACTATGACTGACATGCTCTATGCACTCCTTTAGCCTGGTTCCACTTCCACAGTACAACTGTCATGTCGTCCTGGACTCATGTCCCTCACTTGTGTCATGCCCCCTCCTCATCTGATACACAGGTGTGGCCCTTACAGTCTGTGACTTAGGTCACTTGGGTACTGTGTACTTGCAGTTACCTGTGGTTCAAGTTGGGGACAGCATCAGTTACAGGAACTTTGTGGTGGGCTGCATGGGTGGTACAATTGCTCACATTGCCTGTGATCTGACATGTACTCTGGGTATGGCTTTAATATGTGTTCCAATTGCTGCTCTGACTCACCACATGTCTGGGGTATGTGCCACACACCCATGCTGCTGCAGAGACCAAGATAGGGGCCTCAGAAGTATGTACATCATGTGTGTGACACATTCATAGCCACCTGCCTAGTGTTCAGGGTAATACCATGTTGCACATGGACCAGGACTGTAATGCAGACTCCGTACATCGAAGGCACTCTGTTCTCCCACTCCCGTGTGTCAGCATACATATTGGGCATTGTGAAGAGTGCACTCAGGTGTGTGCCTCTGTGTCACCGTGGTGTGGCCTTGCTATTTGGACTCCTGGAGTGTTTAACAATTTGGGGTGGCCAGCCATCTGAGTTATGACTATGGGATCTGCACATAGGTCAATGCATAGGTCTCTGATCCCTTGACTGTGCACAATGTTGTATGAAACATTGAGGTGCCGGCAGCTTTGGTTCATTCTCATCAGACGGTGAAGTGCTCATGTGTATGGATTTGTGTTTGCAGTCACTCAAATGTCTCATTTAATTGACCTGGGATCATCTCAGTCCTCATGATGTGGGTGGCCAGGGGTGCACATGTGCACATGTCAGCTACAGGGCTTATATTTCTAAAACTCCCATGATTGTGACACAGTGCAGACTGGTGTTGTGTGTATGCACTGCCCCTGTGACAGGAGACAGTTATGACTGACTTGCCAGACAGGCCTGTGCCATGACATTCCAATCGCAAAGGTTGATCCAGCAGTGGTGTGATATGTCCTGCATGCACACCATTGTTGCATTGTCTATCAGGACATGAGGACATCATTGTGTCTGGTGATGGAAGCAAAACCCGCATATCAACAGAGACTTTGCCCATCACTTTTCCTGACACATGCACTGAGTCAGTGGCAGGAGATGGCATGTGTTTGGAGTGACACATTTCCATATATACTCTTGGATGTCCAACAACTGTGTATGTGGTGCATGTGTGCACATATGATTAGTCGCATACAACAGGCAGCAGACAGATGGGTGCATGGACAGGTAGGATATGTGTGGCATGACTGACTGTCAGGCAGACAATGGGCTTCTTGAAATCAGTGTCAGCACGAATTGAAATGTCTAGCAAATGATGGTAGGGCTTGCTCTGTGATGTGCTGTACTTACTGTGGTGTGTGTGGTCAGTACAGGTGACTAATGTTGCTCTGTTTATCCTGATTGTTTGCAGATACATCCACGGCCACAGGAGGAGACAGATCCACGGACCAAGAGGAGCGGCAGAGCCAGACTGGGTCCACTGCATGGGAGACCGAGGGACCCAGTGGCACGGAGGGTGAGGGGAGCCACACTGAGGATACCTCAGCTACGACCAACTCGGCTGGGGAAAACAGCATCTCCAGTGAGGACTCCCTTGTGGAGGCGGGTGTCAGCAGACCAGAGGCAACGTCAAGCAAGTCTGTCCCCGCCACCACCACCATCTCCACCCTCCTATCTGCTCCCATCCCACATGTCCGTGGAGGCTCCTGTGTAGGGGAGCGTGTCTCCTTCATGCCAGGCACCGCACCCCTGCCTCTGTCCCCCTCCTGCCCTGAGTGTGGAGTCTGTGGACTTGCTGAAACAGATCCATGTAGGGCAGACATCAATTCTGAGTGTCCTCCATGCACACACGGGTCTTTTGACACAACTGGTGTCATTCATGGAGGGCATGTCATCTGGCATGTCTGCCCTACATTGGACCAATCAGTCCATGGCCTCCTCACTGACGGCAGCAGTGTCCCTCCTGCAACAGTCCCTCGCCCCTCCTACCTCTGCCCCATCCACAATACCCAGCACCCTACCTGTCCCAAGCACACACACACCGGCACCAGCACGCACCAGCACAGACACAAGCAGCACACAGTCACACACACCAAAATCCAGACGCACATGCACACACAGTCAGGGGACTGATACCTCACTCACAGGGGCTGGGGCCCAGACACACACACACGCATCCACGAGCACTGCGCAGTCCTCAGATGCCTCTCCCTCCAAAAGCCCTTCCCTTGCCTCACCTGCAACCCCCCCCTCCCAGAAGCTTTTCCTCTGTGAGCTTGGCCTCTTCCCCACAGATACACCTGACACGAAGACCAGGCGGAAGAGGCGACCACCACACACAGAGGGGAGTGCCCCTCACACCCGGACACCCTCCCCCAGGCACAGGCAGACAGAGGACCCCATTCGTAAGTCCCCCCGGACCAGGAAGGGCAAGACCCCACCACCACCACCACGCAGCTCCACCACACAGTCTCTCTCCTCCATCCCCCAGGCCACCACTGCACAGGTTCCACCGCCACACCCTGCCCCAGGTTCCCCCACACACCGATACTGCATCCCCAAGCTGCTTAGGCCCTCCCCCCCTACCACTTGCTCTTCCACCCCCAAACCAGACGCTCTGCCTGTTTGTGCCACTGGTGTGGAGACCGGGTCCCCCCCTCTGTCCTGCCCACCTCATCTGCCCCCCCTTCCACTCCCTTGGAGTTGTGCACTGCAGTGGAGTCCACAACCACCCTGTCTGACTCGGGCACTGCAGTGGGGACCCAGTCCACTCCATCTGACCGGCCCACTGCAGTGGTTGCAGCACCCACAACATCTGAGTTGTGCCCTACAGTGGTGCCGGCCCCCACTGAGTCAGACACCTCCACCTCAGTTGCCGGTGACACTCCTGCATCCACCACCCCTTCACTGCCTCTTTCTGGCATCCCCTGATCCTGTCCCTGCGGTGCCTGGCCTGCCCCTTGTATGCCCCTCTGAGGGGGATGTCCCCTGTCCGTAGCAGTGCAGGCAAGCAATGGGTGACAAGTTGTCACATATCACCCTGTTGGGACTGTGTATTTGGACTGGCCATTGGCCTTAGTTTCTTTTGGACTTCACATTTTAATTTAACATTTGCTGAATAAAGCCTCTTTTTGTTTAATTGTGGTTTTTCTTTGGATGCACATGATGTAGATGAGTATCATCATGCATTTGCAGTTGTAATAGTGTTCAGATCAGGAAAATGAAGTGTTGCTGTGATGGACTCCATGTGGTCCATGGGATATGTGTCCTAATGTAGTCTGGATCTATAGCACCCTTTGCTGCAGTCTGAGGGTGTAATGTTCAGCATTTGACACATGGATGTACGTTTTGCATTTGTAAATTAACATCTTTGGCTTACACTGATGCACATCTGGTGGGCTTACCACTGTTCAATGTTTCTATTTCCCTGACTGTGTGCCCATCTCCACTGGACATGCAGTTTAGCACATCAATGTTGAAGGACTCATCTGTGTATACAGTGCAACTTGCTTGACACGTGTTTAGGGTGTATGCAGATGACTGACGTGACACTCCCGTACCCAGGCTGATGTGAGCAGAGCCTTCAGTGTGTTGTAGTTGTTGACTCACTGACCGAGTGTTCTGCTGACATGTTTGAGTCGTGCACAGACAAGGTTTGGCACAGCGGACCTTCCACAGGAGTGGAGTGCCCTCATGGCAGTGTGTAATCCGGTGACATTGGCTGGGCCCGTGTTGTGTGTTGTGTGAGCATGTCTGTGTGTGTTCCCTTCCCTTTTCCTACACAGGCTGTGTCCCTAGCGATGTTCCTGTTTGTGATGCTTGCTGAGTTGTCCTGTGTTCATCCAGCATCTTGGACCTGGTTTCTCCGGGATGTGGGTGCATGGCAAACTAATGTTCATGAGGTTGTCATCCCTAGTTGTCTTTGTTGTCAGGGCTGGGGATGTGGGCAAACGCAGATGGGACACAGTCAGGATTCCCCATGGCACTTGTGGGTTACACAAGTCATGTAATTGACAGTTTGTGGTAGCTTTCAGTGATTGTGACACGGTGTGTGTGACTGCTGCCACTCCTCAGGGTCAGAGCTGCAATGTTGGAAGTTGTCTATGTGTGTTCTTTGTGTGTCACCTTGGCTTCTTCATTGGTGTGTGACTGTGGCCGGGATCTCATTGATTGGGGTGGATTTCACGTCATGCCCATGTACGGCGTACTGTGCAGTGTGTCAGACATTCACGAGTCTTGTTGACTGACCATGTGTTATGGGTTTCACACCTTAGTTCCCACCACCCCCCCCTGGGATTGTCATGGGTGCATGTGCAATGTCACCAGTCCATGTGAGCTTCACAGCTGCACATTGGTGGAGATCAAGGTGTGTGGTGTTGAGTGTGTGCAAATGTGAGTTGTTGCACAGCTAGACCCCTACCTCCATATTGGCCTTGGCTGACAGGCCGTGCTGATTGATTTGTGCTTGTGTAGGTGTGATGATAGTTAGTTGCTCAGGACACATGGCTGTGGTTCACTGTGTGAACGACAACTACCTTTGTCATCACAGTGGGATTATCATGCAGGCTAGTGTCACCATAATGCGGTGTCCCTGGGAGTAGTGCTGTGGTGGGTCTGTCTCTTGCTGTGTTAGTTGCTGTTCCTACAAGCTTGTGTGACATGTGTAATTTGGGCTCCCTCTCATCTAACAATGCCTGATTGCCCACATAGGGAAATCCGATCCATGAGTTACTTTTGTGTGGCACTGTATACACATCTGTGTAATTGGGATTCAGGCCTCCTCATGTGTTGTGGGGTTGCCTGGGGACACTGGCACACCCCCCATCACCTGTTGTGTTTGATATGCAGTGTGAGGCTGCCTGTTTGTGTTTGTGCATCTGCACCACTGCATTGGCATATCTTTAGTGTTGCATTGGCTGTATGTTGTTTGGTGGATTTCCCCTGCTGTCCCTGGGACTCCTAGGTCATCAGTCAGCACAATAATCATGGTTTGTATGTCCCATTGCTGCCATGGTATGGTATTTGTTCACCTCACATCTACAGTCTCCACAGGATATCTACATTTGTGTGTCCATTGGTGCAGATATGTGGGTCTGCATTATGATGGTCACTTCTGTCATTGTGTAATTGATAAATGTTGACAATGTCAGCCCCCAAGGGTGATGTTTGTCTGCACATGGCCAAAGGTATGTCTTATTTGCACTGCACTGTTTGCCTCACCCAATCTATGTTGCTATGGGACACAAGCACTACTTTGCCACTGATGTGTTTGTTGTTGTGTGACCAGGAATCATCCATGCTGTTTGGCAGTTGCAGCTTTTTCCATGACAACACTTACCTTTTGGTCACTGTGTTGATGGGGCTTTAGACCCCATTGCCACAATGTTCAATTGGGCTTCAGCTATGAACCCACACTTACATTTTGGTCACTTTGATGATGGGGGTTTAGACCCCATTGCCACAATGTTCAAAATGTGCTTCAGCTATGGACCCCACACTTACATTTTGGACACTGTGATGAAGGGGGTTTAGACCTCATTGCCACAATGTTCAAAATGTGCTTCAGCTATGGAGCCCACACTTACATTTTGGACACTGTGATGAAGGGGGTTTAAACCCCATTGCCACAATGTTCAAAATGTGCTTCAGCTATGGACCCCACACTTACATTTTGGACACTGTGATGAAGGGGGTTTAGACCCCATTGCCACAATGTTCAAAATGTGCTTCAGCTATGGACCCCACACTTACATTTTGGACACTGTGATGATGGGGGTTTAGACGCCATTGCCACAGTGGTCATGGTCTGCTTGCATTGTGGAGGCCACACACATTTATGTGTGACACATGTGATAGGGGGTCACATTGTATGTTCATTGTCATGTTCAGTGTTGTAGGCATTTGACACAGACTACACACGCTTGTCATGATGTTGGGGTGATGTCTTTTTCTGACATTCCTTATGTTGGAGTATGCTGGTTGTGTCATGCATTACCCGTCCTATGAGTGGGGATGGTAGTGGTGGAAGGCCTCCAGGCTCCCCTGAGTAGGGGTGGTGGTAGTGGTAGGCATCCAGGCCCCCATGAGTAGGGGTGGTGTTAGTGGTAGGCATCCAGGCCCCCATGAGTAGGGGTGGTGTTAGTGGTAGGCATCCATCCCCCTATGAGTGGGGATGGTAGTAGTGACAGGCATCCAGGCCCCCATGAGTAGGGGTGGTGGTAGTGGTAGGCATCCATCCCCCTATGGTTGGGGATGGTAGTAGTGACAGGCATCCAGGCCCCCCTGAGTAGGGGTGGTGGTAGTGGTAGGCATCCAGGCACCCATGAGTAGGGGTGGTGTTAGTGGTAGGCATCCATCCCCCTATGAGTAGGGATGGTAGTAGTGACAGGCATCCAGGCCCCCTGAGTAGGGGTGGTGGTAGTGGTAGGCATCCAGGCCCCCATGAGTAGGGGTGGTGTTAGTGGTAGGCATCCATCCCCCTATGAGTGGGGATGGTAGTAGTGACAGGCATCCAGGCCCCCTGAGTAGGGGTGGTGGTAGTGGTAGGCATCCATCCCCTAAGGGTGGGGATGGTAGTAGTGACAGGCATCCAGGCCCCCTGAGTAGGGGTGGTGGTAGTGGTAGGCATCCATCCCCCTAAGGGTGGGGATGGTAGTAGTGACAGGCATCCAGGCCCCCTGAGTAGGGGTGGTGGTAGTGGTAGGCATCCAGGCCCCCTGAGTAGGGGTGGTGGTAGTGGTAGGCATCCAGGCCCCCTGAGTAGGGGTGGTGGTAGTGGTAGGCATCCAGGCCCCCATGAGTAGGGGTGGTGTTAGTGGTAGGCATCCAGGCCCCCATGAGTAGGGGTGGTGTTAGTGGTAGGCATCCATCCCCCTATGAGTGGGGATGGTAGTAGTGACAGGCATCCAGGCCCCCTGAGTAGGGGTGGTGGTAGTGGTAGGCATCCATCCCCCTATGGGTGGGGATGGTAGTAGTGACAGGCATCCAGGCCCCCTGAGTAGGGGTGGTGGTAGTGGTAGGCATCCATCCCCCTATGAGTGGGGATGGTAGTAGTGACAGGCATCCAGGCCACCATGAGTAGGGGTGGTGGTAGTGGTAGGCATCCAGGCACCCATGAGTAGGGGTGGTGTTAGTGGTGGGCATCCATCCCCCTATGAGTGGGGATGGTAGTAGTGACAGGCATCCAGGCCCCCCTGAGTAGGGGTGGTGGTAGTGGTAGGCATCCAGGCCCCCATCAGTAGGGTTGGTGGTAGTGGTAGGCATCCATCCCCCTATGAGTGGGGATGGTAGTAGTGACAGGCCTCCAGGCCCCCCTGAGTAGGGGTGGTGGTAGTGGTAGGCATCCATCCCCCTATGGGTGTGTATAGCATTGGTGATAGCCATCCCGCCCCTATGGTTCTGCTGTTGCTAGTGTATGTCATTTCTGCATCCCTATGTGTGTGTGACATATTTCGGGTACGTGTCGTTTGTTTGTGGGTGTTTGACTTACCGTCTGCGCCGTACGCGTCCGTACCGGTCCCGGTAATAGATGTAGAGTATTGGTAGGACCTGCGCGATGGGACTCATGGTTGGGTCGTCTCGTTCAGGTTTCTCGTGGCTTCGACTCGTTCTCGTCGCTGGCTTTTTCGTCTCGTCGCCGTGGATCGTCTTGTGGCACGAATCGGAGCTTATGTACAGCTCTCCCGGATGCTCTGACGTGCCGGACGTAGCGACGGGTTCGGCGCGTATGGAAGGCGCATCGTACTAGTTCGGCCGGAAGGTGCTGTGTATTTGCTTCCGTGCGACTCGATTCGGCGTTTACGGATCCGGCTCGGGTGGGGAACAGGAGCTGAAATGGGTAAGTACGACTCACTCGGAATCTGTGCTGTTATGCGCATCGTACTTGCTCGTTCGGACGACTGTTCGAATCGGTCGGGAAACACGCGTTCGGCTTGGTTTTTTTCCGGACGAATACTGTTAGGTGCGCTTCCGGCCGAGATCGGAATCGACCCCTTAGTCTTGAAATAACAGATGCACGATGTGTCATTGCTTCTTTGCTTCTCTGTACGTCATCTCCCATCCCATGTTTTATTTGCCAACAAAAGACTTGTGGAATGTGTCAGTCGTACTTGTAGAGAAACTTGTCCACATGTAGGAAAGTGGAGTATTATGTGGTGTGAGATTTAGTCCTGACCATGTAATACTATCACGATACTCCAACAATTGTCCTTGGATTCACTCTAATATATCCTTAGCTCAATCCTGGTAAACTGGCAAAGAGCAGTCAGGCTTTACTAGAGGAACATGTGTGCAAGCATTTCAGAGTGCCATCATGGAAGATAAGTAATTGACACAACTCGAGAGAAATTTGACACCAATTTAAAAAAAATAAACTGTATTTTTATATTAATTCAGACATGAAAACAAACTGTATTGCATACATACAACATCTGAGTTTTAGATTTTAGAAGTAATGGAAAATCAATGCAAAACAATACATTGGAAATTTAACACTGCAGTCAATGTAAAAAACCCACTCGTGACAATCGGTCACTTGCAGGTCCAGTTGTGTTCTACCCTTGTAGGGTAAAGGTGATACGGGTCTCAGGACCAACCCACGATAGTCAGTTCAATTTTACCTGGCATGTGGAGCCCTTGCGCAGAGTTGTCCTGGCTGTCCCTGGTGCTGATCGGGAGCTGCGGGAGACTTGCTTATACCAGTGAAGTGGTGCTACAGGAGGAGAAGACGCAAAACGACAACAACTGAGTGGTTTCTGACATTGGCCGCAGGTCAGATGGAATTCCCTCTTAATGCAGTGTGGAGTCAGTTACTGGGTCGGTGACCAACACGCCTTGGCAGCGGTAAATGGAGCAGATAGTAACTTCAACATCCGGTGTTCCCGGGGAAAGCTGTAGCTGCTTGTAACTTTGTGGAAGGCACCACTACAGTTCCCACAATGCACTAGATCATCTGGATTTGGGCAATCCCTTGGAGGGCCTGAAAATCAGTGATTCTTTGGATCTGGAACGTTTGTTTACCTGCAGTTTGCAGAGGACCAGTGGCACTAGTCGAGGGGAGTCTGAGGGTGCTTCCGGCTTCCACAGGGGTCCCTCTATCAGAGAGTGCTGAGTTTTAGCCAAGGACAAGGCTTGATCATTCAGTTGCAAATCTGTTGCCACAGGTGCAAAGTATCCCTCTTTTGCTTTGGTGCTGTGGGCAAAGTCGTGTTGTCGCCATCACAGGTCTCCTCTGGGTCCTTCCTTGATGCAAGTTGTTCAGAACTGAGGTTCTGGTGTTGGGGCGGTTCCTTAAATCCTAGATTTAGGGGAGTCATGGGTGTGGAAGCTAGTAGCTAATGGCCAGCTAGTCTCTGCAGTTAATCTACCCCTGAAGTGAACACATCCAGGGGTGTGGGTCACCTTTACTTCCCAGAACCCTCTTTTATGCAACTTCTAAAGATGGCAGAAATCTAATTTTAGCGTACAGACCAGGCTTCTTACCCTAGAGGTGTGTCTAGTCTTTATGGGGGTGTTTACCTTCTTGATTAACTAATTTCCCGCCTGTCGGGTGCAAATGTGTCTGGGGCAGAGGGAGTACTGTTCCCTCCACAGTGAGTCAGCACTGATGCATATCACAGGTGGTGCAGCCTTTGAAGCTCACTACCTTGATGTGCCACTTCACGAGCCAGCTTGGGAGGACGGAGGTGTGACCTCCTTCCTGCCCGAGCCTTTGTTCCTGACTCCTAGGAGTGATCACACTGCCTCTCAGGAGGCCAGAATCATGCCTTGGTGGCTGCAAGTGTGGGAAGCATGGGCTTGCCAGCTAGAGCACAGAGAAGCAGGGGCAACCGGGTGGACAACCTCTAAGTTAGCCACCTAGGTGCATGCCACATCACACAGGGCATGAAATTCATCTCGGGGTGAGAAGGCATGTTGTTTGATACCAAACATGACATATATCAGCAGTACCAAAATGGAGCTGCCAAGCTCGAAAATGCCTGGGTGTTAGCCCATGTTATCCTATGAACTGCTAACACTTAAAGTAGTTTCCAATGGGGAACACAGCTACAGGGAAATATAGGCTTGCACTTATTTGTCCTCAACCTTAATATAATGCACCCTTCCCCTTTGGCTGAGGAGACCTTCCTTTGGCATGTCTGATATATCGTAAAGATAGTGCCTTGACTGGTCACACATGGTGAGGGTACAGTAGAGTTCGAGCAGTTTGCACAGCTCCTACAGTCCGCAATGGCAGGCTTGCTGTCAGTGGTGTACTTGGGTCACTCAGGGTGACACAAAACTGTGCTGCAGCCCTGGGGACCCCTTTACCACCTATGCCCTGAGTAACCCTGGTACCATATACTAGGGACTTACAAGGGGGTAAAGTCTTTGCCAATTTGGGATTACCAAGTTGAACATAACAGTTTTGGTAGAGAGCGCAGGCTCTGGGGCCTGGTTGACAGGCCTCAATGCACTGTCAGAGTCGAAAACCAGCATCTAGTAGTCAAAATGGGGTAAAAAAAAGTGGGGGGCATCTGCAAAGAGCCCTGTTTTCTTACACCACTTATCTAGGACATTTGCAGATGTTCTCACCTTGTTTGAAGAAGTGAACTTTACTGCATTGAAATTAGCTAGGCCATTCACATTGTGAACATTATGATTTTGTAACAACTTTGGTACAGAGACTTTCTGACAAAGTAAATGCATCTTGGAATATCTGAGAATAAGAGCGAGTATGAATGCAACCACAAAGTGAAAATGTTGGTTAATTTTCCATTAGTCAGTTGTACTCTGAAACATGTCCATAATGAAACTGTGCTGTGCAGGCCTCCTTGTGTTAGTACCATATTATCAAATTATGTGTCTAACTTAATGGGTACATGGACAGCTTGTTGACCAAATAATGGAGTGGGCTTTATTAAGCTGACATGTGACCAGCAGACATGTATCCATCACTTCTGCAGAGTTTTTTCAATAGTCCTGAATAGGTGAGAGCAATACCTGCTGGACTGGAAAACAAAAATGAGTTTTCCCATAAGTACATACATAAGTGATCAACCTAGACAGGTCTTGCTATTGTTGGTCTGACTATATTACTTATCATTAGTGCCTTTCCTTCTCTGCTTATACAACATATAGGTCGATATTTACAGTTTGGCAGATGGAATACTCCATCTCAATTTTAACTGATACCCTGTGTGCCGTATTACAAGTGCCACAGGCTATAATGAATTTGCTCAACCATGTTTTCTTGGCTCTTAAAGTATGGTTAGATTCTACACAATGTTGCCAAAGTGCCAGGTGAAATGATGGAACCTACCCCCAGCCTCCCTGGACATTTATTTGCACTCAAAACTCAAGGTATGAAGGCAACCCAAAACAAATTGCAATTTATTCTTTAACTTAGATTGTCTGAAAATCGTCTGATTTATTGCTATGCTCTGATTCTATTCTCTTTAATGGAGATGTTTCATTAACTCTCATTTTATGACATTGAAGATAAACCACAAAAACTTGACACATCTTCTGCAGTGTAAAACCACTTTTTCAAAGCTCCATATAAAGCTAATGTTCCATTCCAGGTTTCCATCTACACAAAACCATAGACCACTACAGACCTTTGTTTCATATACAATATATACAATAGGGTAGGTAGGAATGGTGTCTCCAGAGTACTGTGGCTCCCTGTGTAAGTTAGGCATTTTCATATTATAATGGTCCAGTTATAACACAGTTTCTTGTTTAAGCACTCAAATGAGAATTACGGCCATGTGACAGAAGGGGAAGCTGAAGGACTAAGATCAGGATAACTTCATTAGTTTCAAACCCTGGTGGCCTTGTAGAGTTATTTTGAATCCTTCTGCTATTGCGCTAGCCAGTTTTATGCGTGAAACCGTGCAGTTAAAAAAATATGTGTCTTCATTCTTTGCCTATAGGAACATTTAATAATGAACAATTCTCAGACATTCCATTTCATTCATAAGGACAAATCACAAAACTTTGCAGTCACAGTGAAATAGGCCTAATATGTGTCTTTAAGCCTGGAGTAAAAAACATGCAGTGGGAATGTGACTAATCAGAGTTTATTTGCTAAATGATAACAAACACGTTGTGCTTCAACACATAAATGAATGTATTCCACATTTTTATTTTTTTATTTACTTTTGTACTTACCATCTGAGACACTGTTTAAGTTGTCACAGATATACAAAGCCCATAATTCTTCTGTAAAAGCTTGCCTTTCATGTTTCTATTTAGATTTAGCTGTAACTTCTGTGTTCACCAAACTAAGCCCATTGTTCTGCGGCTTCGAAAGCAAAGCAATGCTTTTTATCTTGCATTCGTTATCCTTTACCTCCACGACCGTCGTCAGATGTTTATATATTGCACTACTGGATTTCAAGAAGAATCTGTCTGCATTTTGCCACAGGTTGTAAATCTAGTCCTCTTTTTAAACTAGAGGAATGATCCACATTCCACTTTTTCTGGGGGAAGTCATTTATGAATTAGCATCATGTATGCCATTTAAATTGATCGTAGGTGGGGAGTCTGCAGCGCGCGCGAACCAAGATGGCCGCCGTGCCTTGAGCTCTGTTTCTCACCTGCAGCAATGACGACTTTTAAACGACGATAGGGGCTTCATCACGACTTTCTTTTTAGCCCAGGTGCTCCTTCAGGCTTGCGGAGGCGGTGGGCTAAATTTCGGAGGTCTGGTGCCTTCAAGAGAAGAGCGGTAGGCATTTTTGTTTCCTCCTCAGAGAGGGCTCTTGTTGCCCTCGGCTTTCTCTGTGAGCTTCACACACAGAGGAGGCGGGCTTGACTTGCTGGGCACCTCCTCTCTTCAGAAGCCTTTCCTTTCTTAAAGGGTTTTTTTTCCTGCCTCTTGCTGGATACAACTTTTGTTTCTGCACAGGATTAAAGGGATTGTATCCTTTTTTATTCCTCATTAAGCTTTATTGAAACGCTGATTTAAAACTTTCTGGAGCTGTGTCAGAAGACTATATTTCACTTCAAATCTTTGCTATTTGTGGCATAATTTATTTATTATTACTTGTTTGCTCTCTGTTTAACAGTATGGAGTCCAAAACAGTGTCAAATAAACGCAAACAAGCTATTTCACCTCCTTCTACCAAATCTAAAGCCATTGACTCACAAGATAATTCATTGGGAAAAATTTGGAGGAAATTTAAGCTATTCATATTAATACTGACACAATTTCTTCAGATATCAAAAATATTCAGAGAGATATGGCTTCATTATCAATGAGAGTTGCAGATAATGAGATTAAAATTCATGATAATACTAAAGCCATCACGACTATGACTCCACTTATTCCTCAGGTTGCTTCTCTCCAACGTTGCTTACTGGATTTGGAAAATAGAAATAGACAATACAACTTACGCATATTTAATGTCCCGGAGGGAGTTGAGGGACAGAGTTGTCGTCTTTTCTTGGAAAACCTTCTACCTAAACTATTAAATATCACATTTCCAGAACGTTTTGAGATTGATAAAGCTCACAGGATACCCTTGATTCGTAAATCTCATCAGGTCAAGCCAAGACAAATCATATTTAAAGTTCTGAGGCACCATCACCTCCTCCTCATACGAAAGGCTGCCCGAGAAATACCTTCTCTCCTAATTGAAGGAAATAAAGTCTTTATTCATCAAGACTTTGCAAAGGAGACAGTTCAAATACGACGACAATTTTCAGAATTGAGTCCTTGTTTGCGAGAAGCTGGTTACAAACATGGCCTTTTTGACCTTGCGATTATGCGCATCTGGAAAAATTATGTCTCCAAGTCTTTTTCAGCTCTTGCAGATTTAATCAGATTCTTGGATCAGCATAATCCTATTCTCATGGACTCTCAGCCTTCTGGGTCTGCGGGATAACATTCTATAGTCCTTAATGTAGGTTGTTATTCTCTCTTTATGCAGGTGCATATAATGGTGGTTTTCTTGCTTTGCACCTCTGTCTCCAATGTTCTATTGGTATGAGGTCTTGGAGACTGACCTCTCTTTATGTTGTTTGTCTTGTTTTGTCTTTTTTATATGGGCTACTGTTCTTCTTCTTTTATTCTCTTCTATTACTTATGGGACAATATGTCTGGGCCACGAAAGTTAGTTCTTGCTTCATTAAATGTGAAGGGTCTGAGACACCCAGTTAAAAGACGTAAAATTTTAGAATATCTCAAAAAATCTAATGTAGATATCTGTTTTGTACAAGAAACCCATGTGGATGATAAGATATTACATACCATGTCTAAAGGTTGGGTAGGGCTTATAGTTTTGTCTCCTGCTGCAAAACGTAAAAATGGTGCAGATATATTTTTTTCGCAAAGAGCTCAGGTACAACTATTGTCTCATCATCATGACGCAGATGGTAGATTTGTTTATGCTCAAGTTTAAATTGACAAACTCATTTTAAATGTGGTCAATATATATGCTCCTACATCTGATGATCCTACCTTTTGGTCTTATGTCTCTGCTGAAATTCTCAAAATTGGTAATATGTCTCTTATAGTAGGTGGTGATTTTAATCTTATCAGAGATCCTTTGTTGGACCAGTCTTCTGCTTTTAAATTCCGGCCTAACAAGACATTTTTTGCTTTGAAATCCTTCCTTTCCGTTACCAAATTGGTTGAATTTTGGAGATTGGAACATCCTACAGACAAAGAATTTACCTTTTATTCCAATGCTCACTCCTCTTTGTCTAGAATTGATTACTTTTTAACTTCACGTAATCTATGTCACATGATTAGTGAGGCGGGTATACACCCTAATACAGTTTCAGACCATGCTTTGATTTTCTTTTCTCAATGTATTTATGACCCCCAAATTCCTAATAAAAAATGGAGAATGAACTCGGACATAGTTCTTAATCCAACCAATTCTAAAAAAATGGCCTTAGCTATTAGTAATTATTTTTTTAATAATATCTCATGTGACACTTCCAAAATTATACATTGGGATGCTTTCAAAGCTTACATTCGTGGAGTTTCAATTTCTATTATGGCGCATGAAAATAAATCTTTTTACTCCCACCTCACCAAATTAGAGAAACAGATTGCATCTGTGGAAAGACTTTTTATTAGGTCTCGCGCCTAGCGTTGCAGTGCGCAGCTTTGCTCGCGCAGCGTGAGACCTCTTGTATGGGCTTCTGAAAGCTAACCACAAGCACGTGCGTGTGGTTTTGCTTTGGGAAGCCCACATTGGCTGTAGCGTGCTTTTTAAAAAAAATAACGGCACGCAATTGGGCAAAGGCGGGCGCATGTCCCGCCTTTGCTCCGCCCATTCCCGTCTGTGTCTAGGACGCGCATCAGCGCGCGGCACAGACGGCAGGCTCCCTCACCCCCGCTCCTCTGTGGTGCGCGCGCACCACTAGTTTTGATTCCCGCGTTCGGCTGGCTTCGATTCCGTGCTTCTATATAGGGAGAGAGATTGAAAATAGGATAGCGGTGAGTTTAGAGCTCTCTCCCCAATAACCTGTCAGGTGTGTGTGTGTGTGTGTGTGTATGTATGTATGTATGTATGTCTGTCTGTCCGTCTGATGTAAAGACATATCCAACAACTGGTGGTGCACTGTTTTAATGACTGTATCCTCCCCTTTAACTTTCTGACCTCGTCCCATAATTCCCAGCCCCTAATCTGTTTGGGCTGCCAGGGATGCACTGAGTGTTAGACGCATGCCAGTGCCTCATCCGTGTCTCTCATTCCCTTAATACTCCCGCGGCCGGACTCCCCACAGATGCTCTAGTCACTGCCCCCGGTAATAAGTTGATCAACATCTCTCCTGCTTCCATCGTGGGAACCTTCGCTGCGGGCCCTGATCTAGGCGACCAGGCTACTGGGGGCTGTTCCCACGGGAGCACTTCTAACCTACGTGTCTGAAGTGTAAGGTCGGTGGCTGCATGCATCGGTGCCGTCCTTGTACGGACCACACACGGCTCCCGATCACATTTCTGCGCGTTGCCGGGTTCTTGCCAGGGAGCCGTTTCAGGTTTTGGATAGCTCCCGGGCGGAGCCTGTGGCTGCCGAGGGGCATGTCATGTGGGAAAGCGATATTTCCGCCACCATGCCACGATTTAAAGACCACATATGTCAGAAGGTTGACGCTGTGACCAGATGAGGAAGGAGCTTGTGTGATGTCGACTTTATTTGCATTTGATCCCACTGCACAAAAGAGGTAGTAGTTACCCTAAGCAGGTTTGCGGCATCGCTTTTACTCTCACCCATGTAAATGCTGAGAGTTACTATCTCCAGGGTAAACCGAAGAGCCCAGTTTTACCCCTTTAATTTGTGGGGGAAGAGCTCCATGGCGTCTATCTCCTTTGTATGTGTAGAACTTTGTATGCCCGTTTTTAACCAGTGGGCGTGTTTTTTGTTGTTGAGTGCACGTCTGTCTCTAGATGCGTCTGTGGGTGTGTTACTTTGCATGCCCGTTAGACGCTCAGCAGATGTTTGTGAAGTGGAGGGTTTGCTCTGAATTGTGAAAGAAGGGCAGAGTTTGTCCCGCGTCATTTGTTTCGGGATGGGGTGGAGGAGGAGTTAATACCGGGAGCATCTCTTCTGAAAAGAGGTGGAACCGTCGGTGCGGATTCTCAGGCATGGGTGGTCCGTGGATAAGGGGATTCTATCCTTCTTCTGATTTGAGACGGAATCAAATGGGTGTCCATTGGTGAAACAGGCTCCAGAGAATGATGCATCTCGGGTTTTGCGTGGGAGTGGAATACGGTCCTTATGGTTGAAGGTGTAATGTGTTTGGTGGGTGTGCTCACTAAGTTTTGCATATCTGTTAGTTTCGGTGAAGACAGAGGTACTTTATACTTTAGCGATGCATGTTTGCGCGTGCAAATACTGACAAGGAAATGTAAAGACGGTGCTTCTTTGAGGTGCAAGTGAATAGCTGCCGAATTTCCCAGGTATATGCCCAAATAGCTACTCTTGGGTCTTCATTGTAAACTGGGACTTGTAGTCCTGGTTGTAAAATGGGAATAACAAGACTACAAGTCCCAGAATGCAAAGTTAAAACATGGACTGGAGCAGCTAGTCAAGCGTCGTCCTGGGAAAGAGACAAGGCTGCGAGTCTACCCGTTTGAGGAGAACGTATTACATTTCACAAGGAGGCTTGAGGAATATGTGTGTCTGTTTATTTATGTAAATAAAGTGCAAGTGGTCCAAAAAGTATGTGTTTTTGGAACGCTCCGTGTGTTGGGGGTGGCGCGGGGGGCGTTGTCGTGTGAGCGTGGATTGTGTGCTTAAGCGGATGCTTGTTTTCATAGAGTGTGTTGGTAACTGCATGAAGTTTGTGTGTGAGCTGGTGTCTGGAGCCTGGGTCTCCTGCTGGTTTAGTCATTTGGGTAGTTTCTGATGCTGAGCTACCTGTCAGTTTATAGTTTGGAAAGAACGAGGCCATGGACTGGGTGGTTGGTTTGTCTTCTACTACATACTGCGATACGTCAGCGTGTGAGAATCTGCCTTTTCAACTCAGAATTAATTCTTGATTGTTTTGGTTAATTAAAACCGTATAAAAAAATTACACATAATTGATATTACATAAATATATTGATGAGGTCATAACTACCACAATTCAGACATCAAGATGGTCTATAAAATCAGCCATGAAAAATCAATTCAAGGAAAAATACAATGAATAAAGTGCAATAATGCCATCATGCAACCGTACTCCTCTATGAATCGGCCACAATGAAAGGTTTGTTTTGACCAATAAATACAGCATTGTCCATGTTCTATCTCAAAGTGATCAGTGCAGGTTAAAATCAGTATTATATACCGAAAGTTATCTTTGGCATACTGAATCGTTCTGATATATATAGCACGGCCTTTTTGTGTATCGGCTACAATACAAGTTTCATTTTGGCCAATAAAATACAGCAATGTCCATGTAAAATCAATTCAAGCGAAAATACGTCAATAAGTGCAATATGCTTTCATTCAGCCTTACACATCCATAGTAGATCGGTCACAACAAGAGGTTCGTATTGATCAATAAAGACAGCAATATCTATGTTCTACCTTAAAATGATCAATGCATTAAAAATCTGTATGTTGTACTGGAGCAATGTCCTTGTTTTACCTTTGTGATTAGTGCAGATTCACATCGGTATGTTAGACTGGAGATTGTCTTTGGCATACAGGATCATTCCCTTTTATGTTGTACGGCATTTTTAATGTATCAACAGAAATTTCATCAACTTCCAATTAATGTGAGGGTCCTCTGGATCAAGGCTTTGTATTATTGCCGACATGCATGTTCGCATGTCCCCAACAATAAAACTCTTTTTCAATAGTAGGACACGTTTTAAAGTGGGGCATATACAGATCAGATGTATAAAGTTTTCCTTTTCAGATCCACATAGCCTACATGTTGTGGAGCCACTATATTTCCAGGACGGTTGGTCTGCCAATAATGGTAACTGGCCAAATCGAATCGCCATGAGCCTTCTCTTTATGTGTACCGCGAATGCCAGGTTTAAGTATGGTCCTGGTTTCATCCTGTCGTAGTTTTTGAGGACCATCCAGGCATGCGAGCGCCTACTAAAGATGATTTTGTCATCCACGAGAGAATGCAATTTTGTAGCTCTATTTACCACTTGTCTGAATGTTGCAGAGGGCAGATTCTTATTCCAGAGCTCCGTTGTATTAGTTAGCTTTATCGACGTGTAGTGATATTTATGATGACTAGAGAGAGGGTCCCTTTCTAAGGCGGTAAAAGACATTGCCATTTGCAACGCCAATAGCTCTAACTTAAAAAAATGCGAGACCTATTGCATTTCTAATGCTTGTTACATCTAGAGATACACAATATAAATCCCAACTTCAGAATTATAGATACGAATATAATTGTATGCTTAGTAAAAGAGCAGGTTTACTTATCTCAAAAGAAAAAATCCAATTTTCATTTTAATTCCAACAAATCTGGTCGACTGTTAGCTAATTATATATGCCTCAAGCGAGACAGGATTCAAATTCCAGCTATCAAAACGAATAATGGTACATTACAGATGTTGAGGATATACTGAAAGAGTTCCTTTCCTTTTACTCTTCCTTATATCACGAACCTCTCACACCTAATAAAAATTTTATCAGTGATTTCCTTAATTCTTGTCGATTGCCTCAGATTTCTACTGCTGATAGATTGACCTTAGATAATCCCATTGACGTTAAAGAAATTGTTGCAGCAATTAATGCATTGAATTCCCAAAAAACTTCTGGTCCAGATGGTATTCCGGCTGAATTCTTTAAATGTTATCAGGACCAATTATCCCCTTTTTTACTTTCCCTTTTTACAGATTTTCAGCGCACTTCCATGATGGGGGGATCTTTTAATGAAGCCACTATAATTGTTCTTCCCAAACCTAATAAAGACCATACCCTAGTATCAAACTTTCGTCCCATCTCTTTAATTAATCAGGACTGTAAAATATATGCCAACATTTTAGCGAATAGATTATCACCCTTATTATCCAATATTATACAACCTGATCAAACTGGCTTTATGAAAGGTAGATTATCCGCTCACAATACCCGGTTGCTCTGTCATGTATTATCCCTTGCCAAAGAATCCAGCTGTCCAATTGGTGTAGTGGCCTTAGATGCGGAAAAGGCATTTGATAAGGTTAATTGGCAATTTTTATTTAAAACTCTAGAAGTATTCCATTTTGGCCCTATTTTTATTAATATGATTAAAGCATTGTATTCAGCCCCCTCAGCATCCATTTTTGTCAATGGTGTATGCTCTTCCTCATTTCGCTTATACAGAGGCACTCGCCAAGGTTGTCCTCGTTCTCCTTTACTTTTTCTTATTGCAATTGAACCCCTCTTATGTTCTCTCCGTATTAGTAATATATATACAGGTGTTGTTTTGAAAAATACTAACATTAAAGTTTCTGCATACGCTGATGATGTATTATTATATGTTAATGATCCCCTTGCCTTTATACCTATTATTCTTGATATCATTCATAAGTATGCTGATGTATCTGGTTACTCTCTGAATACTAATAAGACAGAATTTTTTCCATTAAATGTTTTTTGTAATCCTACAATGTTGGCAAATAGTGATATAATTTGGTCTTCAAAAAAACTAAAATTTTTAGGAATAACTTTTACTGATTCGATTAAAGATACAATTGAAACCAATTGTTCCACAATTTTAACTAATACCAAAGAGAAACTGGATAGATGGTCTAATCTTCATCTAAATTGGTGGGGACGTATTGAAGCAATTAAAATGTCTATAACCCCACAAATTCTATACTTATTGTCTATGTTACCCTTCTCTTTCCCGTCCACTTTTTATTTTAAATTATATAAGTTATTTACTAAGTTCATCTGGAATAATAAACCTGCACGAATCAGTCTTAAGACTTTACAACTGCCCAAATGTGAACGTGGGGTTGGTCTTCCAGATTTAAAAAAATATCATTTTGCATTACTTGTGGCACAATGTTCCTTATGGTTCCATAGTATTCCCCCCTTTAATGTACCTAAATGGCTTATCCTGGAGAAAAATATTTTGGCCCCATAGCCATTAACTGTGTTTCTTACCATGGCAAATGATTCTTTTGGTAAACGTTCCCCCATTATTGCCAACTCTAAAATTACCCTTTTATAATTTGACAGTAGCTTTTCTATTACTTTGTCTTCCACTAAAAAAGTTTCTCTTTGGTTCAATCCTAAACTCCAATATCATAAGCATATTTCTTTGTGGAACTTATGGATTATTGCTGGTATTTTCTTTGTTGCTGACATCTGTCAATATGATATGTTTTACACATTTGATGTGATTCAAGCTAAATACAACCTTCCTTTGTCTGAATTGCCCAAATATACATTACTATGTAATACTGTTCTTAATGCTTATCCGCAATTACTTTCTATGTCTCAGTCCTCTGGTATGGAGTTTTGTATTTCTGTGTTCAGCCGCTCAGGACATATAGCCTCTAAAGTATATAAAAAACTTACCACTTCTAATTCCTCCTTCTCACATCTTAATCAAAAATGGTCACCACACATACATCTTCAATCCTCTAAAGTATCCTGGAAGGATATTTGGAAATCCAAAACAGCTAACTATCTTCCGGCTACTCTCATACAAACTAATGTTTATCTACTTTACCAATGCTTCTGAGTAGTAAATCTGGATACCATTGTTCATCAAACTTGTGTCCCCAAAAGTGACAGGTGCCACGCCCCTTCCACTAAAAGTAACAGGTCCCAAACCCTTATGATGGATGTAGGTGACCATTTGCCCCCAAGGGGCGGCCTGCCATAGGGCGGGGCTGTTTTTGGCGACAGCAGCGAATCAGAGCCCTATGACGGAGGTTGGCCATGTTGTGGTGTAGAGGTGCACGCCCCTTTTAGGGGCTGTTTAGGATACATATAAGGCCTCCTTAAGAGCCTTGTACAGCAAGCAGATGCCATGAAGAGAAACAACCCGCTCGTGAAAAGGCCCGTGTTGGGTGGCGCCCAACCCACTATCGATAGACATTACCGCAGCTCAACACCCCTGGTAATGGACGAGAATGCTCAACAAGAAACACCTATGGATATGGGCTGTGACATTACTGGTTTTGGCAACGACCTTTGTCGGCATATGGAAGCACTCAGTCTCAAGGATTGCGTATGCCGGATGTCCCCGATTAAGGGCGACAGCAGCGAGAGTGAGGGCTCGTGTAGTGGCAGCGTGTATGCAGGCCTCAGTTTCGTGGACATGGAGGAAGATGAAGAATCGATAGTTCCACCTAACACACCAGTCTATGAAGACATGGGCTTTCAGGAGGATACGGCTCCTGAGAAGGCCTTTTGCAACAGCCGGGGTTAGTAAAAATTTTATGAGCAGTCAGTTACATAAGGGTGTATTTTATTTCTTCAACTAACGGACTGTCAATCTTTCTTCTTTTGACCCTAGAGAACAACCCCAGCTGGATGCACCTTCTTCATAATGCACTATGGTGAAGAAGCTGTAGCACCTCCTAACACACCCGTCTGTGAAGACATGGGCTTTCAGGAGGATACGGCTCCTGAGAAGGTCGTTGTACAACAGCCGGGTACAAGCGTCGAAGATGATGGGGCATCGCAGGACATTAGTGACTCTCAAGATTTCAGAGCAGCCGCAGAGGGCGGCGAAAACAGTGATGGGTGCGACAAGTGTGTATGCGGCTCTAAGGATGACGCATGTGAAAACGATGATCCAGGAGTGTCCTACAAAGCCATGCAGTGTGTTAAGGGTTTCGCTGCGGCGGTGGTACTAAACTGCGTCAAGCGTGACTATTACAGCCTTTGTCACGGACATCAAATGAACGATCCTCAGCAGGCGGCGCACAAATGTTTGTGCGAGTGATACAGAACAAGAACAATACGATATATTTGTAGTTTGTTAGACCCGTACAAGGTGTATAAACTGATAAGGGTGGTGTACGGGCTGTACACTGAAAAGAAATATGTCCACCCTGAGATGGTGAGGATCTTGTCAGCGGCACTCAATGAGATCCGATACGCCCATGACCCGAGCTTAAAACTATCATGTATGCAGGGGATGTGCACGGCTTTTGATAGAAAGATGATAGAAAGACTCGTAGAAAGGCGTATGTGTAATCTGTATGAAAAAAATAGAAGAATAGGGTCTTTGGCCCCCCGAAGACGATTTTAAATAAGGTCTTATTTAACGTTGCATGATAGCGTGTATTTAGAACCAGCCAGTAGAATGTTACACCGCAAGGTGGCTATGTGTTAATCCGGCCTTACGACGCTTACTATGAAAATGTAAAGTACCTTCTGTTTATGTTTTGTTAATATTCTTTATTTTTAATAAAAGGTCCTTACGCAAAACAAGCGTTATTCATTGCCTGTGGTGTAGCAGATGATAACATGCCGGGGGCGCGGTTAAGAAAACTTTATTATGATACAAGGGGAGTTGGCAGCTTGGGAAGCGCCAAAGCTCTGTATAGAAGGGCTGTAGATGAAAACGAGCCTGTAAGCAGAGACCTGATGAAGACCTGGTTATCAGGAGAGGAGGCGTATTCACTCCATAAACCCGCCAGAAGACGCTTTAAGAGGCGCCCTACAATCGTTAATGTGCAAATAGATTATCAATAGCAGGCGGATATCATCAGCCTTCAAGATATAGCAAAACATAACAGCGACGCTCGTTATATATTAACCGTCATAGACGTCTTGTCCAAGTACGCCTACGCAGAAGCACTACCCGATAAAAGTGGGGCTAGCGTCACGGCCGCTTTTAAAGCCATCTTCGAGAAGGGTCGAATTCCTCAAAAACTACAAACAGACGCCGGTAAAGAATTCTTTAACAAGGCATTTCAGAAATGTAAAGCACCACGGGGTTCAACATTTTGTAACACACACAGAGGTAAAAGCAGCGGTTGTAGAGCGGTTTAACAGAACTTTAAAGTCTAAGATGTGGAGGTATTTTACGGCCCAGAACACCTACAGATACGTCGATGTTCTACAGGCCTTTTTAGCTGTATATAATGCCAGTTATCACCGGACCATCAAAACAGCGCCCGTAGAGGTAACTCCTAGTAATTCTTTATCTGTTTGGAGAACGGTGTACGGGCGTAATTTCGCTACAAAGGTGAAGAAGCCTATTTTTAAAACAGGTGATCACGTAAGGATTTCAAAATTGAAAGGGGTCTTTACGAAGGGCTACCAACAGACTTTTAGCGACAAAATATTTATAGTGGAAAGTGTGGAGCTTAAAGAAGGGATGTATATTTACAGGTTAAAGGACTACGATGGGGGAGCGGTGTCGGGGGTCTTTTACAAGGAAGAGTTACAAAGGATACCCGTCGATCCGCACAGGGTGTATAGGGTTGAAAAGATTCTGAAAAGGAAAGGTAGAGGTGCTAATAGCCAGGCATATGTCAAATGGAGGGGCTGGCCGGAGAAATGTAACAGTTGGGTGTTGGCCAGCTCCCTGAAGGGTGTGTGAGCTAAGGACCATCTAAAAGCTGCTGATAAGATGGAGACAATGCCCTTTTATATCACCCTGCCGTCCAACGCTTCTAAGGGCATGTTCCCCGACAACCAGATTTCTAATTATACCGTGAAATTGGCTAAGCCGGTGGACCTGAAAGGGGATTGGGAGGTAGCCCTAACCGAAATCCAATACCCTAGAACCTGGAATACATTTACACAGAGCGAGGCTAAGTTTTACATAAAGCGTGAGCAGGACCATGTGAGCATGCACGAGAGCATACCATATGGCTACTACCCAACCGTTTCAAGTGTTGTCGGCGCCATCAACAAATCCATAGCCAGCATCGAAACATATACGAATATTCATCTGTCGCTAGATAACGTCAGAAGGAAGGTGTTTCTTAAAGCCCCTAATCGCACCACGTCGTTTAACTGCTCCGGTAAATTAAGAAGAGTTTTAGGCACAGTACAGCATGCAAAAAGCCCGATCAAAGTACAAAATTCATTTCAACAACCGGCTGCCCCTTGTAGAGAAATTTGCCTCGTTCATTCCACGCTGTTAGGTCTTTAGAAGCGGCGAGTTTACTCATCAACATTTGCGCTGCCCCCCTGTGCTTCTGACTTATATTTTTTAAGGAGGTCGTCAACAAAGATATCCGAGGGCGGGGCCTGGGCCGGCTGCGGCTGTTGGGGTTGCGGAGCAGGCGCTGGCGTTGCTGGCTGTTCAGAGTCCGGGGCATATAGAGTTAGCTTATTTTTTTCGGTATCCCACTGTTTGTAGTAGCTTAGAAAAGTTTTAAGGGTGCTGGTGTAAAGGGTAGCTTTGTCGTACGGGTTTAGATCCGTCCGGTTCAAAATGTCTTTAATTTCAGCATCCAGTCATAGAGTCTCATTTCACCGTATATCCCAGGCATTGTCCGCAGAAGAGCCCAGTTGCTCCAACTGTTGTCTAGGAACCAAATACATCTTTGCGGCATGCTCCATCACCGGCCCGAGAGGAGGCTTGTAGTTATGGGTATAGCTATGCCCAACAATGAGCCTATAAAACCCCCAGACTGTTTCACCAGTTTCTTCTTGGTAATGAGTGAGGCCCTTTTATTACTGAGCTTCTTGATAAGATGTCGCTTCTTCTTCAACACCTGTAACTGGCTCTTTGATATAGGGACGTTACCTTTTAGGGTGTTTAGGGCTATTTCTGAAATGGCCGCCACTAAATCGTCAGAATCAGAGCAGAGGATGGCCTTTCTGTGCTGGGGACTGGCTGTAACCAGCATTTTCAGGAGAGCTAAATTGCGGCATAGGCGGTCAGACATGGTCAACACAGGGTATTATAAGGGTCGGACTACAAATGTCTCTAAAGGTCTTCAGCGAGGCTTTTTATAGGCTCGGGACTTGGTCTTTGGTGTGTAAGTGACAGGGAGATCAGGAGGAAAAATATCAACCCTCAGTCTGTAGTCTTCTAGAGTGTTATTTTTTAAGTCGACCAGCAGGTAGCCGTGGGGTTTTTCTGTAGCGTCGTTAAAGGCCTCCATGAAGAAGTGCGTGTTTCCCGGGTACATCTGTTTAGCTATGACGGATATTTGCTGTTTGTCACAGGGGTTTCTAAATAAAACAAGGTATGAGGCGTTGAGTGCTATAGAGCGACTGTTCTTACCCTTGTAAAACAAGTTCTGCACAATGTAGCATATGCTTAGATTGCGATGGTGTGAATATTGAGTAAAAGCTCGCTCTAGCTCAGGATGATCCCCACCTTCACGCATAAGGTCATCAACAATTACCAGGTTTACAAGGGTCGGTGGCAGCAGCTCATCGTCGTTGAGATTATCAGGTATACTTTCTATAAATCTGATATGTGGGAAACTGCGGACCAGGTCGGTATAAAGATCTTGCCAGCACGAATAAAGCCACACAATGTTATTAGGTGTTTGGGCTAAAACACCGGCAGCATTTTCTAAGAGCTTTTTTATAAAGTAGCTTTTACCGCAGTTTGAGGGCCCTGCTAACACGCAGGAGAACGGATGCTGTAATCTGGTGTCCATAGTGTGGTGGTGACCTCTCTAATGTGTCTAATAACCGTACGGCACTGTTTTATAGTCAGCAGTCAGCAGTCAGGACCCTTTTGTCAAAAACAACGCGTAAGGTTTTATGTAAGGGCTGGGTTTTAATTTCCCACTTCTTTTTGGATCTG
Organism: Calotriton arnoldi; assembly: GCA_963921515.1. Taxonomy (NCBI): domain Eukaryota; kingdom Metazoa; phylum Chordata; class Amphibia; order Caudata; family Salamandridae; genus Calotriton; species Calotriton arnoldi. Next base: position 155,787 of record CAWUFW010013689.1, read on the forward strand.
ACTATGCAGGGTTGGTTCACAACTATGGTTTTATCATTTTCACGGGCGTCCGATGCCAAGTATTCATGCACCAGATCCTTCAGACTGTCAAAATTAATTTTTAGGGTGTTGCTGACATTTAATGTTATACCTTTGACCTTCATGCACACCTTGTTGTTGTTTGTTTTGTAGGCGTAGGCCTTAGGTCCGGGGGCGGTAAATTCTATTATATGTTCATCCTTATCGAGTTCGCTGGTCAAATTACCTAAGTAATCCCCAAGAGGAGGGTCTTCATCCCCGGTTTACTCAGAAAAATCACAGAGTCGGTATCGTGATACAAACAGCGGTCCTGGAGTTTATCCATAACCCCGTAAAGCTCTAGACGGGCGTGGGCTGTCGTGAAGCAGGCTATGAAGATGTTTATGTTGTTACACGTTGTGGGGTACTCTTTTGTGTATTTCCAACACACAGCCGCGTTCTCGTCATCGATAAACTCGCAGCTGGACACCTCATAACAAGGGTCAAAAAGGTACTTAAACAGTTCGTCAGGATCTGTTATTAAGGTTGTATTTGACATGTTTGTACACTGTGCGAATTTTCCCCATAAGGAGTTGAGGCTGACTTTGGCTAACTATCGGTGGGCCGCGTTGACCTCTATCAAATGGGGTCGTAAATGTATACCATCGTGAGCGTGGTAGTCATCGATGTATTTCTTCTTTGCATCTTGACTAGTACACCACTCGGGATATCCTGAGGCCTCCTGTTTGTCTCTGAGAAACAAATTAATGTAGCGTGAAAAGAGGCGTGTCGTGGTCCTCTTAAAATGCCACACCTCGAGTACTCTCCCGAGTCTGTAGTCTTTCTCTAAGGCAGCTTGGACCTCGATTGCTACACCAGGTCCTGGTGAGCATCCTTTGTTCTTCAGTGTGTCTACAACCACTAACCTCTTTAAACACTGTGCATGTTCGACAGAGGGGGAACATCAGCTTACCATCGACTCTGTATGGTAACACAGGGAAGTAAAGATGCCTTGGCGGATAGATTTCGCATTTGACTAGCCCAAAGTATTCGGAAAGGGGCTTAAAGTCTCTATATATGATGGTGGGGCGTCCTAAGGGGTATACCTTAATTTTGTTCACAAATGGGTACAGACTGGTGAAATCATAGTAGTGTACTTTCTCACCTTCACCAACAGCCCTGTACAGTTGTATGGCATTTGTACGACCCCCGAATAAGGCATCGCGGGGCTCCAGAGGTTGTGGTAAATCATGACTCTGAAGGAAAGAGCAGAGCTCGGTGTCGGTTGTTAGCATATCTAACCACTCATGCTCCCAAAGGACCCTCAGAGCAAAGCCATATTTTTCAACATACTGGGCCTTCATCAGAGTACGTCTGTGTAAGTGCTCAAATTTGGCACCCAGCAATTTGTTAAACTCGTGGGGCTTGGAACAATGGGGGCAGCCGTGGTAAAAGCAGCCGTTGTATTCAAACACCGTCGGCACTCCCTTAATTACCGCGTAACCCATCCAGGTAATAGGGGCCCAGGCGGTATTCGCCCCCTTGTAAGGCGTGTTGAATATGTATGTCTTCCTTCTCAGACACGTACATGAGCCATTGGATAGAGGGGTTGAATAACGTTTTTGTTTACCGGTATAGAGGTCTGGCGGCACTAGAGCGATACTTTTTGGTCTTAAAAACATGAGTTTGTAGATGGACATACACATGGAGGCCAAAGTGATGTTTTGAAAAGGGTCTATGTATTCGACCGTCTTTGTCATTTCAGGGGTCTTGGGCTTCAAAGCCCTGACTGTCTTAGTCATCTCCACCACAACGTCTCTGAAGAGGTTGCAGGCTTGTCGTAGGATCATTACATCCGCCTGACAATAAGCCTTCAACTCGGTTTGCAAATGAAACTCCTTTTCAATGTTTTCAGAGTACCATTGCAGAAAGCTCTCTTTCTCGGCAGGCATCATATATTGAACCCCGTAGCTGTCCAGAGGCGGAATGCGCCCCACATAATCCTGGTTCGCCCAGGTGTTAAAAAAGTGTGGAAAATAACCTTTACACCCTGGGAAACCAAAGGCTTTTGGCAGCTTACTCAATTTCATGGGCAGGAAATTCAGGGTGTCTATGAATCTTATTTGTAACTGGCCAGCCGTTAGCAACATCAGCTTGGAACCCTGAGTGATGAGTTCTACTTGTACCTTTTCACGAATCAGATTTTGTAAAATAAAGAATGAGTTGTATGCTTTTGAGTTATGGGCCAGCATGGTATACCCTTTGAATTTGGTTTGAATGAAAGTGTTAAGGAAATCACCAACGCACGTTCGCCCTTCAAACTCCCAGCTGTCGTCGGAAGTTAGATGGTGGGTGTAAGTATAGTTAGGTTGGTGTACACCCGTCTCTTGTGTGCACTCTATATTGAACACTATGTAGTCTTCGGTTTTGGTCTGGGGTCTGCCTTTAACCATGTAACACCTGTGATTTGTTCCTGCCCTAAAAGCAGTGTGACACCTTGGGCATTTCATGCCTTTGCATTTGTGATCTTCAGCCACGTACCGACCACACTCAAAGCAATCCATTTTAGGGACGCATTTAACAGCTTTGTTGTGTATGCTCAAGCAGTCTTGCGAGCGACAAAACATCTTACAGGTGCGACACCTCACCTTAAGGGCGGCGTCTACGACGCAACCGTCCCTCTGACACATCTTACAGTGCATTTCACACTGATGATGTGCCTTAGTGTTGTATATATGGTCGCAATATGTGCACCCGTACTTGACTCCCAGAAAACCTTTAAGGTTCAAGATACCGTAAAAGTGGTTTTCGTGGTGAAGGACATATACGATCTTGTTTCTCACACGTTCCCCGGTTGTAAAGTACTTCCAAGAACCGTTGTGATAAAGAACTTTCACTGTAACGGCGAAATAGTTCTCAAAAAGACCTATGTCGCCAAAGCCGACCAAGCGGTCTGGAGGTACTTCAAGAACCTCATGGGCTTCAGCCACTCTAGACATGATGACAGCGTTGGTGGTGTTGCGCCCCATCAGCAACCCCACGATGCTGGCCGCCAGACACGTGTTGGTTGCTCCGTTGTTAAAGTTGAGCAGCCAACGTTGTTTCTTACCAATTATCTTGCTGTATAGTACGCTCTTTAAAGGCCTGGAAACCCCCCCTCATGACCCCGTACAATGAGGGCTATGCCTCTGAAAGTGCCACAGGCGACTAGTTCAGCCTTACTCTGCAAAAGCCTCAAGAGGTTTTCTAAAAATTCCACGGCGTCAAACACAGTGCGGGACTTTCGTTTGGTGAACAAAGGGCTGTCAAAACCCTGCCCCTGGAAGCGTAGCTGGAAAAAATCATTAGGACCCACATCGCGTAACAACCTTTCTATGAGTGTTTGCACAGCCTGATGTATGGCTAAAACCCCATGATCGGAGGACCTTATCTGGTGAAGGTTAACAAACCTAAACTCCTCGTAGTGTTCTGTAGCGTTAAATCTCTCTACAGTACGACTGTAGCTTCTAACACTCTCTAAAAAGATGGCCTCTGAATCCTCATCTTGAGGAATTTGACTTGCTGGGGAGCTCGCTGTTGTATCATTTTGGGGGTCCTGGCTTAGCACGGGCTCGGAGTGTCTTTTAAGCCGCCGTGTAGCGCATATTCTGGCTTTCTTGAGATTACTTATTAAAAGCGCTATTAGCCCACTTTTGCTTTATACGGGACCAGTCTTTTCGAGGCAACCTCCCCCCGCCTATCTGAACAGTATGGTTTGTACATGTGTGCGACGTACTCATGGAGGCCTCTGCTACAGACCCACCTCCCGGTCCTTCTATGTGTTCCTGGTGATGGAGTATCGCCGCTCTATCACCCGAGCCCTTCAAACGCCCTCCCCTGGGGTGTTCTCTCCTGAACTTGTGTGTTGGATGGTGGCTGGTACTGTTGTATGTGCTTCAGACACTGTTCGTGAAACTGCATGACTCTGTTTGAGGGGCTCTATGCACTTTTTATGCATGAGCAAGCGTAAGAAGCGCAGGGACTTGGTCAGTATAGTATGGACCTTACTGCTATATTTAGATTTGTGTGTGCTTTTAGTAATACCACGGGCACGTGGGGTCTTTAGGGGGCAGCGTAGGCCTAGTCACGCCGGTATACCCCATATGTCTGACACAGTTGTTTGACACGTTTGGAGGACCACCCTTTTACACCTGTCAACCATTTGCAGTATCTTCCGCTGCGCCTCCATCTTGACCATGTCCTCGCTACCACCAAGCCCCAGTTTTAAGGTTGTGGCGTTTGCTTGGCGTTTTAGCTTTCTGACCGCCAGCTGTATATCTTTCACATGCTCCCCTAGTACATCTTTTGGGTTTACAGAATCGTATTGCGGCGGATTAGGGATGAACACCCCGTTGGGTTGTATAACGCCCTCTCTCACACCAACCGTCGCAACACCATTCTGTAAAGGAGGGCCAGGGGGATCATAGAAACAAGGTCCCAGTGTGAACACCCTGGGGCGGTAGGAGAAGGGGCCTCACTAAATGACACCTCCAAACTCCGATCTTGGACAGTCGCCACCGGCCGTACTGTTATCGGCGTATATTGATGGGGGTGATGCTGGGCTTACACTGGATGCGGGGCTGGTTGGGTTGTACGCTCCTGGAGGGGGATATGTGACATAGGGCACGGGGAGTATAAATGGCGGTCAAAATAATCGAGGGTCCTAGCGGTGAAGGAATTGCCGGGGATGGAGTCGGGTGAATGTGTAACTGGCGTGTGCAAATCCCCTTTGTGTGTTTTAGAAGGCCCATCGTGCGCTGCTTCTGAGGGTCTATCAAGGCTGTCTACCAACCCTGTCACTGCCTTGAGACACCCCCTGCTGGCGGTATGAGGGGCTCCTAAGGGTTGAGCATTTTCAGGCGTTGGGTTCCTAAACCCGTCAGGAATGATTATAGAAGGTTTTGGGGGCTGGTCTAGGGGAGCTCCTCTACCTGCGCCGCTAGTTTATTTGAAACTATAGAGGGCTTCAGAGGATGGGAAGGGTCCTGCGGTATAATGGGTTTGATTAAGGGCCCTTCCATTGCTTCTACTTGTAGCGTGGTGGTCCCTTGCTTCTTCTTAAGATATTTTCTCGAGAGGCAGTTGACTTTAGGGGCTTGGGGCTGTAACAGAGCTTCTGCAACCGGCGTCACATCCGTTTTCACCTTAGAGACCGTGGGGGTAGAGGATTCATTCCCCGGCTTAAGAACATTTTTTAATGAGAGAACTAAAGGAGTAGTTTGGGGCTCTGGGACCACCTGTTTCTTCTTGAGGTCTAAAGGGGCTGCTTGGGACTCCGGGACCACCTGTTTCTTCTTGAGGTCTAAAGGGGCAGCTTGGGACTCCGGGACCACCTGTTTCTTCTTGGGGTCCAAAGGGGCTGCTTGGGACTCCGAGTTCGTCTGCTTCTTCTTAAGGGCGGGCTTGCTCGAGATGAGATTCCCTTTTGAGGCCTGGAGAGGGTTCATCATATTGGAGGTTGGCTTGATTAGGCATTTAATCTCTGTACCGGTTCTCTGCTGGATGTGTGTAAAGTCTGAGCCGTGCTTGTGCTGGCGTACACGCCTACTCACACATTTTGCCGCAGGCCCGGTGTTCTGGACTGTCTCTGTGATGTCGCTTAACGGTGTCGCAGACCTCTTAGCCTTACACGAATCTTCTCCAGAGAGCTTATGCGCCGCGCCTAGAATGTAAACATAAAGATATATATATTAGAAAAAATAAGGAACCACAGACACCCAACCCCAACCATAATTTCTACACGGCCCTTTATACATCCGGTACTACATGTTGCCGGCCCTTTCTGCTTAAGAGAATAAAACCCAGAGAGTTATTTATTTATTTATTTTTTTGGCACCCTTTTGTGAAAAACACACCTGTTAGAGGTCTTTTCCCCGCACCTTTCTTTGTCACTGATCCCTTTCTAGATGTTGAAGCTTTCCTCTTTAGCAGACTTTTTTTTGTTTGCACCTCTGCAGCCTCTTGCACATCCCCGACGACTGCGCATGACGCCGTGGTTCCTGTAAAGAAAAAAATAATCACAATTGTAGTATAAACCAAGCCTTAGCAGTCCCCTCTGATGAGCTCTCCTATAGTTCACCGCTGTGGTTTTGGGACTAGACACCTCCCAAGTCTTAGAAAGTTTAAAGAACACGGGCATTTTTTATTTACCTGTAAGAACTGTGTTATCCTGCACACTCAACGACGCGCCTTGAGCCTCCATGTACCATTCAAACAGTCAAGATCTAGTTGTAGTTCGGCATCATAACCTATAAAATCACACATACATGAGAATGCCATTAGAAAAGCAGAGTTTCTGAGACACCCTTGTACAAAAACTACCCAGAACTATACAACTCTAAATACATATACCTGGCTGCAGGGTGCGCATTTCTTCATCGGTGATAGTTAATTCCGGGAGGGCCTGTGGCGGGGGTTAAATCAAAAATGACTGTTTTAAAACTAGCGCTCATAAACAAGGCATTACCGTTTGTTACAGTCACCTTAGAAAACGTAAATACATATTACATAGAGACAAGCATCCTTACACAGGGTATACGTAAAACAGCATCTAGGAAAATGTTACATAGACCATAGAACCGCAAGCCTTAGGACCAACCTGGCAGACCCAATGCTAAACACCCTGGTTAAAGTTTGGGAAAGCACATACCCAGAAGTGAAAACAACCCGTGCAATGACGTTTACTTTTTAATAAGAGCCCCTGATTCCTACCCACATGACCAACCCCTTGTACAACACTAATCTAAACTCTAATCTAAACTATGCAGGGCACATGATGTTATTTGCATGCATTTAATAACCACAGCGCCAGGTTAGAATTTTAACTTATAAACTGCAAGTAACAATAGGCTATCTCCTAGGAAAAAACAGCCACAACATACCCCCAAATACATTAATGCGCAGCGTGGTCTACAGGGTACACATTCTGTGCATCAGGCATATAGGCATAATTGTTGGTTGCAAGGGGGTTGACACCAGATGGTTTTTAAAACCATCTGGGGGCCATTCCTAGACTGCCTGGCATTCACTTATGCGCACCCCTGTAAATGTTTTTAATATTTATTTACTTGTTATTTCCATGCCTGAAACTTGCTAGACATGCTGCATGCCAGTTGTTTTTTTAAAAGGGGTTGGATGGGGCTCGCAAAAGCATGAGAAACGCTCCAATGCTCAACATCCTGGGATTCTGGGCACAGCACTTAAGATCCCCAGACACACCTAAAATGCATGTGTGCTTGTGTAGGTACCATGGCTCTTAAAAGCGCTCCAAGACCTTCGGGTCAAGTTTGCGCTGTATAAATATGCCCCACATGTGGTAAAAAAAAAAAGAAAAACAAAATAAAAGCCGCAGGCACGCTGCTAATCCGGTCCCTGTAAACACTTTTTAATTTTTTTTATTTTATTTATTATTTTCGGGGTCGGACCCCACAACAGCCACGGAGGAATCCCTGCCTGGGAAGTTCCCCTCCGTGTTTGCTGTGGAAGGGCACGCCCCCTCCGTGATGTCAGGGGAGTCCCCGGTGATGACATCACGGCTGGGGCGTGCCCTTCCGACGCTGCCAGGGAGAGGAAGCTCCCAGCTCCTATGCCGCCACCATCAGGACCCTCGTGGGGCCCATGGAAACGCCACCATCCGCTCAGCCCCCAGAGCAGCGCCTTCGGTAAGCGGGCTCTGGGGGTATTATTGATTACGCCAGGGTCTCGAGCCCCAGCGCACCGGACCCTGCACACGCCCCCCTAGCAGCGCTCGGACCACGCTGACTCTGTGGGCTGGAATTTTGAAAAAAACAAACGGCCGCACGAGCCCCAGAGCCCCATGTGGAATCCCACGGGCTCTGTGGCTTTTATATTATAAATACTTGGGGTCTCGAGCCCCAGCACCAAGGCCGCAACGATCCCCAGAGCCCACCCAGATCTACCGTCCACCGCAGGGGCCCGCACTTGGGAATGCGGCCTCTGGGGGGTTTTATTTAAAAAAATACGCTGGGGCCCTGCCGCCCAACATCCCGCGGACCATGCCGCACTCTACCCCACAACCCCGGAGCACCGCAATGCCTCAGCGTGCTCCAGGGGCTTTATTTTAAAAAAAAAATACGCTGGGGCCCTGTCGCCCAACACACTGCGGACCATGCCGCACTCTGCCCCACAACTCCGGAGCACCGCAACGCCTCAGCGTGCTCCCGGGGTTTTATTTTATAAACCAGGGCCTCGAGCCCAATACCTCAGCACACCCTAGAGCCCTCCAAGATCGCCGAGGGCTCCGGGTCTTTTATTTTTAAAATCATGAAGCCTCAAGCCCCACACAGAGCCCCGTGCAGCACAAGGCACCAGAGCACCACATGGGGCGCCTCAGCTTCTGGGGGCTTATTTAAAACCCTGGGTAGCTTGACCCAGCACCGGGCCCTGACACAGCCACCGCAGAACTTTGGCCCCTTGTACCACAGCCAAGGCCCCACCCCACACATCCACTCCCAGAACACCCACCTTGGAGCATCGACCTCCTTGACTCAAGCACTGTGCCAGGGACACAACCCTTGGAAGAACAACATGCGCCAGAACCCGCGCCACAGCAAGCCTGATCTCCTGCATGGACAACCGGCCTTGGCTTCCAGACCCCCTGAAAACCCTCCAACACCCCACCCCATGCAGCCTTGAGACCCCGTACATACACATGGCAGCAGTGTGGTGAGTACAAAACTGTAATATTTATTTATTTTATTTGTAAACAGTGTATATTATTTGGGCGTTTTCTGACAACCTTACAGTACCACACATACCATGTAAAATGTTTCTAGGCGCTTTAAAATATATGGTTCCCTCTACCTGTACCCTACTAAGGCCTCTAACATTATGCACCCTAAATACACACCCTGTAACCTATGCGCCACCCCCATAACAACCAACAGCATTCATATTAAATGCCTGCACACATAGCTTTAAACTCAATGCTTCAAAAACACCATTATTCACTTCATATACAAGCCCAGTATGTTTTAAACACCCTTTAAAACCTTAAGTTGCAAGCATTTACACCCTCATAGCCTCTAGCATTACCCACATTAAATGTACCCCATCATGGAAAAATGTTTCTATAAACTGCATAATCTTAAGGTTACAACCCTGTGCCACAGCCAAAAACATCCTTTATACACTTTAAATACCATCCTCCTTGCGCTTAGCACCGTTTAAAAAACTTAAAATTACAGCCACATTTCACCTCCAACCTTATTCACATTAAGCAACAGACCCCAACACTTTAAACATTATTTAAAACATTATAAACACAGTCCTACATAGCGCTAGGCACCTTTTAAAACTACACCCTTGTTCACATTAAATGCATTCCCCACCAATACTTTAAATAACCCCATAAATACTTAAGCCTGTAACATTGTGCCATCCTCTATTTTATTTACCTCCATTAACGTGTAGCAGGCAGAATCAATCTGTGAGAAGTTGCTCTGATCCATTGTGGCCTTTAAGTTTCTGATTTAGGTCTGGGCAGCAAACAGTCCAAACACGGCGTTCCAAAAGGGTTTTTAAATGTCTGTTTCTGCTGGCCCCTAAAGTACACTTTTTATACTTGTCCTGGCATGCTAATTAGAAGACCCCACACTTTATGGAGGGTGGGCGGGCTTAGAACCAGGTATTGGTGGTCTTTGGAGGAAACATTTTCACAGTTGCATTGTCTGTTTGGTGCACTGCTATAATTTGCCATCTGCTAACCACGCCTGAGCACTGTCGTAAGGAGCTAGGCCCAGGAAATGTGTTTGTAGGTCTTGCTGAGTCAGCACAGCCCTGGCTGCTGAGACTGCTAGCTTTATCTCCTGCATCGTGTTTTCCTGCAGTGTTTTTTCCTACCCCGTGTTATCAGGTTTCCGATTCTCCTGGGGAAGTTTGAGACCCACGTCTGTTGTCACTTTATCATTTTAACATCTGCTAATCATGACCGTGCCCTGCCTGGAAAGCTAGAAGCAGCTTCTTTGTTTGAAGTTTTTGACTTCGCAGCATTGGCTTGCCACACATACATCATGTCCCCAAACTTTCTGCGCACGAACTGTCACTTTTAAGGACAGAAACATCCTGTCACTTTTAAGGACAAGCGTTTAATGAGCCTCACACTGCCACACGTAGGGGTGGGGGACTTGAGGCCTGCCTGCACATTCAAAGCTCAGCATGCCCAGGCACCATCTGTCACAGCCCTGCAGGCACAGTTTTAAAACATGACCATGAAGACACTTTTGCGCACACCCTTAGGGACACATTTTGTTTTTTTCCTTACATAACCCGGCTAACCTAACACCGCCTTCAACACATGCTCAAACTCTGACACAAACCCTATGCCACACCCCCAGCTCAGCTCCTGGTAGGGCTGCCACACATACATCATGGCCCCAAACTTTTTGCGCACAAACTGTCACTTTTGGTGACACACAGACCTGTCACTTTTGGGGACACGAGTTTGATGAGCAATGGTATCCAGATTTACTACTCTTCTGGACTCCAGACAAATTATTTAAAGCTAAACTTCTAGATACTCCAATTTGTTGGCATTGTCAGTCTGCAACTGGTGACCTACGACATTTATTTTTCAATTGTTCTATTATTCATCATTTTTTATTAGACATATGGAATATTATAACCCCGATCCTTAAGATCCAAACAACTCTATCTTTTCATATTCTAATCCTCAAATCCTCTCTTTTTAAATCTACATTATCCCCTATGGATTATAAATTGTTTGACTTCCTTATTTCTACTGCAATCCAATCTATTACTTGTAATTGGAAAAATGCTACATTACTCTCAGTTAATGCATGGTGGGAATGGAATATTTTTCTTAGACGTGGGCAATGCTCTTTTCCACGCTCTCCTAATGATTCCTCTCCTTCTAGGTCTACTATGTGGTCCAGTCTGGACTCCTATATCATTGCATGTTCTTCAATTTAAAATACTTATTTGAATTTATATCAGTCAATTTTTGTTCAATGTAGCCTTTTTTTGTTTGTATGATCATTTATCTCTACTATGTAATTATTAATGCTGATATAGGTATTCTATTTCATTATTACTGGTTGTTTATATTTCTTTTATTGTAATATGTACCTATACTTTACTGTTCGGTATTATTCTTTGTATTGTGTTTTTAATATTTATGAAAAATTTATTTAATAAAACATTTTGATCACAAAAAAATAAATTGATCGTAGGTGCCATCTTTTTCGGCGTGAGCACAAAGTTTGCAAGTCCTTATCTATCTATGGCATATATTTAACAAGAGGAGGTTTTCGGCTTTGAAAATGATTCTGATTATGAGTGAGCTGATGTTTTGCAATCCCGGAGCAAGCCATGAATGCCAATTCATGAAAAGACCAGGGGTAGCTGAAATGACATTACACAGCATTTGACCTTTACGTTCACTCTGACATACATGCTTACACATACACACAGATTTACACATAAACACACACTCTCTCACATAAACATACTCTCACCTGCAAGAATGCACACAACATACATTTAAAAGCATTTTTACTTACCTCGGTCATATTCCTGGTAATTGTACTCCGTTTTTTATTACACTAATACTGAATAATCTAATATTATTCACCATCACTGTAATAAAAAAATGACAGAAAAGAAGGGGAGTGAAGCCCCAACCGACGTCCACAAAGACGAGCTTCCTGTGTGTGACTGGCACTGATTTTGCCACCTCTGAGGCCAGGGGTCGTAAATGAAGTGCCAGGTGTCTCAGGAGACAAGCCAAGGGTTGCAGCTACGACCTCTAAATGATGTCCATGAAGCAAGCCCCTGATTGTGAGTTGAGTGGGATTTACCCCACCCGTCGTTAAGTTTCAGCAGAGCAAACCTGCTAGAATTGAACAGAGGAAAAGAGCACAGTATTTACCATACCATGCAGATATTGGTGCATTGACCACCAAAATCTACATTGTGTCCAAAAACTCCAAACTCTGAATAGGTGCTATTTATTGCATCCAATAAATAACATACCCCAGGATAGCATCAATTTCTGAGTGCCATAAGTATGGGATATAGATTTGAATTCGGAGCAGATGATTACATTGGTAAATGGAAAACAAATGTTTTGGACCCTGTCTTCTAACTACATGTGGGAACAGTTTATCTCCCAGGCCATCTTTAAGTCCATTGGCTTAAATTGTCTACCCTGAGTATTTAGTGCTAGAAGTAAAAACCGGACATTTGTACTACTCTGTTTGAAACCACTTCTCTCTTTGAAAATACATTATGCATTTAAAAAGGTGAATATGTAGATTACTTCTCAGTTCACAGCAATCTTAAAACAACTTGCCAAGGCCGTGCTGAAACAAAAAAACATCTCCTTATTGAGTAGCAGTTATGTGACGTGTGTAAATGTCTTCATCAGCTCACAAAAGGGGCACGGTTTACAGCCTGTGTGCTGCGTTTGACCAACACACCATCGACCTGGACTCCCTTTTCTTCACACAGGACCGCAGGCCAGATTTTCAGACAGACTTCATATCTATGTGTGTCCCTTTCAGCCACTTCCGAAGGAAAATTCATCACTTTGACTTAATGTCTTTTTGTGCCAAACGTCTGTACTTTTGATTCCCCGGCACATTGTTTGCGAATTTATTTATTCTTTGACAACTTGAAATTTTTTTGTATTGTCTGCCCTACTTCTGACCTCTAAATCTCCCGCTGTTTAAGCTACACTTGCAATCGTTTGCTCCTCTTGTCTTCGGTGAACACAAGCACTTGCCAAACAAATATTTTAAACACCCCCCCCTCCGCCCCGCCAGCCCCATTCTCTACTAGTCGCCACTGCATTTCTCCGCCCCACATTTACCTCATGCGATGCTATTTCTCGAATGTTCGAAATACTAGTTTATTACAATTCCTGAGTTTGCATGTTCAGCAAATACATCCCAGCTTTCAACCTTGCTTTTCATTTAGGGTTATTTTTTAGACTTTTTAAATGAAAGAAACTTTACAGTCCCTTTTTTTTTATTAAATCTGTTTGGAAAAGTACTACTACTCACAAGTCTTTCCTTGCAGTGTCCTCTGTGTTTCGTTTTTTTTTAAGCAAGGTTGAAAAAAATTACGTGGTGATTCTGACCAATCTCAAGGTTGAACCAACATGGTTAACCATGCAATGAGCTTATCGCAAAATCCTGAATAATGAAAATGCATTATTATCTGCCTGCCAGAATCTCTCAAGAGGAACACACCGTTCTACAGGAGATGTGCAACATTTAATCAAATGGCTTAAAATTAATACTACCTATGCCTGCCAGCACAACACTGTATTTTGCAGACTTTTCAAAAATTAATAAACAAGCTGCTCACAATATAAATAGTTATGTTACATATATTTTAATGATAATGTTAGTAATGCTATGAAATAGATAAGAAACGGGTTCACAAACTCTAACATATTAAAAACTCTCGAAGTTACAAAAGTCCCACATCTCAAAAGGCTGCCAAACAACTCGGTAGCATAAATAACATTGAATTTACGAGCATGCTTCTAAACAAAGGCCACTGACAGCACAACAGCGCCAAGAGGCCAAGTGTTTGTGTCGCCTGTGCATAGATGAAACATTTAATATTCGCAAAGTGATGGGTGACCATATAGTTGTACCCCCCCTCCTTCTCTTTCTGTATCCTTATGCTATAGTGCGAGGAATTCCCAATCTCTTGCACGTGAGGCTCTTTCGTCGCAGATTAAAACACCATAATATACCCTTGTTCCTGTTATTGCTTTTTGCCATTTGCATATTTGCATCAGCCATGGGTAAGGTGTGGCTGTGCTTTAGGATGTCTGAGAACGACATCCAAACGATTGTGGGGCATATTCTCAAGGACACATCGCCGAATTAGCGGCACTTTACCGCCACAAAAGTGGCGATAGATTTATCGCCCTATTCACAAGCCTGCGCTAACAGCCGACATCGTCAGTTTACCTGCGATAGCTGCCGCCAAAAACATCGCCAAGGCTGACAGCGACACCTAACGCTAATCATATGCAGAGTAGGCGTTCCCGTGCAAAAACTCACAATAACACCACTTCGCGATATTCTCAACGACCAGCCAGATCGGCGATGCGGTCCAAAAACAGGCGATAAGGCACGTTAGCAGCAGGGACTTAAGACCTGCTTTTTCCTGGTCTTAAGTAGGATGAAAACCTGTAGTATAAAGGGAGCCCAGCCCAGAGCCACATCTGAAGACCAACAGATGCCATGGAGCTACTAATCATGCAGCTTGGAGACCCAAGAGGGCCACAACACCCACCGCCACCACCCCCAGGACCTCCCCCCCCCGGACTGCCACCGAGGCAGCGCAGAACAAGACAGCGGACCTTCCGAAAACGCACCAGCCTCAGAGACTTAACGCCAGAGGATGTCATTGCCCACTACAGGCTCAAAAGGACAACCATCCTCCGCATCCTGACCCACATTGCCCACAGGCTGACGGTACCAACACAGCGGACAACTCACATCCCTACGCAGACAAAGCTGCTGGCTGTGCTGCACTTGTTGGCCTCTGGTACCTTCCAACCAACAACTGCCAGAGTCGGAGGAGTCTCACAGCCAGCCCTATCAAAGTTCCTCACACCTGTCTTGGATGCCATCATCAGCTTGAAACCCCAGCACCTTCACTTCCCCCACACTGCGCAGGAACAGCTGGAGACCAAGCAAGGCTTCTACGCCATAGCTGGCTTCCCGCACGTGTTGGGGGCAATTGACTGCACACATGTCCTACTTGTGCCTCCTGCCAACACTGCACACAATTACCGCAACAGAAAGCACACGCATTCCATCAATGTGCAGGCAATAGTGGACCACTGGGGACTGTTCATCAATGTCGTCGCCAACTTCCCAGGCAGTGTGCATGACTCCTACATCTTCCGACAGTCCATCATCAACAAGCGCTTTCAGGATGGCACCTATGGAAATGCACTGCTCGTGGGTAAGTACCAATGGAAGACACCACACACCTCAACTCCACAATCATACAACTCACAACTGTGGGAATGCACTCGTAACAAAATCACATACAACATGCCATCCAACATGCCCACCTACCAGACACGACAACACAAGTAACTGTGGTAACAGGGGCCAGACATGCAGACAAACCATCCACAAAGGCATAGCCCCTCTGCCACACAATTGCAGAATGTGGGGAGAGGTGGGAACCAAGAATGTGCGAAGGAGGCAATGGACCCATGAATAAGAATGTACACAATGCCAAGTGTGGCGGTGATGTGCTGGACAGTCTTGAGTATGCAGAGCACAGACAAGTCCATGTGGACATATACTGCTGGTGTCTGTAGTGTTGTGGACAATGGACGCAACCATGTCACCTCAGGCAGTGGGGAAGACCTTGGACATGTAGCTATGTCGCCCCCCCTGTAAGCGTAAGCGTAGTGGGCTGGGCCGGCGTACGCCAGTCCAGCGCAGGAGTGTGAATAAACAGCCCGGGGCTCTGGGCGTGGTTCACTTCCGGGATGGCCACCAAAGTAACTACTGCGTGTGTCTCTGTGTCCACCATATCCTGACCATAGGCCCACACACATGTGGCCGACCACCTTCAACAGCCAAATTTACACCGGCGACGAGGTGGCTACGTCACACGCCACCCGGCGCACATCTCGTCATCGCCTGCAGGGGCGTGTCTGCCAGGGTGGCGCCCCTCACCCTGCCACGAGGCCACCGCCGTGACCGGTGGTGCCTGCGCGATCCTGTGCGCCTGCTGCACCCTAGCCCGCTGGACCCCAGACCCGTCCGGCACCCAGCAGTGATTGCCAGCCCCTGCGCACCCAGCCATCACTGCTCACCTGCCGCCACCGGCGTGTCTCCAAGAGGGCCCACCACGTGCCGGTGCAATCCTCAAGCCCGAGGCCCGCGAGCTTGGCAGCCTCCTCAGCCGATCACTGGCTTCCACGCAACAGGCCCCCAGCGTACCCTGCGGCACCGCACCGCGGAGTTCTGTGTGCGCTGACTGCTCCCTCCGGCCTACACTGGGGTCCAGCAGGTCTCACACAAATCAAATCCAGTCCGGACCTCCAGGCCTACTGCATCATTGCAGGCTGCACACCCGCTCAGCTCTTCAGGTGAGCCTACCTCAGTGCACCGCAAGTCATCGCCACGTGGCGGTAGGCCCATGCCGGACGCAGTGCCTCAGGTGCCACTACCTCTGTGCACCACAAGTCACCGTCCAGCCTCCAGGCATACTGCATCATTGCAGGCTGCACACCCGCTCAGCTCTTCAGGTGGGCTTACCTCAGTGCACCGCAAGTCATCGTCCCGTGGGGCTACCCCACAAGTCCGCCTCCAGCAGCCAACAGCATGTCCTGGGTAATGCCACTGGAGCCCTTCACAGTCACGGGGCCACCCCCGTCCCAGGCAGGCCGCTGGAAAGCTTGGGTGGAACGTCTGGAGACGTACTCCGAAGTGCACGACATCCCAGCGCCGCTGCCGCGGCTCACGCGTAGGCGTGTGAGGAGTGTGAAGAAATGGCCCGGGGCTCTGGACGTGGTTCAGTTCTGGGCTCTGGGCGTGGTTCAGTTCTGGGCTCTGGGCGTGGTTCAGTTCCGGGCTGGCCACAAAAGTAACTATGGCATGTGTCTCTGTTGTAGTGTCTGCGCCACCCGGCCCTTAATCGTCAATCTTGCAATGTAGCATGCACCCGGAGGGCGGGGTCGCCCGAATGGATAAATAAAGGAGCGCAAGACCGCTCAGGGTCTTGGCTCATACATGCCAACTGTTGTGTGTGTACCTTCATTGCCGCAGTATAAGCCAAAGGCCTAGCCTCAATCGCAGCGTGAGTTCAGCCAGGCCTGAACTCCACATCTGTGTCCGCCCTATCCTTACCATAGGCCTACACACATGTGGCCACCCACCTTCAACGGCCAACATTACAGTGTTGTTGTCAGGCTTGCGGACATGCGCAGACAGGCATGACAATGGTGTGCCGTAGAAGTGCAAGTGATGCAACCGCGCAGCGCACACAAGTAAATAGGCTCAGGGGGAGGGAGGAGCAGCTGTGAGGCTACGTAATACACATTGACCCCGCACATTTGCCAGAAGCAATACATGGCAAACATGAATCCCAAAGTCACACAAATCACACACCACAAAACTTGTAAGTCTGCCAACACAGCATGCAGAACCACCAGTTTACACTAATCTCACTTACCTCTCACAGGTGATCAAGGATATGCACTCTGCCTGTGGACGATGACACCCCTCCAAGCCCCGAACACCCCGGCCCAGAGGCAGTACAATTTGGCCCACAAAAGCACCAGGGGCATTGTTGAGCGCACATTTGGCGTGTTAAAGTCACGTTTCAGGTGCCTGGACATCACAGGTGGAAGACTCCTGTACAGACCAGAAATAGTGTGCAAGATGATCATTGCATGTTGTGTATTGCACAACATATGTGTACGCACCAATGCCCCATGGATCCAAGTGCCAGATGCACCGGACGATGATGAGGAAGATGAGGCAGGTGGACCACACCCCACTGCAGCTGCAGCAGGAATAGCCCGAAGGAACACAATCATTAACAATTTCTTTGCATGAGCACGTCACATTGTGACAGTCCTTAGCAATCATGGAACAGTACAAAATGACCACATGAACAGCATGTGCAAATAAATTCATTGCAACACACATTCCCTGTGTGCATGTCAGTCCTCTGCATTAGCACATCACTCTGACAAGTGTAAGTGCAACATTAAGTGCTAACAATCTCACAAATAGATGGTGGGTATGTCACCTCTGTACAGAGAGGCTGTTCAGGGTGTCACGTATTCGGAATGCCATTACAGGGTGTCAAATGTAGTACTTAATCCCACTCATCAGCGTATCACATGTGTACAAAAACATGACATGAAGGCTGTCATTGGTGTTCAAAAAAAAAACAGGGTGTCATTTGGGGTCAGATATGAAATTGCGGGTGTCATTTGGGGTCAAATATGGAATTTCGGGTGTCACTTGGGGTCAAATATGAAATTGTGGGTGTCATTTGGGGTCAAATATTGAATTTCGGGTGTCATTTGGGGTCAAATATGAAATTGCTGGTATCATTTGGGCTCAAATATGAACCACCCTGATGCAGAGATGCACCCTGTGACTCAAGTCCCACAACATGAGCAACATGGACGTAAGGGGGATGGGGGCACAGTGAACACCTCAGCAACATGGGAGATGCACACCAGCTAAAAAGCCAGCAGGAATACCGTGCCGGAAGGCGAAGCAGTGACACCCCCCCCCCCAAATCCACATCACATTTCCAGAATGCAAGCAGATGACAAACTAACATTAGGGATGAAAGCTCCTTTGTCTGAACTAGGAGGCGGTGGCACATGTGCACCGCCGACCTTGGAATTGCATGCACCCGGCACCCCCTGAGAGATACCATAGCAGCTGATGACGACTCTCACACTACGCACAGCGCTAACCAATGAACAACGTATACACACCCCACACACAGAAGTCCTTGCTCGCAGTTCTCTTGCATGGAATGACCTTCACACTTACGCACAGACCATCCCAGGAGTCCAACCGCTGCACACTCAAACAAATCATTGCTCCAAGCTGTGGCATCCACATGACTTTGACTTTTTCTCACACAGCCCTATTTCCTACATTGACGTGGGGATAAGTTGGGAAATTGCGAGATTGTTGTTTAGGAGCAATGAGGCCACAGCTAGTTCACACATTCCCATTCATCTCACTGCCTATCTGGGTCACGGTCAAACATGCGCATTGATATCAGTTCCCAGGAAGTACCTTTTTTTTTAATCACTGCCCCTATATTCATCCATACTTTCATGCTTGCTTGATCATTGAAATGACACATCTGTGTGAATTAGAATGTTTTTATCACATTCGGTGGAGTGTTGAAGCTGGACCAGTACATGGCCATGCAAACCCCACTTTACATTGTTGCCATGTGGAGGGCCAGCCAGAGTCCTTTAGGGATTGACAAGTTCATCGGAAGAGGAAGAGTGCAGTCCGCAGTCTGATTGCTGTGTCATTGGTAACCAAAACAAATATGGCAGTCCATGTCGAGGGCCAAGGTGAGTGTCACAGAGTGTATCAGGGGACAGTGGAAGGTGTTATTCCAGGGCATGATGCAGAGGGCAGAACCAAGCTGAAACAGGCCATATGGCAGAGATGAATGCTACCGCTTCCTTCTTACCACAAAGGCAGAATCATCCACATCCTCGTCCTCTGATGTGTGATGTGCCTCACATGTGGGTGGTGGTGTTTTGTCTGCAACACTGTGTGGCACTGACACATCAGGGGCCGGAGGTGGAATGTCTGCCACACTGTGTGGCAGTGACACATCAGGGGCCGGAGGTGGATTGTCTGCCGCACTGTGAGGCACTGACACATCAGGGGGCGGAGATGTGGATGGAGTAGTAGCAGCAGCATTCATCTGCGCCAGGCCTTGTGGCAGCAATGCCATGATGAGGATCTGCAGGGGATGGAAGATCCCAGCTACATCTCGCTGGTGTGCAGCCGTGGCAGCCATTCTTTCCGCCTGCATCCGCTCCATGATCCTCCGCATGTGTCCCAACTCCCGGCTGTCATCGCTGGAGCCACTCTGACTGGACAGTTGTTCTTGTCTCAGAGTCATGACTCCAGCGATGCCAGCCATGGCTTGTTGGAGAGCATGGAGAGGACTGTGGGTGTCCGTTAGGGACTGTAAGTGGTCCCTGATGGGACTTAGACACCCACGTATGGCATCTAGTTTGGCTGCCATGCGGTCGAACCACACCCGCACCTGATCAGCAATCTCCTTCTGGCCCTCTAACACATGGCGTTGGAATGCCATGTGTTGGTCGTGGGGGTCCTGAGAGACAGCCGTGGTGGTGGGTGCTTCCTGCTGTGTGGTCTGTGCAGGGGGTGGGGTCTCCTCGATGCAGCTGGGCTGCCCTGCTCCTGGGGGTGGGGTGCTGAGGGTGTCCATCATCAGTGAAGAGATGTACGGTCTGCTCTGCAGGAGGTGTTGATTCTCGCTCTTCAATGTGATGGGGAGATGCAATTTAACAGTGTGTTCCATGTATGTTCACACATTGGACAAGTTTACAACCAGACTGCATGACAATGTACATTGTGACTGTTTGGGAGGAGATGCCTGTTTGATGCGGGGCAGTGGACATTTCTACACCATCAGGGATGTGGGGTTGTACTTGTACATTATCATCTCACAGTTTCCTGCTATGCCAAATGTGATTGGCCAGTTTCTACACACAAGCGGCAGCAGTTGTGTCCTCTGTTCTGTTGTGAAAGTGTTGCAGTCTGTACCACATTGTTGTCAATGTTGATGTGCTCTGTTTCTTATGTGTGTGCTGCATTGTGGGCGAGTCGCCCCTGCAGCTCTGATTTTGCCGGCCCTTATCACTTTCAGGTGGTGTGCCTTTCACTTCTGTGCTTATACAGTGCTGAGATGTTGCAGACTTGGGTAAATTGGGCTCTTGGTGGGAGTTGGGACTCTTGGGCATGGTTTGTCCGCAGATGTCTTGTTGACGTCAGGGGTTGTTTGTGCACGTGGATGTGTCAGAGTGTGACCTGCTCCTTTACGGATGTGGTCCACACTCAGCCACCTCAGTGTCGTGGCGTGCACCATGTCATGATAATTGGACTGCAGCCATGCTAATCGTCATGCAGTGTCACTTGCATTGTCAGTGTGGCTCACGGACCCACAGCTTTGCTGGGTTCAGCACATGTGCATGGGTTTGTTGTGAGATTAGTGATGTGTGGGGAGGGCCCCCTCTGGGCACATTGTCGATGGGGGCCTACTTGCTGTTTCTATGTGTGCTGCAGTGTGCCAAGGAGATCAGGGACATGATCCAGAGTCATTGTGGGTGTGCACTGTGCTATACTTAATTGTGCATGTGTGCCATTGTGCCCATCTCCCCCCGTCCCCCCAGTCCCTGGTCATTACTCACCCTGTTGCTGTTGGGTCAGGTCATGTTGAGCAGTGTCCGTTCCCCCAACTCCTGCCACCGTCTCCCCACTGATGACTGTGGACACCATTTCCACCATCTCATCCAGCTCCTGCTGTGGCGCTGGACTCCCACCTCCAGTCTGCATTGCTGCTTTCCGGTTGTTAGCGAGTTTCAGCTTGATTTTGCGCTTCACATCATTCCAGCGCTTCTTGCAGTCGTCCACTTCCCTTCTCTTCACTCCGACTGCATTCACCTTGGCCAAGATGGACTGCCATATTGCATTTTTTGTTGCCAATGACACAGTGGAGGTGATGAACAGTTGTTGGTGGTGTTCTATCACCTCCGTAATCAGGATCTTGTTTTCCTGCGGACTGAATCGCGGGTTCCTCTTCTTCTTCTCCTTGCCCTTCTCCTTCCCCTAGGTCCCTGGCTGGTTCTCCGGGGGGGGGGGGGTTTGTGGGGTTCTGGTTGGCCTCTGTAGTTGCTCCAGCTTCCTCCATGGTGCTTCTCAGTAGTTTGTGTTTTTTTTTTTGCAGCTTTTATGGTGATTTTTCCTGCATGACGGGGGAATAGCAAGCCTGGCGCTGCTTATCACTGATGTTTTTATCGCTGTCGGGCCCATCGTCACTTTTTTCACGTTTGGGTTTCCTTTTTTATCTGCGTCCCGGTAATTTTAACGCGGACATTTGACGCGTTATCGGGATACTATCGCCTGTTGCCGGCGTGTTGAGACTACGCCGTTAAGACGGCGTTAGTTTCCCGCGATAGACGGCGTTATATAAAATTGCGTTAACCTAGGTTGGCGATAATTATTGCCCGTTCTTGAGAATATGCCCCTTTGTGTTTTTTGTTATGGGCAGAATCTGATTTCGGTTTGCAGAGATGTGGGATCAGTTGGAGGGATGGGGAAGTATGTCTGTTAGGAGAGTGTTTAATCTTGAATGAGATGTAAGTGTGATTGGTGTAATAGGAAGGCTGTAGCAATTTGCTTTCAAGTCTTCTCTGTCGGTTTGACAATTGCCTTGCCCACTTATATGTGTACTAGGCGTCTGATGCTAGAAAATGCTGTCGGTTACCTTAATAGCCAGTTGTGTATCTGGGCTTTACTGGGTTTGTGTTCAAAGTCCGCTCTTAACGTGTTCTGTTGCCGAGAGCATGTGGTGTATATATTAATGTAGAGTGCTGTGCAGTGCTGAATGTGCAGGCAATGCTCTGCTTATTGTATAGTGTTGGAAGGTATGGATTTTGCAATTAATGTGATATAACCAATGCTTACTGTTGTTATCATGGTAAACAAAGCTAAATGGCCTAACTGTTCTTCACTGAATATTTACTTTGAACTGACTAAAGAGCAATGTGTAAAGTGGCAAAATAAATAATGAGTTAAATTAGATTAATTTAAGTTAGTGGTAACCTTTAAAATGACTCCCAATCAGCACCTGGAAAACCGTCACACACATACTTTGGCTACAGGCAAGCTGGGCTACGGGAAAGCCGTCTATGCCGGTATCAACAAAAAACTCACGAAAAGGCTACAGACCATTCAGAACTCGGCATCAAGAATCATTGTAAACCTCAAACGCCATACTCACATCACTCCACACCTGAAGGCGCTCCACTGGATCCCCATTCACAAAAGAACCCAATTCAAACTCCTCAACCACACTTTCAACATAGACCTGAAATTGCATATCGTACACAGGCAGACATAGTTACATTTTTTGCAATTTTGCAATATGTAAACACACTTCTATGACATAATATTGGTGACAAAAATATTTCAATAATAAATATCACCAAAAAGATTGGGCCTGATTCACAAAGGTAAACTTAGACGTTTGGCATAAACATAGACCAAACGTCTAAGTTTACGACTTTGATCATTCACAAAGGGCATTTACGAGAACTATCTTTATGGCTGCACTTGGGCCCGCTCTCCGGTACAAAAATATCAAATACAAAAGAATAATGGTCCACTATATTGTAATTTAATAGGTAAGTACACATATTTATTAATGTTTAAATTATAGGAACTTTTAAAATATGTATTGCATTTAAAAATAATACTACCTTTAAATATATCAATACGATATAATAAACAATATATGTATATAACTAAAAGTATTAAATTAACTCAAAAAATAATACAAATAGTAATAATAATAATAACAACAATAACAAAGAGCATCTTTAAAACATACATTACATTTTAATATAAACATACGCTAGAAAATTATTAACATTAAAATCATAATTTAATAAAAGAAATGCCACACCAAAATAAAAATATACATTAAAAAATGAGAAAACAAAATAAAATGTAAAATAGTTTTAAAAATTAAATCACAAAAATGTATGTTAAAATTTAAGCAAAAAGAATTAAAATTAAAATAATTATTGGTGGGGTCAAGTTCACTATTTCCACTCCAAAGTAAGCAACAGTTGGGAAAGTGTTAACCTTTGGAGGGGTCACATCTACTATTTCCACTCTAACCTGAGCCATAGCAACGAAACATTAGACTCTGGAGGGGTCAAATTTACTATTCCCACTACATCCTTAGGGGATAACCAACATCAAAACTCTTGTCTACTATAGATGCATTGTAATACATATCTTTCATTAGCTTTTAGCTTTTAGCACAGTGTAATCACAATTCACCCTTAAAGACCTATTAGTTTTCACAAACTATTTTCACAATAAATTGTTCATTCCTACTGAATGTGTCATAACTTTTCATAATAAAAAGATTAGACCTATGTCACCTGACATACATTTTCCCAATGAACCCATCTGGCCTATAGCCTTTATCACTGATGTGACACCATAACCATTTCAGGCCTACTGAATTCTGCATAAAGATTCCCACAAAGTAATTCTCAGAAAATTACAAGTATGAACCAAATTACAGTTGGAAAAAAAGTATTGAACCCTTTCTAAGTGGGTTACAAGGATTGCAAATCTTCTAATCAATCGTTTGTCAGGGGGGATAACCAGAGAGAGAGAGAGACCAACACCAAAACCCTTGCCTATCACAGAAATCTGTGAGAATTCATGTAACACAATACTTGTCTACAGGCCTTAAAGGCATATTAGCTTTAACATAATTTCACAACAAATACGTCGGGTCTACTGCCTTTGTCACACATTTTCATTAAAAATCTTTGACCTATTACACCTATGACTTTTGACATACCAGTTTCCAATGAACCAGTCAAACCTCTCGCCATATCCAACCCAGGCGTAGTATTACTTGCAATATCCTTTTGATGTACAACAGAGGGTATTCTTTTCCTTATAACTTATATCTGAACCAACACTTTTATTGCCAACTGTTTAAATCCTTAGTATTTTGCTTTTTCATGTTCATTACAGACAAGAATCATAAAAGTTTACTCTGTACTGCTTCAGTAAACACAACGAAAAGTAGTTAGTTATTTTAGCCAAACAATATTGGAATCAGTTTCCTGTAAATCAGAATAACAATTTTGTGGCTCAGATTGTGTAGAAACAGTCAAAGATCATAGTTTTCCTGCAATGATCTATAGCAGTAGTTCTTAACCTGTGGTCCGAGGAACCCTGGGAGTCCGTGAGGAACACTCAGTGGGCCTGCGACTGTTTTACAAAATTGAATAACATTAAAATTAATCAATAAATATTAATAAAGTATATACAAATTAATAAAAGATTGAAAATCTGAAAACTTTTTGTGTAGTTGATTGTACAAAGTATTTCAATATTTGAGCATTTGTTTGGTGTATACTTGTTTTAGCACTTTTGTGTATTATTTTGAGGCTCAAATCATAGAAATTGCTTAGGCCGGGGATCCCTGTCTTCCAGTCATGACTCAGTAGGAGTCCGCACATTCCAGTAATGATTCAACAATCGCTGCTCTATAGCATGGAAAAAATAGACATATCGCCATAAATATCACCTTTCTTCTTATCACTTTTTTCTTTTTAGAAACAGGTATCAGGAGAAGGAAGATCCTGTTCCAGTTTTCCTGGTTTCAATTGCAGCTGTACTTATGCTCCGTGACCTACTTTTCACCTTGGCTGCTGGCTCAGGTAGTAGACACTGTTGCATCAGAACTCAACTGTAATAATTTATTAAAGTTGAGCAGCTACATCTTTTCCTTGTTACAGATACTAGAAAAGTCACAACTTGACTGTAATAAGGAAATTAGAAACAGGTTTTATGGGGATTGCAGGCTCCCATATATTATGCATCCCTTCCTAAATCAACATAACAAGGATTCTTAAGTGCAAATCTTCTACCCAAGGTTCCTTCACAGGGTGTACAAAACCTAAAGCTTTATCTACTATGGTAACCTGTGAGATTCTATGTAACAAAACGCCTGTCTAAAAGCTTTAACACAGTATAGTGACAATTCACCTTTAAAGTCTTTCGGCTTTAAAATATGCTTTCCACAATAAATATGTCATGCCTACTGTCTTTGTCATAAAATGTCATAATAACAGATCTGGTCCATAACCTTGATAATTTGCTTGCCACTGTAACCATCTCAGTCCTGCTTTATTGAGCAGAATCATTCCCACAAGGCAAAAAGTGGATTATAAGCACTCTTTTTTCAGTAGAAGCATACATTCTCTGCCCAATCAAAACCTGTACTTGAGGAAATCACCATTTGGGCAGAATCAAAGCCCTTTCTCTGTAGTGTTTCATCCAGTACTTTTTATGTTGATCACATAGCTGAATTCTGGGGCCTGTAGACCTAGGTTCTTGCATGTTGCCTTCAAACAAATTAAATAAATCCCTTCAGTTGCATGCATTGTTTTGCTTTTTGCAGGAGGTACATTTTCAGGTCGCTGTCGGCTAGAGAGGCAGGCTCCCAGAAGACCAGTGGCAGCCCATAAAATATGTTTTTGGTGGGGCGGGCAGGCACACGCACATTCTCTTCCACAAAAGTACATTTATACTCACACTCATCCACGTGCACACTCACTCACACCTATCCATTCCTAGGCTCACACATACACCCACCATTCATAAGGACATTCACATGCACAAAACTATTCACAGCATGCCAATTGACATATATTCATGCATGCAACTATGCACCCTAACTGTCATGTAGTTCCTAATGCTATATAGGATCTGCACGTTTAGACAACATAAACTAAGGAATTGGTGTCCAGAATGATTCCAGACACCCCCAAAGGATATGTTAGCCTTTAGACCAGCTAGCTCACAGTGCCACCATAAGCCCCTTAACCTTACCAAGGAGCGAATAGTTTCTGTCAACTATTGAACATGACAACCCTTGATCCTTTAGGGATCGTGGAAACAGTCCAGTACTATCCGCTCAGTCAATCATGCTCACTTAGCCTCAGAGAGATACACAGAATAAACAATGGGGTCATTTTCAATAAGCATTTATTGAACCAACGTCATTCTAGTATAAAACATGTGTGCTGCGACAACCAATAGACAGAAACAGATGTATAAGATTACAAGAATTAAAAGAGTAAATAAAAGGTAGAATTCTACCATGGTGCTAAAACAGTGAATTTATGCAAGCATATAGATACATGGCGGTAATCATTCGTACTCCTAAGATGCATACCCTACCTAAGTATACCTAGCATGTATCAGGGTGTAAAGCCAAGAATCCCCTAGGAAAGAGCCAACCCCATTACCTGATGGGAGAGAACGAAGGACCCTGTCTTGGTCTCGAGTTGGACACCCCGCAAGGGATGTCAGACCACTGCGTGTTGTAGCTTCTGCAGGCTGGGACCTTAGGGTCTAGTGTCAGCGTTGAAGCTTCTCCTCTGCTTATCTAGTATTGGTATGGTTCTTTTATACCAAAAAGATAGCCTTGGGGTTCCTTACATAATCGATGTGTTGGGAATATGATTATGCAAATGAGCTCAGAACAATACCTGCGATTATGCAAAGTAGTTATTTTGCCCTAGGATGAAGATGACCATGACATTTATGCAGAATGTGTTCATGCTGTTATGTACGTCATGTGCAGGGACTTTTCCAAGAATCCTCAGGCATAATAAATGAGGTCAGCTTCCAGGACTGATCAACATTTATTCTGCACATAACTGTGTAAAAGGTCAGGGCTAGAACCATTATGCAGAGCAAGGTAGACCAAATGTAGGTAAAAGGTAGTGTAGGTACCTAGGCCTAGGATGGGATACATTGGGGTACATAACACTCACTCCTCATCCGAAGGACAATAGGGGCAACTAATGCTAGTATATGCCTGTTTAAAAAATACATTTTCATAAAAACCAGTATAAAAAACATTTAAAAACATGGTATATGTTAAAAAGTGATGCTAAAGCTCTATAGAAAATAGTCAAAATAAGATCAGACTGGTTGAGCACGCATGTTGTTTTTGCATTTGTCACCCCGAGTGGGACGGGTATGCCCAGACGTGGGTCCCGTGCTCTCCATGCCACTGGAATCAAGCTATCCTGGCTGAAGAGGGTGAAACCCCGAAACCGGTCCTAGGATGCTTGTTTCCAGTCCAGGGAGGACCTGGCTTGGCAGTTTGGGCTGGACTGTTCCCATGAGGCACAGGGTCAAGACTGATTTGCATATGGCTGGGTTCAAACTGGAATGGCATGGTGAGCAAAAAAACAATGGATTTAGGCCCAGATCTCTGTACTGGGGTGAATGTATGACATTGTTCTGCATTCTGTCCATCAATTGTTGTTTTTGCATTTGTCACCCCGAGTGGGACGGGTATGCCCAGACGTGGGTCCCGTGCTCTCCATGCCACTGGAATCAAGCTGTCCTGGCTGAAGAGGGGTGAAACCCCGAAACCGGTCCTAGGATGCTTGTTTTCAGTCCAGGGAGGACCTGGCTTGGCAGTTCGGGCTGGACTGTTCCCATGAGGCACAGGGTCAAGACTGATTTGCATATGGCTGGGTTCAAACTGGAATGGCATGGTGAGCAAAAAAACGATGGATTTAGGCCCAGATCTCTGTACTGGGGTGAATGTATGACATTGTTCTGCATTCTGTCCATCAATTGTTGTTTTTGCATTTGTCACCCCGAGTGGGACGGGTATGCCCAGACGTGGGTCCCGTGCTTTCCATGCCACTGGAATCAAGCTATCCTGGCTGAAGAGGGTGAAACCCCGAAACCGGTCCTAGGATGCTTTTTTCCAGTCCAGGGAGGACCTGGCTTGGCAGTTCGGGCTGGACTGTTCCCATGAGGCACAGGGTCAAGACTGATTTGCATATGGCTGGGTTCAAACTGGAATGGCATGGTGAGCAAAAAACGATGGATTTAGGCCCAGATCTCTGTACTGGGGTGAATGTATGACATTGTTCTGCATTCTGTCCATCAATTGTTGTTTTTGCATTTGTCACCCCGAGTGGGACGGGTATGCCCAGACGTGGGTCCCGTGCTCTCCATGCCACTGGAATCAAGCTATCCTGGCTGAAGAGGGGTGAAACCTCGAAACCGGTCCTAGGATGCTTGTTTCCAGTCCAGGGAGGACCTGGCTTGGCAGTTCGGGCTGGACTGTTCCCATGAGGCACAGGGTCAAGACTGATTTGCATATGGCTGGGTTCAAACTGGAATGGCATGGTGAGCAAAAAACGATGGATTTAGGCCCAGATCTCTGTACTGGGGTGAATGTATGACATTGTTCTGCATTCTGTCCATCAATTGTTGTTTTTGCATTTGTCACCCTGAGTGGGACGGGTAAGCCCAGACGTGGGTCCCGTGCTCTCCATGCCACTGGAATCAAGCTATCCTGGCTGAAGAGGGTGAAACCCCGAAACTGGTCCTAGGATGCTTGTTTCCAGTCCAGGGAGGACCTGGCTTGGCAGTTCGGGCTGGACTGTTCCCATGAGGCACAGGGTCAAGACTGATTTGCATATGGCTGGGTTCAAAC
This sequence comes from Calotriton arnoldi, assembly GCA_963921515.1. Taxonomy (NCBI): domain Eukaryota; kingdom Metazoa; phylum Chordata; class Amphibia; order Caudata; family Salamandridae; genus Calotriton; species Calotriton arnoldi. Next base: position 184,674 of record CAWUFW010013689.1, read on the forward strand.
TGGAATGGCATGGTGAGCAAAAAACGATGGATTTAGGCCCAGATCTCTGTACTGGGTTGAATGTATGACATTGTTCTGCATTCTGTCCATCAATTGTTGTTTTTGCATGTTGCTCAGTAAGAGCAGAAAAGTTAAAACAAAACAATATTTTCGCATTCCAATTTGGCTTGTTTTGGAAAAAGGGCTGAATTGTTCTCATCACACGGCGAGCCAAATGTTTATGAATCCTGTGTGGGAGATGCAACATCACTGTCGCTACCATTCGCAGACGACGGTCCCTGTAACACCTCTTGTATCAGGTCAATGGAGCAAAGGTGATCATCTTCAGTTCCTGCAGCAGCCACTGAGGAAACACTCGAAACCTGTGTGCTGGTTATTGAGCCGGTGTCCGTTCCGACAGGAGCTGAAGCATCCCGCGGGGGCTCTACGAATGCTGTCTTCAACATGGGAAAACACTGAGGACACTGTAATACGTGGGCCTTTAAGGGGTCCGTAGTATGTCTACGTCCAGTGACGCAACGGATGGAAGTGTTAGACATATGTCCAACATGCATTCATATCCGCAGAATAGGCAGAGGAGCACAGGCAAGATTCAGTCAACCCAGACTAGTCTGAATGAAAGAAACCAATGCTCGCTTAGCTCCCGAAGCTGAGGTGTGCCCAGATGGAGTACCATGCATTCTTGGCAACGTCGCACCAGGAGTGCCTTTTCCATCTCTGGAGGAACTGGGCCAGCTACTGCGTAGCAGAAAAATTAAAAGCAGGATACCCACTACAAGTAATAGCACCATCAAAAGCCCTCCAAAAACGCTTCCCAATACAGACTGTATAAATGCTGGAATAACTCAGAAGAATTGTCTGACAGGTGCTTAATAGTCCAAAACCTATGCTCTTAAATAGGTGCACGATCCCCCTCGTATCAGACATGTTAAAGATACGACTAACCATTTCCCCGAAATGGAGCGGGAAGTTTGTACGGACTAGCGCCTGTATCTCAGATGAAGACCTTGCAACCTAGAGATCAAAAGTCTCTTGGGCTGAGGTTAAGGCCACATCCTTCTGCAAAAGCAGTCTGCTCAGAGAATCAAACCATATAAAGGAACCATTAAATGAAGGCCATAGCGTCGACTCCCTAACTGTGTGGGTCAGTGGAAACAATACTTGCATACAACAAGTAACCCTGGAACTTACTGTGACAAGATATGCGATGCCTGGTACCATCCCACAGCAACCTTGATCATTCAGCTTCAAATAGCTTCCATTTGAAAGCAGCTTTAACACCAGATGAATCACGGCAGCTGGGGAACCCTTCAGGTGACATGATAAGTTGGCAACTGAAGCATTACAGGCTCCGTGAAGCAAAATATTATTGAAAACTAGAGACCCACTTAAATTAAAGCAGTTTCATATTCGGAACCACTGAGAAAAACATCAATGTCCCCATTCCTGCATCTACATCTGTACAGTAATTCCCAGTACTCATGTATAAATCCCTCCCCAAATGCTTCATACCTGCCTACCTGCTGGTAATGTAGACAGTATTGGAATTGGAATGTCGTGACTGACAGTGTAATATGGCCAAGGATTAACCATTCTGTGGAAGGTGACTCAGCCACGGTGAAAGAAAATTTGTCCAATTTTTCAATTTGTAGCATTGTATATTTTGCATCTCTTCCTGCCATTGACATGTGTCTTTCCATTAGATTGTATGCCGTAAGTACAGTCGTGCTGCTGATGTAGCACCAGGGCACGTGACCAGAATGCAATGATTGCAGCGTCCAGCTCAATAATAGAATGGATCACAATTGCAATTGTCCATGTTGAAGAATAGACAAATCCTGTACCATTATATCTATAGCAGAAGACACAATGTTACCCAGTAAATAAATTCTAGATGAAAGTGTGGCCATGCCATTGTTGACCACTGCCAAAGCCTTTTCTAGGTTAACCCTGTCAATCTCACGCAATCTCTCAGCAGCCTCCTGCTGGGAAATTTTCTATACCTCATTGTAAATAGCGTACAAGAAGCACTTTTGACGTGGCTTCTGGGGACCTAACAAAAAATCCCTATGATCGATGTCATCTGAGAGTAAGGACAAGTGTTATTTCACCTAGGACAGTGTTGAGGTTTTTAGCCACTCTAAGCAAAATTTCCCAACACTGTAAGATGTCACCACCCCTGAGTGTTCTGTTTGTACATAATGACGGTCAGGCCTCTGGATACCAAACCCTTCGGTGGTTCCTCTGAATTGTGACTGACACCTATTTGTGTCAATAGGCCAAACCAACCATCCCTTCAAATTGGGGTCAGATGAATTGCACAAACCATCATGTAGAATGTCATCTAATGTATCCTCACTGTGTTGTGTGTAATTCTGCCATCCCTCAAGTAAGCCTGGGCGTAGTTCGCAAAGTAGCGCTACGCGAAGCTACGCAAAGTGCAGTTCGCACTACGCGAGCTACGCGTAGCACTACGCGAACTGCGTAGTGCACTGTTCGCAATGATTGCACAGTGCCGGATGCTTGTCCGCACTGTGCAATCATTGAAAACGGCATCTTGCACAGTGCGAGCTGTCTTTTACTGCCGCTCGAGTAGATTTTTACTCGAGCGGCAGCTTCTCAACGCGGATTGGTAGTTTCTCATCGCGAGCGGTCGCGAGCATACGCGACCATTCGCAATGAGAAACCTGACCTCCCCGCGTTGAGAATCTCGCCGGGAGGTTTATTTTCACGCTCGCGATCGGCAACTTGATGTTGCTGATCGCGAGCGAGAAAAAGTCTCGCCGGGATGTCATTTTGCTTGCTCGCGGTCGCCAACTTGACGTTGAGGACCGCGAGCAAGCAAAAAATGACCGCTGCACTACGCTACGCTACACTACGCGTGTTTGCACTGTGCTACGTGCAATTCGCGTTGTGCGAAGTAGCGCAAACTTCGCAAACTACGCGAGCGTAGCGTAGTGCTTTGCCCAGGGTTACCCTCAAGGCATGTAAGTGAGGGAATCCGAGGTATGTTCAAATCCTTAATCTTGACTAGCCCAAGACAGGATGTCTGTTGCACTGTGTCGTTCAAGAAGATCATCTCATGTGGTATGAGGCATGCCCTAAATAAGGCCTTAGTTCCCTGAACTTGCCAATCTTTAGTCCCCCTGAGAGATTTTGTGTCTATAGTGTCCCTCCAAAAGTCGAAACCCTGTAAAGACAGTTGGGAAATAAAGGAAGCAGAGTATATCTGTTTCGTGTTAGTGAGCATATTTTTCTTTGCAGGTGTAAGTGCAAGCTTATAATAATAAGAGATTGGGTCTGAAGTGTTAAATCCAGAAAAATAAGCAAACTTTTGTGCAAATGTGTTTGAACTACCTTTCGGCGATGTTGGGCAATGTTCCCACTGATGGTAAGTGAAAACATTACGTGGGATGCTTGCTTTGTGCAAGAAATGATAACCATAGTGTTGGCAACAAAACATGATGTCAAAATTAGATGTTCCATCATACAATTCATCATTAGAAAAGGCAGCAGATTGTTTTAAATAAGACAGCATGGTATTTACAGTTTCAAAGTCCCAATCATCATAGAAAGTACGGGAGGTGATGATATCACTTAGAGAAATTTTAAATAAGTGTGGTATTTTGAAAAGTTCAGTAGGACCATATACATCATAGAAAACTCTGTCCCAAACTGTTGCTTATGAAACTGAAACTGCTGTAATGTTCACCAAGGACAGGTCTCTTTGTTTATGGTATGATGGTGCATGTGGTTTCAGGACCATGTTCATATTTTGTGCTGCAGAGCGTTTTGGGAGATAATGTCCATTCAGGAGCAGGAAAAAGATAGTCACAATACCAATTCAAAGGACTAGGAACAGTAGACCAATGACAATCCAGAACTGTAGCCAGGGAGATCAAAATAAGTCTTTTTCAGCCAAAGACAGAAATCATGAATTTTTTTGTTTGTGGGAAACAGGCAGTGGCAGTAACTCGGGTTCACTTGGATCCAATGAGAAGGTATCAAAATCGATGAAGTAGCCAGGCACAGTTCGATCTATCTTTGGTAGCTCAGCAGGTTTTGTAGAACTGGCAGATGTCTCAGTTTGAGACATATTCACATAGATGTCGGTGTGAGGCCGAATTGAGATCTGTGTGTCATTTGTAGATTGAAGTCGTTCAATTTCAACAAGTACAAGCTCCATTCCATGGTTTATAGCCCCTACACTTCGTGGATTAGAAGCTTCAAACGTTATTAGTCTTTCTGTCTGAACTTCCTGTATGGTAGTGAGAGGAGATCTGGTGCTACCCAGGAGCCCACGTGGCCTACTATTGAGTATCGGCCACATAGTGTGGTTTTATCAGATCAATTTAGACTAATCTCTTTTCTTTCTTGCCGGCAAGGGGCGGAAGAAGTACTGTTCTTGTTCCTTCGACAGCCAGGACAGGTACAGGCACAAGATGGCATAAATTCTTCTTGGTCCACAATCGTTTCTCTGACCAGGTCCCAAATCTTTGGGACCTAGGCAGGTCTTGCCGGAACAGCTTTCACTTCCCCAGTGGCGGTGCGTTTTACTTGGACGTTACTTTGTAATGCCTGGAATTCATTGAGTTCCTGTAAAACAGCCAAACGATCATTATTGTCTAATGGTTTTTCATCTGCCAGTGTGCTGCCACAGTCGAGGTCAGGTACCCACATTCTAATCCCAAACAGGACTTCATATGGAGTACGTCCCCCCAGGGAACTACTTGGCCTGTTGTTAAGTGCCCTCTGGAACCCATATAGGGGATTGACCCAAGTGCCATCCGAGCCTAATACCCTAGCTGTTAAGGATTGCTTTAAGTCCCGGTTTTTCCTCTCCACAATCAAATTTCCCTCGGGATGATATGGAGAGAAGTACCGCAAAGCAACACCCAAACTTCCCATGGCTTCTTTGTAAGCCTGTGAGCTAAACGCAGGGCCACGGTCAGAATGTAATGTGCCAATTGTGTATGTCCCTATGAAGACTCGCGAATCCTTTATAACAGTTCGGGCATCAGCCGAACGCTGAGGCCAAAACCAAAGGAATCTAGAGCATGCATCCGCTGCCACCAGGCTGTACCTGTAAGCCCCGTCAGATTGTAAGGGGCCACAGTGGTCCACATAGACACATGCAAGTGGTCTGTCCAATATCAGTAATGATGTTTGTGGTGGACGTGCTACGGTGGAACCTTTCATCTGCAGACAGATGTCGCACTTAAGGACATATCCCTTGGTCTGTTTTGTAAGACCTGGCCACCAATAATGCTGCTTCAGTAATGAAATAGTTGCAGCGTTACCTGCATGTGCTGAACCCAGTCCCTTGTGTGCAGCTAGAATTAATCCTAATCTGCAGTCCATGTTTGGTATTACTCTATCCCCCACTCCTGGAATTTGAACGTACAGAAAGTTTTGTGCATCTAACTTGTAAGAGTACTTGAGTGGAAAACCTTTTGGCAAGGCTGAGCTGTTGTTGCGAGTAGCGTTGACAGCTATCATTATCTGACCTTCTATACTCGTACTTGAATGAGTGATTGCAGCAACGGCAGCAGTTCACACTGTTGCCTTGGCAGCTTTATCAGCCAGTGAATTCCCTTCAATGTGCACGCCAACACGCTGATGACTCAATGTGTGAATTACATGAGCCCGTGGCAAGCCTTTTTTCAGCTCTGCCACTTATTCCCAAAGCACCTTGTGCTTTACTGTGCAACCTTTGGAATCTCTAAACCGATTCTGCCCCAATAGTGAAGATATTCATTGTATGATTGGACACAGTAAAACAAATCGCACACAATGAGAGTGGGGAATTCCCGGTACATATTTTTTTAGTGCCAGTATCAGGGCTTTTAGTTCTGCCAGCTGTGCCATGCAATCTCCTAGACACTGCGTCTGTGTATTGCTAGGACGGAACTTGCCGTCCTGAATACGTCCTTTCACAGTCGCACATGGCTCGCTGTATTGCTGTTAACTTCCTATGGCAAGCTGGGCAGTTCTGGTCAGTCTAAATGATGTATTCATACTGATCTAGAGGCATTAATTCGGAAGAGGATATTCTTGTTTATACTGCAGAAATGTCTGTGTTTTTAATGTAGAATCAAATTTGTAGTCTACATCTGTTGCAGTGAGAGAGTTAGCCCATTGTATCCATCGTGGATGCAGTGCTTTTGCGTTTGGAACGCTTGCTTTGGTAACAGCCTCTAAGGTTGGTACTGGAGTCATGACAATTATGCATTTTCCCTGAGCTAGTGCTCTTTCTCTCACTACAGCAGTTTGTACTGCTGTCAATATCTTTTCTGTGGATGCACAACGCATTTCAGCGTTTGTGTACAAATGAGATTTGTATGCAATGGGTACAGTTTCCCCTTCATTGGAGGTAAGTGTACCCTGATTGACCCGCAACTACACAGATCACCACATTTGTAGTGTTTACATGTATGTGTAAGTGTTTGGAAGCTATCATGTCAGCTTGTACGGAACGAAGAATTTCTGTGTGTTCCTGTGTCCAATGTTGAACTGAAAAATCAGGTCTGATTAGGTCGTAGAATGGTTTTACCTTTTCTGCGTAATCCAAAATGTATGTTCTGCCAAAATATAGGAATCCTAAATGGATTGAAACCTTTGAATGTTGGAGCAGCGCACATTTTTCAAACAAATTAGCTGCCGGGCTTTTTCCTTCACTTGATAACTCATATCCCAAAGATAGGACATTGAGGTGGGCAATTTTCGATTTTTTAAAGTAAAATTTGTAGCCCACAGTGGAGAACCCCCAAATTATGTTTTTCACCCTGTGCAAGTGATCGAATAACTCATCGTTCATCAGATAAATATCATCTACATAGGACAATGCCTCCTCATCACAATTTTGAAGTAACTCTGTTACTCTTGCTGAGAACAACTCGGGGCTATTCTTATACGTTGGGACAGTCTACAGAATTGGCGTTGAGAGCAGAACGCTGAAAATGCTGTCAAATGTCTGCTTTCAAGTGCTATATTTTGGCAGAAGAATCCATTTGAGATATCTAATGTTGTTTTGTATTTCTTCCACACAATAGTATTCATTAATGCGGCGCTGTGTGCATTCTGTACTGCAAATGTCTTTGTGCATGTGTTCAAATGCCTGTAGTCTAAAACTAGACGGTATGAATTGTCGAGTTTCATTATGGGAAACAGAGGATTATTCATGGGAGACGTTTTTCAATCACACCTTGTTATTCAAGTTGATCTAAGATCTCCCTGACCTGTTTCTTTGCCCCATGTTTTATTGGGTATTGCCTCTGTGGTGTAGGAGTAGTTTTAACTGGGATTTCATGGTGAGGTAACTCAGCATCCCACCCTACATGATTGCGGTATAGTATGGGAGCTAGTGCTAATGCCCACTCCAGCACTTATGTATGTTTGAGTGACTCTTGAACGAGTTCGGAAAAAGCTGGTAATATTAAATTTTCCCCCTTTGGGCACTCCATGAAGAACTCAGGCAGCCAATCTTTTTCAGCCAAAAGGATATTGCATCCATATGTCAGGTTCTCCCAAAAGAGACCTTTCACCTTCCTGGGTATGTCCCCCTCCATTTGGAGTATTATTTCGTATAACTGTTGTGGGACATTTACCCTTGTATCAGGTGTTTCCACCGTGATATGCTCATTCAACGATGCTATTGTTACTACTGCTGCGCTGTCTAGCATCGTCAGAGCCCAGTTGAGTAGTAGAGTCCTCAGTAGCCTAGGCATTTCCTATTTTAAGGCCAGCTACCTTCTTCTTTTTAAATTGAGGTTTACTTTTGGGTTTATCCTCTTGTTTGATAATGTAGTCTGAAGTGCGATGTGTGTCTCTTGGCTTTGCTCGCTCTTCTGATCTGCGTTCTGACTGTCCTTCCGTCTCTGAGTTTTTTGATGAACCCTGAAAGGAACGAGAGTAATGTGTATCAGTATCCTGATACCTGTCAGGTTTTTTAATATTGTCGCGGTTTCTAAGATTATATTTTCTATCAGGGGGCTCCTGCTGAGGAGAACCACCCCGTGATTGTGATGCATTCTGCTTATTATTTTTTGTTTGTTTGTTGTCCCATTTCTTTTTAGAAGAATCGGGTGCCTGCTTTGAGTTGTCTTTTTCAGGATTACTCATTAATTGTAGTTTCACAGGTCTAGCTCCCAAATTATCTCTACCCAGCGAAGCATAGGTTTCTTCAATAATCTTAGGTAGTTCTCGCACATGTTGTGCAGTAGTGCATTCCCTCAGTCATTACCGTATAGCCACAGCTGCTGCCGCCTCTTTTATATTAGCTAACATAATTGTTGATACCTGGGCCAAATTGCCTATCAATTTCATCCCCAAGTCCAGGGCAGGTTCTGCCCCCTACTCATTCTGCATTTGTTTCAATACTTCTGGTATGACTGCTATTGAGGGGGTACCATGAGTTCTGGTATAAACGGCAGCGAAAACTGTACCCCAAGTGGTACAATCCTCTATCGGGGGAGCTATTCCCATTGGCAAGCAAATTGTCAGTATTCAGTGTTTTTAATGCCAGCCTGTTGGGGGAAACACTGCATCAAGCTGTGCTATTTTCTGTGCTACCCAGAAAGGCATTTGCTCACGTTTAGTGGGCATTCTTCCCATAATCGCGTTCGGTGTTTGTGGGGTGATTTTTGTCACTGTTCCTTGCGGGTGACCAACTTGAGTGATCCTTCAAGGTTGAATTGTAAGTGTTCGCATTACAAACTGTGTAAGGTTCCTGTATAGCTTTACTATCTCTTTGTAAAGTGTACGTAAGTCTGCTGCTGACAATGTATTAATTTTTGGATGCAGTGTGTAAGCAGCTAAGACCGGCCAGCTTGCTCCTTCTCTGCTGAGTGAACCGAGTCTCACTTTTTCTGTGGTGTGTGGGAGGGCGCCTTTAAACCAATTAATATGGTTACAAACAAAGAAACCCTGGCACTCACAATATTTCACATTAAATTAATGACAGTAATCTGTCAGTCTAACCCAAAGAAAGAAGAAGAAGGGAGATTCCTTGTAACACAGGAAACACGGGAAGTGCATTCATCTGAACAATCATTGATTTATTTCATATTAACAAAGTACCAAACCTAATACAAAAAGTTACAAGGACTAGAACATTTCAGTCTTGTTAACACAATCATAAAATCTCTTCAATGATGTGGATAGTAGTCCAGTCCTTGTTGTAAAGAACAAGAGAAACAGCCAACACGCATTTCGTCACCACCGTGACTTTCCCAAGGCTCAAAATTGTACAATTTGTACGGAGAAGTTAGACGGCTCGAAAGACATAATCAAAATGATTCTGTAAAATCAGCATACAAAGCTTGGTCATCTTCGGTCTCCATTACCGCAGATGATACATTAAATCGTTAACTGGAAGGATCGTATTCATGAACTTTTGTATAAACAGTATTCCTAGTAACGTTGAAGATAATCAATACGGCATCTGGGGCGCTATGATATGTCCCTATTTGAAAAAACGTTCTCCTCCCGTCTCTGCTGTCGTAATTAATATGGTCTTGGTAAGTTAATGGGACTTCTATGTCCTCGTATGTAGAGTATTCGTCAGGTGTCTCATCTGGAATGTAAGTATGAAACACATGTGTACGTGCATCTGCAGGTGGGAATCTGACCCAAGAATAGAATACCTCTGTCCTGAATGCTTCATGTGCCTCAATCACGAAGGTAACAGTCCCACCTATTGATGAGAGACCATAATCTGCTAATTTCATAGTAAGTGCATGTCTGCAATTCTCTGAAATGTTAAGAGCTCCTTCAAGCTCTTCTACCCCTGAATTCGCAGCACCGTCCTTGACAGACATTGTGGAAGGGATTTGTAGGAAAAAGAGATAAGGTTATGCACAATGTGGGGAACTATAATCATTCAAGCTTGAACAAACCTACAGAAAATGGATAGGATATACCTACTCAGCTGTGGCAGATTTTTCCTTACCACTCCAGACATCTCTGATTAAATGTGAGTAGGGGTCTCTGAGAAAGCACAACTGAACTACTCAGATTTGACCGTTAAATAAGAACCAAACCAACATTGGCGGCGCCAATTTGTGTAGTTCCTAATGATGCATAGGATCTGCGCATTTAGACAACATAAACTAAGGGATTGGTGTCCAGACTGATTCCAGACACCCCCAAAGGATATGTTAGCCTTTGGACCAGCTAGCTCACAGTGCCACCATAAGCCCCCTAACCTTACCAAGGAGCGAATAGTTTCTGGCAACTATCGAACATGACAACCCTTGATCCTTCAGTGATCGTGGAAACAGTGCAGTACTTTTCTCTCAGTCAATCGTGCTCACTTAGACTCAGAGATAGACAGAATAAATGATGGGGACGTTTTCAATAATAAGCATTTATTGAACCAGCGTCGTTCTAGTATAAAACATGTGTGCTGCGACAACCATTACACAGAAAAAGATGTATAAGATTACAAGCACCAAAAGAGTAAATAAAAGGTAGAATTTAACCATGGTGCTAAAACAGTGAATGTATGCAGGCATATAGATACATGACAGTAATCAAGCATACTCCTAAGATGAAAACCCTACCTAAGTGTACCTAAGTGTACCTAGCATGTATGTGGGTGTAAAGCCAAGAATCCCCTAGGAAAGAGCCAACCCCATTACCTGATGGGAGAGAACGAAGGACCCCATCTTGGTCTCGAGTTGGACAACCCGCAAGGGATGTCAGACCACTGCGTGTTGTAGCTTCTGCAGGCCGGGACCTCAGCTACTAGTGTAAGCGTTGAAACTTCTCCTCTGCCTATCTAGTCTTTGTATGGTTCTTTTATACCAAAAAGATAGCCTCGGGATTCCTTACATAATTGATGTGTTATGAATATGATTATGCAAATGAGCTCAGAACAATACCTGCGATTACGCAAAGTAGTTCTTTCGCCTTAGGATGAAGATGACCGTGACTTTTACACAGAATGTGTTCATGCTGTTATGTACGTCATGTGCAGGGGCTTTTCTAAGAATCCTAATGCATAATAAATGAGGCCCGCTTCCAGGAAACTGATCAACATTTATTCAGCACATAACTGGGATAAAGGTAAATGCTAGAACCGTTATGCAGAGCAAGGTAGACCAAATGTCGGTAAAAGGTTGTGTAGCTACCTATGCCAAGAATGGGGTACATAACAAAACATTGGGGTACATAACAAAACATTAAATAAAAGTAATTATCGGGCCACAGTAGTATTGGCAAGTCCAGCAAGTAGGGGAAGAGGAAGCAGAAAACAACGGAATGAGGTGGATGCTATGGGGAGGGAAGGAAAAACTTGAAGATCCTGTTTGCTTCCTTTCATTGGTTCACATTGTCATGGCATCAGTCAATGAAAGAAGCACCTTCCCTATCTCCTCACAATGAGTTAAGGGGTCAGTGAGAGTTGTTGAGTCCATCAAAGTCTGTAGCGAGGCGCCACAGATAGACAGTCAACCCTGGGGACCTTCAGGCCTTAAAGCTGAAGTGCCCAGGTATGATTCTATCAGTGACACTCGCTGTTAGAACTGGGGGTCTCTAGTTGGCTGAGGCAGTTACCTTAGTCCAAATAGGGACCCTTGCTTCTAGTCAGGGAAAGGAGGGACACCCTCATTGTAAACCCCTGCTCACCCCCTGGTAGCTTGTCACGAGCAGCCAGGCTTATCTTCAAGGCAAGGTGTAAAGTATTTGCAACCACACTCCCAGTGACACAGTGATAACACCACAAATGGACACCACACTGATGCGGTATCTTTATCAAGCAGAAAAATACGGTAAGACCAAACGATAAAAATCCAACATATGCATATTTTAAGTATTTCACTTTGCCGGTTATAGGGCCAACAAACACTTGTAGGTTCTTGCGGTATTAATGAGCAGTTCACGATGTTCAAATGCAGTCCTAATGCAATGCGATGCAGTTCGTACTGCAGTTCGTATTATCAGACTAATGCAGTTCGTAATGCAAGAATAATGCAATCCTCAATGCCCGTAATCAGGCAGTTCGTAATGCAAGAATAATGCAATCCTCAATGCAAGTAATCAGGCAGTTCGTAATGCAGGAATAATACAATCCCTAATGCAAGTAATAAGGCAGTTCGTAATGCAGGAATAATACAATCCCTAATGTACGTAATAAGGCAGTTCATAATGCAGGAATAATACAATCCCTAATGCAAGTAATCAGGCAGTTTGTAATGCAGGAATAATACCAGGCCAATCGACGCTACTAGCGCGGGCACCACTAGGCCCCAACCACAGACAACAGTCCTGTACTTCAGAGGGCGTCCCCGGTACTGCCGGGCAGGTCTGGGCCGCACGAGGACTCAGCGCGTCTAACGTGATGCAGCGGGAGAGAGACGGGAGCACTCTGGTACTCCTCCTGTGCCTCCCCAGGCCACACACGCTTGCGGCTCCCGACCGGAGTCCAAGCCTTACCTGGGGGATGCGCTGCCTCGCTCTCTCTCTCTCTCCCCGCTCGTCGGACGTCCTGCTGGGCACTCCCGATGACGACGCAGCTCCGATGCAAGGCGACGCTGTAGCCGGACAGGTTACGGCGCTGCCTCCTCCGTTGCTGACGATCTTGGGCAGATTCCTCTTGCGAACAACGATCACGATTACGTCACGACTTCCTCAACTTGACGAAGTCCTTCAGCACGTTGCGGCTCGGGCCGGCAGCGGCGATCTTGATCCGCAGCCTCAGTTACGATGACGGCTCGGGCCACAAACAGCTACACAGCAGCGTGGACGATGATTCACGCTGCGGGGGCACTGCAGTCACGGGGCACTTTTCAACCAGTACCACGGACCCCACGGCAGTCTCAGGCTGCACACGCACACACACAAAGCGTCGCTGAGACTCGGTTGGGTTTCGGGCCACACCATCCCGGTGCAATGCTTACGAAGGTCTCAGGCTGCAAAAAGCACTGAGACACACTTGGAAACTTCGATGTTCCTGAGTTTCCACAACAGGGAGCCAGCTCTCCTCTGGCCCTTGGGGACAAGTTTCTTCGGGACACAGCACACAGTAAAGTCCTTTCAAGCAGGGGGACACAGCACACAGCAAAGTCCCTTAGCCTCTTCTTAGTTAAATCAGCAAACTGCAGGCCAGCCCCAGAACACACAGCAAGGGTCAGTCCTTCTCTTCAGTCTCTTCAGCTGTTCTTCCTTGGCAGAGGTTCCTCTTGACCACGAAGTAGTTTCAATCCTTTTCAGTCTTGATCAGTCCAACGTTCAGGGGCTTCAGTTCTCATAGTTATACCCCTAAATGTCTTTGAAGTCTTTGTGTTCAGGGGGCACTGACCCCTGTCCAAACCAGTCCTGGGTGTCTTCCTGCCAGCGGCACCTTCTTTCTTTGATAGTGGGGGTCTGGGTCCTTAATCACTCACCAGGAGGGGGAGCCATTCTTTTATGGCAGCAGCCCAGGCCTCTTCACCTCCAGGGGGCTACTCCTCCCCCTACACTCCAGATGCAGGTCAGCCTGTTGCTGTCTCACCTACCCCTCCCCTGGTTCAAGACATTTCCCAGATCCTATCACATTCAAATCCAGACAGTCAATCCACAACCAGGCAGAGACACACAGAATTGTTAGAACAAAAAAACCAGCCACTTCTAAAAGCTTGGTTTCTAAACACACAATTCAAAAACCACCTTCACAAAAAGATGTGTTATTAACTTGTGAGTTCAGGCACACTAAACTTCACCTCTCCATCTTAAGCCTCTGGGAAGATAGGCTGGAAACATATTACACAGCCTTCCCCATTCTGTCCTATGGACAAGATGGCCTTGCAACAGTGAAAAACGAAATGGAGAGTATTTCACTGTTAGGACATGGTACACCTCAGTACATGTCCTACCTTTCACAGACACTGCACCCTGCCCAGAGGGGTACCTTGGGCCTACCATAGGGTTGTATGATGTGCAGGGAAAGGGAAGGGTAAGGCCTGGCAAGTGGGTGCACTTGTCAGGACAACATGGCAGTTAGCAAACTGCGCGCAGGCACTGCAGTGGCAGGCCTGAGTTCTCTCTTTAGGGCTACTTGTGTGGGTGGCACAATTAGTGCTGCAGGCCCACCAGTAGCATTTGCATTACCAGCCCTGGCACACATAGTGCACTTTACTAGGGACTTTACTAATAAGTCAAACGTACCTATTATGGGCAACCAATTACCATAACAATTTATACAGGGAGCACTTGCACTTTGACACTGATCAGCAGTGGCAAAGTGCCCAAAGCATCTAAGTTGCCAACACTATGTCAGCAAAACGGTCTAGGGGAAGGCAAAAAGTTTAGGGAACTTTAGCCAAAAAAGGGCCAAGTCCAACACTCCCCCTCATTATTAGGGGGGGGCTCTCAAAAGACTATTCCAGAATCATCAAGTCACGCCTTCAGGACTGTGAAATCTTTAGCCTGGCTGAGCTTGGCTCAGGCTGCCAGGCATCTGCACGTTTTGCATATGTAAATCACCTGGATTCCTGACCCTTACATGGTGTCTTTCAGCCTGACCTTTGCTCAGCTTGACAGACACTCATCATGCTTTGCAAAAGGTGGGGGGCTCTCCAGCCTTAATGAAGGGCCACCGTTGGAGAAGCGTCTTCTCTTCTACCATAGCCACATAAAAGAGTATCTGCCTAAAAATCCATGTTACATTTTCTCTAAATATTCAACAGCGTTCATTAGTGAAGAATGAGGCTCTACATGTTGTGCGATCACTATTTAGAAGAAAAGGATGGACCCCTTTTTTGTCATAGTGTGAGACTTATTGGCACATAATTAGTCATTTTTTGCATGAGCATTGCAAATGCAATAAAAGTGATGGTATTCAGGCCAGTATTTTGCAAGAGAGACCAGCATAACGTAGCTCTCATAACGTGTATTAATAAAGATTTATGAAAATTAGTAATATTAAGGAATTAATTTATCAGCCATGTAATTTCTACACTTCATTGATTGCCATTTAATTATATATGCTTTTTTTAAATTTTCATATGCTTCTTGAGATTTAAGAACTGAATATTCAAACTCTGAACTTTGTTGCACAATTGTGTCTCTTCATGGATACTGGGTTGAAAATAGATCTGCACCCTTGGAGGTCTATGATTATTTTGCAAGAATCCTCTTGTTTGTATTAGATTCTTCTGTACTTGCGGCTTGTGCCCATTACTCTTGCTATAAGGCAATAATGTAGCTGTTTTACTAAGTAACGTTCATCATTTTACCAGCTCTCACCCTTCTGAAGAATGATGACTTTGACCTTTTGGCCTTCTCAATTTTTTCACCACAGTGCCTCAATCAGAATTAAAGGGAATGATCTCTTCCAAAATTCAAGATTGCATCAAAGACTTCTGCACGAGAAACCCTCAAACAGACCTGTAAGATGTAAGGTGAAAAAACCGCAAGCTGCCAAAACAAATCTGTGTAGACAAGTTTTGTACTGGTTGGTCCTTGATGGGAGAACGCTCCTCATGTGATACTTCAAGCCATGTCAAAGATATGGGCATCCAACAACACAGTCTTGCAATATCATGAAATATTTCATCACCAATCAATGTCAATCTGTCAGCATGCAGCTTTTGGCTGCTACTCATTTTGATACAATAAATATTTATTCATTAGGCACATATAAAGGTCATCAGGCATGTGAATTTCATTGGTTTGCTTAATCTGTTCCCCAAATTTCACAGTTACATTGCCTACACTTTAAAATGTTATGTATGACAAGCATATGAAGTGTTTTTGTGGCATTTTGAACGTTTGAAAATGTTGTATGTTTCTTGAGTTTTCCTACGTTGGAGAGTTGGATGTGTTAAATTAAAGGGTTCAATTATATCATAACAACCCTACAATTAGTGTTTAATTTTTAAAAATAATAAGTAATAGTGGCCACAATTTTATATAGTAGGGTGCTTCTTATAGCTATTGCTGCTCATTTTCTCCACTGGTGCCCCCAGTCAGTACCAGCATTCCCCATATCCACAAATGCCACAGCTGTCAAACGAGATGACCGGTTTTATATACATACAGAAGCACCATCCATGACTGTTTGGTGTTAGAAAGTGGGTCATTAGTTGTGTAGCCTGCACAAGTAATGGGTCCCCAGATGTCCTCCACTGTGATCCAAAAACCCAATTGTAGCGCTTGACTTTCACAGGTTAGCGGAGCGGACCAGTCCAAGGCCTACTCAAGGGAAGTGGCGTGGGCTAGTAATCTCCATTCACAGATACACAATATTAACACTCAATAAATGATTGTCCAGTCTGTGCGTTTTCTTTTGATAAAGGAAAATGTACATTTATTACGCACACACTACTCAATACTATGCAGCAATTTAGAAATATACACAAGTTGATGGAAATACTTCTGGATGACTTTGTGTAATCATTCTTACCCTTTCCAAAGGGAGGTCTCGATCAACAAATCACATGTTAGAACATTTAGGGGCCGATTCCGATCTCGGCCGGTAGGGCTCCGAATCGTATTCGGCTTTACCGGATCCGATTCGGAGCCCTGTTTCCCGACCGAACCGTACGCGTGTCCGGCCGAGCGAGTACGATGCGAAATCGCCGACTGACTCGTCCAGGCGTCCCGACCGCTCCGACCGACTCGCTCCCGGCTCGAACCGCTCCGACCGACTCGCTCGGACTCGACTCGCACCGCGCAATGGAGACGTTTCCCGGCCGGGTAAGTACGATGCGCGCCGCGAGCAGTCCGACCGAGCCGCGCACTCCGGCTCGTAAGAGCTGTCGGAGCCGTACTTTGGGGGTCCGTGTCGGACCCCCTGTACGCGTAGCCGCGCGAGTCGCACACAGGGGGACCCATGGGTCCCCCTACCTGTGCGTGTACGGCGCGAATCGCTTCGCCGCGTACCCGCTGTAGGGGCGCCCTTGTCCGACTCGCACCCATTGAGTCAATGGGAGCCCGCGTACGCGTTGTACGACCGGCTCCCATTGACATCAATGGGAGTCCGACCGACTCGAGTCCGATAACATACGGACGCATCGTACTCGTTCGGTCGGACTGCACGGGTCCGATTCGGTCGGAAATCTCTCCGGGTCCGGCTCGGTCGGAGAAATTTCCGGCCCGAATCGGAATCGACCCCTTAATTGTTTTAGAAATGCAGTAATAGAATATCACTTTGAATGAACACGCACTTAATATAGGCAATAAAGCATGTTTACTTGGCATATGAGTGGTTGTCAGTGTCATTACTTCATGAAAGCATTCACAAGGGAAAATGTCTATGCATGTCTAGGTGATTTTTTAACTGAACAAAACTTTTAGTATGAATATCGCAATTTTACCACAACTCATAAAGGGCATCACATTTATAATTACAACCCTATGCAATTATAGACTTCAGCATATATTTTGAATCATATTCAATATACAATACTGCACTTTTGACATAGTCCCTAAAGGACATACCTCTTGTAAATACACAAACTGCAGTTACCAACCTTCACCCCTAGATGGTGTTTGTAGCATACACTTTGAAGAATATAGTACACTTCAAACACAGTACCTAATGGACATCACTTTTGTAAGTATACAGACTGTGCAGTTACCAACTTTCATTCCTACAGGGTGTCAATGTGAAATCTTCCATTGAACTTCTTTAGACCACACAGCTTGTAGCCATCCTTTGCATAGCATTCCCAGCTGTAGAACAAAAGTTCCAGCCAGGGTAGTGCTTCAAATTCTCCCAAAGCCTTGAGAGGTTATCATTTCAGGGTCCCTCCAAACCTAGAATGGGAACTCTGGCACTTCTCTTGGGGGGAGGCTGCGCTGCACCTGCACTTGGTGGCAATTGGTGGTGAACCCCTCCTCCTGGGGTCACCACAGTCCACAAACGAGTGGTTTTAATTTTTTTCCATGGGCAAAACTGATGAGCCCGGCAGGGCATAATGGGGTGCTCCTCCTGCTATTTCCTTAATACTATAGCAGCGGCTCTCCCGCTGCACCGGGGAAAGCTGCAATCCTTTCTTTTTCTTCAAGTGCAACCTTGCGTCACAATCTCCTTTTCTTGTGGGCGCCCGGTACCACCCGGGCACCCCATGCACATTTTCTTCATTGAAGGGCAGTTCGGGGAGCCCACACCTGTCTGTCCTTGCCAGCTCACCATATGGCCAGCACTCTCTCGTACTGCAGTGGAGCTGGCAGCACCATTCTGGGCTGCCCGCTCCTGCTGGAAGAAGACTCCATGATGGCTGGCCCTGCTGGCCATTCGAGGGAGAGCAGCAGCACTTCCCCCTCTGCTCTGGACATCAGGGCCCAGGAATGGGGTCCTGGATTCTCTCCATTTGTCAGGAGAGTGCGACAGCACATCCACATTCACGATTCTTCTCGGGGCCCAGGGATGGGGTCCTGGGACCCCTTCCTTCTTCTCTCATCCACAATTCTTATCGGTCCCAGGGATGAGGTCTGGGTCCCTTCTTGACCTCGCCCGGGAAGCGCAATGGCACTCCCTCACATCATTCTTCGGAGGACAACGATCATCCGGCAGTGGAGCTCCACTCGCTCAGTTCACGGGAAAAGGTCAAACGTCACTCAAACATTAAATGGTCATATGTCGGGCCCTGTTGGGCCGATCTCGACAATATTTGGCTCGTTTTGTTCCTGGTGGCAAGTCCTAGCTACCTGGACCACTTTCTTCAGGCCTCAAAAGGTGACAAACGTTTCAGGGAGCTGGTTTCACTGGCTCCCTGCACCAGCCTTTTGCTTGGTTTGCCACTGAGCCTCCCCTCCTCCTTACGCAGAAGCCCAGTCTTTCCCCCAACTGGTTCTCAAGGGGTGTAAGGGGACCAGCATCCCTGGTCCTGTGGAAGTGCCCCACTGGTCTTGAGGTCAATCAGAGTCAGATGACTGGGGCCAGATGGCAGTCAGGTGGTTCCTTCTTCCAATTGTCCACGGCGGCTGCACCAGGTCTAGTGTTTCGCAGAAATAAACTACCTCCAAAAGCAGCTCTCTCCCTTGTGCAAGGCCTTTTAAGTGGGAGCAGAGGTTGCCAGCAGGGCTGTGTCTCTGGCCTATCCTAATGTGCCACATCATCTCTCCACCCCTGTTCCAACCTTCCTGCAGAGTCTTCTGCAATAGCTCAAAATGGCATCACCCAGGAGTCACTTTCCACACGTGCTCATGGGGTCTCAACTCCACCCCTCGCTGACATCACTGCCAGGGCATTCCCCAAGCAAATCTTCAAAAGAGCCTCCCCTCTGGTTTGACTCCTGAGGTCTGGACTCCTTCCTTTGTTGAGTGGGCTTTGGGCAGCCCTCTCCCTGCTGCAGGATCACAGCTAGCTGATTGATGCAGAGCAGTCCACCCCACCCCCTCCTTCTGAGGAACTGACCTCATCAAGGGTAATTGCTCCCTTTGTGTGGTAAGGCCTTTGTTCCTGCTGCTGGAGAGAAAAGTAATTAAGCCAGCCCAGCAGAGTTACAAAAGGTCTGGGGTCTGACCTTGAGCTGAGTCAGATAAATATGACATTCCTGGATGACCCATATGGTGTACAGATATGTTTTTGGACCTAACAGAATTGTTCTTTTCACACAGGTTACAGTGTACATTGGTGCGACTCTGAAGTCTCTACCCCAAAGGAGACTGAAGTTGCGCCCTTAGGCAGCCTTTCCCATAGAGGTATAATGGAGTGTCACTAAAGTCAAACAGTAAAGCACACTGACTATCCCTTACATGTGTACACCCACATAATAAGGCCTATTCGGGGTCACTACCCAACTCTGCATAGTCCCTTCTGCGCCAGTCTACCTGTGCGCAGATTTTGGGCTGTGCACGACAGTAGTCTCTCACGTGCAGCCCTCTCATCTGTGCACACGTGTGTGCACACATGTTCAGATGTAACCAGCCAAGTGCCACTTCCCTGGCTGCATTGCAGCGGCCTTATCTTAAAGGGCAGATACTGGCGGTAAACACACACAGTCCATTTTACCATGAGTTTATCGTGGGTGAGTCACAGATTATGAGGTGCTCCTACAGTAAAAGGTCAAAAACTAGGTGGTTAAAAAGCAAAAAATCCAGGTGGATTAGATAGTCAGAACCACCTTCTCACACTTGGCAACAGCATCACATGGAGGAGCATATCCTTCGAATAGTCACCAATTCATCGGATCCAACTTCGCATCATTGCCAGCTAACACTGCCTTAACAATAGCCATGATTGGTTATAACATGACCGGTGAGCAATAGCAGTCTGTGGCAAGTGCAGTATTTAATTTGTGAAAGAAAGAGTGCTGGTGCCTGAAACTCTGCTTAGAATTCCAGGGCAAATTAATATCAGCACACTAAATACCAAGGCTTGTAGTTTCAAAACCACCTCATACCTCTTTAATCCACTACCGGACACTCACCCTCCCTTTATCTCACTCCTGCTGGTTCTTGCTTTCTCCTTTTTTGACAGTTTTGCAGTCCTTCTCTTCCTCTGTCTTTCCGATCTGTGCCATTTCCCACTCTTGTGCTCAGTAAATAGATGATCGGGAAAAACAAGTGCCAGTCCCCAAAAATAAATGCCAGTGCCCCCCATCGGCAACCACTGGCTTAAAGTAAGCACTGGCCATGGGGGTGTGGCAGCTTTGGCTATTGACTCCTGCTCTAGTGATAGGTGGTGTTTAGACATGGCTACAGAGTCAAGTCGGTCTGAGGCAGGGCATAGGCACATAGAAATGTATGCTGGGCGGCATAGCATAGTCAAAGCTTAGTCAGCCCATCAGAAAACTGCTGAATGAAATCAGCCAATGGGGGTTTGGAGTGGGTGGGTCAGCACAGCCAGCCATGGCTGAGCCGCCCTCTCCTGCCTTGCTAAGAATTCACAAGGGTCATATTACACTCACTCCGGGTCCTCTTCCACATGGTGTGTACAATGTGACGCATTGACAGCCTCCCATATATTAATTTATAACCTAACTTCCTTGTGACATTTTAGCACTTTCTACCCACCCATGATGTAGACTGTCACTAAAATTAAAACTGTCGCAGCCACACAAAAATAACTGTTGGTGGTAAGCACCAGCAAACACTAGCTCAGATTCAAGCGCATGATGATTCCGTGAGCAGAACCTGTAACGTAATAGTCATTAAAAATGATAATCACTGTATAAGCTTTCAAGTGCCACGCTCATGTTTACTCACCTGGTTGCAAACAAATGGGCATTGCGTGCCCTGCAAATAACCAAATACCAGAACTGATTGAGTAAATAGAGAAACACATATCTAGGCATTCATGAAAATCGTGCAGGTAAAAATGTAGCTAAAATCTCCTGTGTGTCTGACTGAATGGTATTAGTGGGGGTGGGGTGACACCTTATCCTATGACCCAACAATAAAAATAAAAAAGGTTTGTGCAGAATATACCCACCAAATGTTCGTCCTCCGTTTTGTTTCAAAGTTCTGAACATTTGGGTAAATTATAGTTTGTGGTGTGCACTCCCTTTTCTGACAAGGCAAAAAAACCTCATGATTGAAAGGGACAGAGGTTGCTTCACCTTTAAATGAGAACAAATGACACTCAAATACCACGAAAGGGAAAATAGAGACGTGGATAATCATCTTTTCTCTTACAGTGAAAATAAAACATTTTATGAAAATGCTACCTGAACTATAAATATGGCAGCATCAATCCGAGTTAAAATGACATAATACATTCTTTTTCTAATCTTATCCTAAAGAGTTTTGTAACATTCATTTTTTGTACGATAAAGTCTCTTCTAAATTAGACCACTTGCCCTCATGGGACTCTGTACTACCTGGTGAAGGTGAGGGAAGATTTATTTATGACTGCGATGTGTATTATCGCTGTTCTGTACAGGATTGAGGGGCATATTATCAAGAAACTGCGTTAAAATTATCGCCGCTTTAGCGGCAGAAAACTGCCGCTAAAGCGGCGATAATGGGCTTGATAATATGCCCTGAGAATTACAATAGAAGCCCATGTTCTGGTGTCAACATGGGCTTCTATTGGAATTCTCAAGGGCATATTATCAAGCCCATTATCGCCGCTTTAGCGGCAGTTTTCTGCCGCTAAAGCGGCGATAATTTAACGCCGTTCTTGATAATATGCCCCTGTGAGGCATATTAGCAAGGAATAGCGATATTTATCGCTAACCGCGCTTAGCGCGACTTTGGTTAACGCCGCCTATCGCTGGAAAATATCGCTGAGATAACACCCTATTAACAAGGTTTATCTCCATAGCGATAAAATTTCCAGCGATAGCGGTAAATGTGAGAATATCGCTGGAAAAGCAGCGATATTCTCGCATTATCACTAAGGTGGATTCAGCATTAGAATCCACCTCCTATACCTTAAACAGGTAAGTCATCCTCACTAGCAGGAGATAAAATATAGCGATAAACGCGCTAAGCGCGAATTATTTTATCGCTTCGCCTGCCTTGCTAATAGGGGGTAGTGGGATTAGCGACTGTTTTCAGTCGCTTTTAGTAGGGAACGCCTTCCTTGCATGTCACTAGCGATAATTATCGCTGACATGCAAGGCGATGGTTAACGCGGCCTCTAACGCCTGAAAGCTGTCGCTAACGCCTGTTAGCGACAGCTTGCTAATAGGGCGATAAAAATCGCCGCTTTAGCGGATAATATGCCCCTGAGTTTTCTGGATAAACACTCGTTATTGGTAAAAGCAAATAGGGGAATTCTGGTCGCTTCTTTAGTATCGACAAAAAACTATTAGCTATAGGTAATGCGAAATTGGAGCTATGTATGACTGCCACAGAACACATGTTCCTGTGGTGGAACGGTATGAGAATCGCTTTATAAAGGGAATTTAAATGTATTTTGTCAATCTATGTGAGCATTTGAATGTGTTCGTTTGAAATGCAATAATACTAAAACATTGAATGCAAATACTTTATGTTCCAAATTTGACTTTATTGATTGTATTTTTTGTTTCAATTTTAAATTTTTTAATTTGTAGGGGATTATCATCACCGTTTTTAACCCTTCTGCTCTTTCACATTTCTCCTTACTTTTCCATTTGTTTTGTGCAGCAGGACTGCTCCAGCACCGAGAAAGAAAATATTTGTGTTTTTTCTTGCCTCATTCGCATATTACTTAAAAAACTATGAAAAATATGCAAAAGGTGTGAAGTTCTTCCACTGTTAATCTATACTGTCAGGAAGCTTTAATTTAGCTATAAAACCATGAAGCAGGATGTATCTGTCATTAAAGGCTTACTACAGCACTCAACCTAACTCTGTAAGTCTACTTAGAGCATTATGCCCATTAGGGCAGAATGTCCTAATTAAAAATAAAACTCGCGGGGGCGTGGCTTGAGCCGCTCGAAGATGGTCGCGCCTGCTTGAAGCTCCGTGACCCGTCCGGAGCCGCCTTCATTATCGGAGCCGTCTTCTCCCCGTCCGAAGCTATGGACCGTCTGCCTTGAGGGAGCGGGTGCGGGGGTACAAGTAGCTGTTTTTTTTTTGTCATTTGCTACTTTGTATCACCCTGTGCCCTCCGTGCTCCACTCCCCTCACGATTTTCGGCAGCGCCCGCCATTTTGTTTGCGGCGCGGCGCTGCTTTCCTTCAGGAACCACGCAATGTTTTTTGAAGCGCAGTGAGGGGGATTAAGAGGTTCTTTTCACTGTTACCCTAAGGAGCATTGTCCTTAACGTCCTTGATGCTGGGACCTCCGGTTTCTTTTGGATTTTCCCATAATTTTTGACATTTCTCTTTTACGCTCATATTTGCTGAGCAGTTCTGCCTGATGGGCATGCCACAGCATTTGGAACTCTTTTTATTCACAATTGCCTGAGTCTTTTGATGTGCTGGGAATGTACTATAACAGATGGCTATACATACCTGCGGCTTCGTTTCTGGATATGGTGTTGTCTTATTTGCAATAGCCAGACTGCGTCTGCGTAGTTTGCTTTAAAGGCTCATTCCAGTCATTTTTGTGCCACATAGGTGACTTTTAGAGGAACTCTCTTCTTGTTTTGTCTTCCTCTCGCTGTCTCTAATTGATTTTGGAGTCCCTCTGGGCTGAAGCAAACTCCAATTATCACCTACTTTCCATTAGTGGAGATTCCTCTTAGTGTTTTGCGCATTATTGACGCAGGTCTTACACGGCATTGATTGTAATACAATTTTATGCTGTAGATTTTATGGAGTCTCCTTCCTCTCCTGGTCAAAATATTGCTTCCGCAGTTATGTCTTCTACCCGCAAGGATTCTAACATGGCTGCTTCTTCCAAGCGCCCAAAAAAAGATCCTAATTCTCCTACTAAATCTCCACTACCCATAACTATGGAGGACCTCATGGAAGAACTTAAACTTATTAAACCCTTCGTTATTGATACTAACGCTACCATTCAAAGGTTGGAAGAGAAATGGTCCAGCTTAGACGGTAGAGTATCTGCCGTGGAACAGAGGATTAGCGACACTCAGGATGTGTTACCTCAGGTTGCAGCCATGTCAAAAGAAATTGCTCTCCTCAAAATGCAAGCGGAAGATTTGGAAAATCGCAACAGGCACAATAATCTCAGAATTTATGGTATTCCTGAGGGAGAGGAAGGATCTGACATGCTTACATTTCTAAAATTACACATTCCTAAAATTGTTGGTCTCAAGGACGGCACTAATCTCAATCTGCAGCGAACACATCGAATTGGCCCTAGACCTGGAAGTTCAACCTCCACTTCAATGGTTCATCGCCCTAGAGGGATTATTGTTTTATTTTTGGAGTACACCGAGCTACTTATGGTCCTCTCAGCAGCTAAGGACAGGAAGCAGATGTTATGGTCTGGACAGAAAATTTTCTTTTCCCAGGATGTGGCCCGTGCAACTGCTGTTCGTCGCAAAGAGTTTTTGTCTCTTCACCCAGCTCTTCAATCCATGAACGCTCGATATGGCCTGGTGCATCCCTGCTTTTTTAAATTCACCTACAAGGATCGCTCATACTCCTTTGATAGACCTGAGGACTTACGACAATTTGTTGCTCGCCTTAAAGGAGATGAGATGGACTTTGGAGTGTCCTGAAAACTGTCTTTTTGTTCTGTCTCAACTATTTGAGCTTTCTCTTTTCATTCTAATGTTCTGATGATACTCGTTTCCTTTTTTTTTCTTTTTTTTCCTGTTAGTTAAAGTCTGCTGTTTCATTGTGGATTGTTGAGGTATGTTTACCTTCTCTGGAGGTCTGTTTTAGTTCCTGCTTTGTTTTTCTCCACAGATGTCTCCCTCCCCATATAAGCTCATTACCTCGATGTTTCTTCCCTCACATTTTCCCGCCCTGCCCTTACTGTTTGCGGTTACTTTCATTGTTTGGTGTTTTCCTTTTTCTCCGGTTACTCATGTTTGCGGTTACTTTCATGTTTGGTAAGTGTTTTCCTTTTTCTTCGGACACTCATGTTTTTGTCGTTGGATTATTTCCCTTATATCATTTTCATATGTTTTTACTGATTGTTACATCTGTGTTATTTGTCCTATTTCATGTTTTATCTCTTACTTGGCTCCTTGTTCCTTATACTTACTTCCCTACTGGTTCCTGTCATCTTCGGAGGTCTTCGCGGGCTCCGCCGTCTATCTTTCCTTCACGGCTCCCCGCCTCTACAGGATTTCCTTTTCTTTTGGATCTGTATTCCGTTATTCTTGACTGAAGTTTTCCGGCTCCTCCGGCTTCCTGTCAACCTCTCTTTCTCTAACATGTCTCTCTTTCACCTTTTCTTCTTTCCTTTCCTCTCCCTTTTTTGGTTTCCCTACTTCTCTCTCATGCATTTTTTTGCTTCTTTCCTTTCCTTTTTCTGTTCCCCTACTCTTTTCAGCACACCGTCTCTGCCTATCTCTACCTCATTTTCTTCTCTACCTTATTACTATTTAACCTTTCAGATTTCTTTCTGGTTTCTACTACTCCTTCTCTGGTACATTGTTTTACAAGTTCTCATGTGTTTTTTTCGCAGTTTTATAACTTATAAATTGTTTTCGTTGTTGCTAAAAGTTATGAATTGCATATCTTGCTGTTTAATGCTTTTTCTTTTATGCTATTATGACTGATAATGTTCGTATTGTTTCATGGAAAGTTAAGGGACTACGCAGTCCTGTCAAGAAACAAAGGGTTCTTACTCATTTGTCTAGGCTGCAGTGTAAAATAGCAATGCTTCAGGAGACGCATCTCAATGAGATTAATTCACTTAAAAAGCAATGGGTAGGCCATGTCTTTTGTTCCCCATCTAAAGATAGGAAAAATGGAGTGGTTATTTTATTTCGCAAGTCTCTTTCTCTTGTTTTGGAGAAGGGGGAAAAGGATGCTGACAGAAGATGGCTTCTTCGACATCTTAATATTAATGTTTCCCCTATTTCCCTTCTCAACATCTATGGTCCAACTGGTGTTGATGCACAATTCTGGAAGAATATGTCACACATCCTTCACTCATGTCCTGACATTAATTTACTGGTGGGTGGGGATTGCAATCACGTCATGGATCCTTTTACGGACAGGAAATCCAATGCTAGATATATTCCCAACAAAATGCAAAAAACTTTCGCAACTACAATTCATTCGAGGGGTTTGGTTGATGCGTGGAGAATATCTCATCCAGATACACTCGAATACACTTTCTATTCACCTACTCACAAATCCCTTTCTAGAATAGACTATATTTTTGAGTCCCCTTCTTCTCCCTAATTTAATAAATGCTGATATTGGGTCTATTCTTATTTCCGACCATGCCCCGGTTTTGATTAGTCTGGATCTCCCTTCTGAACCTTCCAAGTCGCGTAGATGGCGTTTCAATAATTACTTACTCAAGGATCCTAGCTTTTTGAAATGTTTTAAAGAGTTCTTGCCAGAGTTCTTCCTTAAGAACGCCACTCCAGACATTCCTTTTCATACGGTATGGGATGCATTTAAGGCGACAGCCAGAGGATTCATTATCGATTATGTTGCGGTTAAAAAGAAACAATGTATAAAAGACTCCACTTCTCTACTAACTTCCATTAAACGTCTTGAACACGCCTACTTCACTTCTAATAATGAAGATACTCTTAAGAAATTAATTCAGGCTAAATTGTCTTTTAATGGGAAATCGACAGACGAGGCTTCTGGGACCCTACTTAAAGTTAACTCTAAATTCTACGGGGGTCGTAACAGATTGGGCAAACTACTTGCGAATTACTTGAAAGTAAAATCTCAAAGATCTAAGGTAGTTAAAATTACTGATAACGGTGGTGTGGATCATTTTAAGGATGATCAAATACTAAATTGTTTTACAGACTTTCATAAGACACTTTATACCCCAGAATCTTCCCCCTCTGATGAGGCATTGGACTCTTTTTTTGCAGCGCTCCCTCCACGTCCTTCTTCCCCTCTTGATTGCTCCTTGTTAGAAAATGATCTATCCCTTTCCGAGCTTAAGTCTGCTCTAGCCCAACTACCTAAGGGTAAGTCCCCCGGTCCGGACGGCTTCACTGCAGAGTTTTATTCTTGTTTCTCCCAGATCTTACTTCCGCACCTTTTATCTTTATTCCAACATTTCATGTCCCATAAAGAAGCTTGTGGCTCTTTTCTTGAAGCTGTGATCTGTCTCATTCCTAAGAAGGGCAAAGTTCCTTCTTCTTGCGCTAATTATCACCCCATTTCTTTAATTAATTTGGACTGCAAGATCTTTGCCAAGGCCCTTGCTCTTTGCATTAATAAGGTGATCCCTGATTTGATTGGATATGAGCAAACAGGATTTGTTAAAGGCAGGACGATTTCAGACAATTCCAGAACTTTTTTAATCATTATACATCTTGCTTCAAAAAGCTCCTCCCTGGTTGCAGCTATCACCCTAGACACGGAGAAAGCTTTTGACCGCATCCACTGGCTTTTTATGATGCGTGCTCTTAAGTGGCATGGCTTTGGTCCTGTTATCTTATCTCTTATTAGCTTATTGTATTCCTCCCCTACCACTTCGGTTTTCGTTAACGGTTTTCAATCCCCTTATTTTACTCTCCAACGAGGCACTCGCCAAGGTTGCCCTCTGTCTCCTTTGCTTTTTATTTTGTCTCTTGAACCTTTTCTTCACTCCTTTAGGAACTCTCCTGCTTTTCGGGGATTTACTCATAAATCTATTGAAGTCAAGTTCACTGCCTATGCAGATGATATTTTGTTATATATATCTGATCCTTCTACCTCTTTACCTGCTTTTATCGACCTTTTGTCTTCTTATGCTGCCTTGTCTGGATACAAGTTAAATTTCTCTAAGTCTGAAATTCTTCCCCTAAATAAATATTGTCTTAGAAGTATGTTTGTAGGGACAGACTTCAAATGGAGTACTAATTGTATCACTTGTTTATGGATAAAATATTCTTCCTCAATTGTCAAAACAGTTCAACTCAACTTGGATGATATTTTATTAAAGATTTCTGGCATGGCAGAGAGATGGTCTCCTCTATTTCTGTCTTGGTGAGGTAGGCTGGACACTTCTAAGATGATGATGCTTCCACTCAGTAACTTCTACCTTTCTATGCTACCAGTACGACTCCCTTTAAAAAAAAAAAAAAATCTTGACAGTATCTTGAGTAAATTTCTTTGGAATAACTGGAAAGCTCGCATTTCTATGTCTGCTTTGTCTGCCCCCAAAGATATGGGAGGGGTCAACTTTCCCAATTTCCGTCAATATCACTCCTCCTTTTTAATTCGTCAAGCTCTGCCCTATCTCTCTTCTTCGGATGATTCTCCTGTTTCGGTATGGTATAAATTGGAGGAATCAGTTATTCATCCACTCCCTTTTTCCTCGTTAGCTAGCTTTTCTCACCCTCCTCGCTCGTTCAAATCTCCTACCATTCCACATCTTATATCGACCCTCCATCCGATTTTTTCTAAATCGCGTTCACCACTCCAGTTATTCCTAGATTCCTCTATTTAGCATAATAAGTCCATAAAAATTTCTAATCGAACTATCTTCTGGAAAGATTGGATTGTCAAAGGAATTATACACGTTAAACACCTAATGCATAACCAGCAACTTTTATCTTTCCAGGAAACTCAATCTAAATATGATTTACTTGTTTCTTCCCTCTCTAAGTTTGACTCTTTGAGACTGACTTTAGCTCAACAGCTTTCTCTTTTCTCTGAGACTTCCTCCTCTTCTTCTGATCCCCCTCTTCCACTAGCATTACCTACTTCCCTTTCTGTTCGGGCCTCACACATATACAAATTTCTCTTTTTCGCTCTCCCCATTCGTCCCAAAACCAAAATTGAACTTCTATGGGAAACGGACCTACAACACACCCTTTCTATACACACATGGAATTCCATTTGGGCTCGGATACACCACACTTCATGCAATGCTAGTACTACTCAAATTCTCTATTATTTTTATCAGAGATTATTTTTTTAACCCCATTAGCTGTTTCCAAATTCAGTTCTGACTTATCTCCTAACTGTTGGTCTTGTAAGAACACTCCTGGCACATATATCCATTCCTTTTTTCTCTGTCCCAATATTTCTATTTTTTGGACAAAAGTATGCAAGTCAATTACTTCTATTTGCTCCACTAATTTTCCCTTTGAGATCCACTCCATATTTTTGGGTAGCAATTCGGTACGTTGGTTGGGTGTTCGTAAACTAGGCTCATTGGTAGATCTGTGCATTGCTATTGCTTTTCAGGCTATAACATCTGATTGGAAGGATGCCTCCAAGGTCTCCTTCTCTGCTTGGTGGAATCTTTTATGTCAGCATCACCGGCTCGATAGAGCTTCTGTATCCACCTCGCAGCAACTTATTCGAAAGGAAGCCTTCTGGTCTCCTCTCACTGATTATATTTCTTCCTCTGCATTGCATGCCAAGGACAGTAACAATGTTTTTCAGCCGCCGTGAGTGCTGCGTTTATTTATTCTTTTTTTTTAAATATTCATGTTTTATATATAGTATATTGCTATTTGCGATTCTGTATTTTCTGTCATCAGAAAGTTGTACTAGTTATATGATAAGGTTGCTGATGCCTTTTATCTTTTATTTTATTTCCTCCTTCCTTTTCTTTTTCCTTTCTTCTTTTTCTTCTTTTCTCTTTTCTCCTCTTTTTCTTCCTCTCTCCCCTTCTTTAATCTTCAAAATTCAAAAGCAAAAATGCTAATTTCTTATTATGGTACTCTGACTTTATTTCATTCTTAACTTTGGTATTTGATCCTGACAATGTATGATGTATCAGGTTTTTCATCCTTCGTTATACATTGATATTCTTTTGCTATCCTCTGGATTTGTATTTTATGCTCTTCAGTATAATTGTGTACCCTGTTTTCTTGTCCTGTTCAATAAAGATTTCTAAACTAAAAAAAAAATAAAACGCGCAGCAGACACAGGGAGTTTGAAACTCCATGCAGCTAAAAAGTTGTTTTGAGCTCTTCATAGATCATGCTGTGTATGTTTAACAGTTGCTGCAGCACACACTGTCACAGCGGCAACTGACAAACATCAATCAGGGACAGAAGGAGCTGTGACAGGGGGATGAAGTCAGCTCCTGAGTCTCCCTTGGCCCTGAAAATCTGTTTTTCTTCATCTGTAAGAGCTGAGGGAGACACAGGCGCTGAAGAGAACTCCCTCCTTCCGTGACTTTGGTGTCACTGTGAGGTACGGGAGTAGGAAAAGAGGAAGGCTCACTGTGTTTTTTCTCCCACATTGCCTACTTCTCTCTTTCCTTGCAATCCACAATACCTTTGAGAGTTAGGAGAGAGAGCTTTTCAGCGGCTGCAATTAAGGGCACTGCACTGGTGACTGCAGTGGGCCTATGCCAAAGTTTAATGGCCATTGCAGCTCCATTGTGCCAATATCCCATACTCCCCATTTTTATCATTTTGTGCACAGTTGTTTTTGATATACCTTTCTCTCATAAGTGTTACCACATTCTGGTAAAACAAATGACATAAAGCATGCATTTGCTTAAAAATTGATAATGAGTTGGGAACGTGGCCTCGATGGCCAAGATAGCAGGTATCCCTCCATGAACTCCTGGCTCCCTTGTATAGACTCAAGTGCTGTCCTAGCTGCTGGCACACTCTGCAGGCCTCAGGTGTGGAGGGAAGGCAAGTGAGTCCTTAGAGCTGTGAGTTGGGGTTGAGAACATGGCCATGGAGCTTCGGTCCTGCTTTAAGTGTGCCCAGACTGAAGTGGGCAGCCACCCGCAAGATGGTGCTGCTGGTATCATGCTTGCCTGAGGAGTAGGACTCCTGGGGCTTGCGCTGGAATTATATGAGGGGTACCACCTTGACATCAACACCCCAATCCCCCCAGCCAGAGCCAAGAGGACTAACTGCGGCATTCAGCCAGCTGTGGGTGCGTGGCCTGGAAAATCCAGGGTTTGGAGGAGCATCGGCAGCACACAGAGGCCATACAGTGGTGAGTGTGCTCTCTGAATAACTTCCTTCCTGTGGGAGGGGACTGCTGCTCCGGTTCCCCGCCTGGGCCTCCTGATGTGAGCAGGTATTGCCAGGTGCCTCTCCAAGGTGGTGGGTACCCCTGAGGTGGAGTTACTGTGAGACGCTCCTTGCGCCTGTCACCTGTGTTGGCCCCTGTGAACAGGGTGCCCTTGGGTCCTTATCGGACTCCTGTGGCTACTGAGACTCACGCCACTGGAGCGTCCCCGCCCCTGGGCCAGTAACAATTTTGGACGGGTGGGGGTGGGTCCCAATCAGGGAGGAAAGGAAAGACCACGAAGGGCGCCCGACTGTTCATGCTGTCGGGACCAAGGACGGGTCCTTGGGCAAGTGGGTTGGCAGCCGTTATTAGGCTACTGCGAGGCTTGTGTGGCTGTGGACTATCACCCTGTGAGACCTGGGAGGGAAGCTACCACGAACCTCAGGGACCTGCAGGCAACACACAAGGAGCAACTAGTGGGGTATACATGTGGTGTGGTGGACCCAACGGGCTCAGGCACAAACTAGAATAGATGCATTTACTGCCCGCCGCCCAACACCACCAAACCTTCGATGACTATGGCACATCTACATCATGCCTGGGTCTTCCAACACTTCCCAGATCCTACTGGCCATACAGGCCTCCTGGATGGTGCTTGAAACCAAGATTGGAGAAGTCAAGGTGGTTGTGACTCTCCTGAGACAAGACCTGCGTCATGTTGTTGAAAGGGTAATAGGAAAAGAGGGACGCATTTCAGACCTGAAGGACTCAGTTGCCACCCCTATGGCAGAAGTAGTCCACCTGACTACGAAATCCCATACCTTGGAGGATCATGCAGAAGATGACAAAGACCTGGCCTGATGGAATAACTTAAAGTTTGTGGGCTTTCCGGAGACCTCTGAAGGGGCAAATTCTGGAACTTGTGGAGAAAGTTCTGGAACACTGGATTCTGTTTTGGATTTCCGAGGGGCAGTTGTCAAAATGTTTCATAATTGAGAGGGCCCATAGATCGCTGGTTGTGAGGCCTCCCCAGGTGTGCTCCCTCACCCCATGATCACCAAATATTAAATTACAGGGTCTGAGACAATATCTCTCGGACTGCCAAGGTGATGGATGTAGTGAACTTCCAGTTCTCTAAGAACCTTATCTTCTCAGAAAATACCCAACAAATCCAGTTGCAACGTAAAACATTCAACACTCTCCAACAGAAACTGAGGGGACTGAAAGTTCAGAACATGCTCCCGTTCCCTGCCACAGCCAGGGTCATTCACACCAGCAAATCCCTCTTCTTTGACAACCCAGAGGCAGCTTGGAACTGGGTGACAGAGCATCAGACACTGCATGTCAACTCCCCCCCACCATGGGGGCAATAGGCCCTGGGAGATAGCGTGGGAAGCACGACCCACACCCAGGGCTGCAACAATGAAGGGGTTCCTGTAAGCATAGAGCACAAACTGGTGGATCCTCAAAATCCTCTGCTGCGGACAAGGACAGCTCCAGGCACAGACACAGGTGCGGACCCAGTGGGGTCTGACATCACAGGTACTGTGCGGAAAGAGGGTGCTATTGGCCTGGAGCTGTCCCCTGCTGAAGGTCCCTGAGGAGCAGGGACCACCTAGACAGGGTGGAGAGTATTGGAACCCCGGAGATTTGGTGGTTATCCACACTCCTGCTGTGCAGAAAACAAGGTTTCTCATTCATCTCCTCTTTATGATCACTAACAATCAGCTCCACACCATGGAATCATGTATCCTCCATAGGAAGATATCTGACCACTCCCCGGTGACACTTCAGATTGGGGAGCAGCCATGCCCAAAGAGGACCCGATTTGGTGACTGAATGCATGGCACTTGACGAATAACAAGGTCACGGAGTTCCTTACGGAGGAGTCAGATGCATTTCTTGCATTGAATGACAGTTCCTTGGAATCACCCAGGATCCTCTGGGTTGCTGGTAAAACGTACATGCAGGGCATTGTGCGGTCTCACCTTGAAGTGAGAGACAGGCAGAAGTAGTACCGAGTAGAGGAGTTGGAGGCCCATAAAACATGACTGGAGAGAGGGTTGGGGGAAGGAAGAACTCAAGTCCTGCCAATTGGAGCTTGATAGGGCATCATTGAGGCAGTTGTGCCTGGATGAGGCATGCCTCCACTGGATTGCATCCCAAAGCAGGGTTTATGGGTGTGGGGACAAATCCAGCAAACTCCTTTCCTGGCTGGGACTACAGAGCATGGTGGAGAGGGTGATCCCAGACATTGTGGACCCAGAATGGGGAAGAGTCACCGAGGTTAGTGAGATTGCATCTTCATTCACAGTGTATTATTGAGCCCTGTATGCGAAACAAGTGCTGCCCACAAAGGAGTTCTCCAAACCATTGATAGCGTATTTATGCCTGCCTACCCTGCCAGCACCAGACAGAGCTGAACTAGAATGACCTATTACCTTTGAAGAGCAAAATGAGGCACTTTCAGATAGTAATTCCAGGAAGACACCGGGCTCCGATGGGTTACTCGTCGAATACTACTAGAAATTCTGTGGGGTGCTTCTGCCACATCTGTTGGCCCTGTACAATGAAGCTATAGCAAAAGGCCGCTTGACAGAAGAGTTGATCATAGCAATGATAGTGGTCCTGCAGAAAGCTGGGCGTCCCCCTGTGGTTCAACATTCTATTGGCTGATCTACCTCATTAACAGTTGGCTCAAATTAAATGCTAAGGTTCTGGCCAACAGGTTCCTCAAAGATATACATGAGCTAGTTAATTTAGACTAGTGCAGTTTTGTACCCTGACTCAGTACTCAGCACTGCATCCATAGAGTGCATGGGGCTTTGGCATATCAATAACAGCTGGCAGGTCCTTGTGCTTTCCTACTGATTGATTTTGAGAAAGCCTTTGATTCTCCCAACTGGGATTTTCTGTGGGATGTGCTATGATGCCTGGATCTTGGGCCCATCTCTGTGCCATACATAATGGCATTGTATGCCGACCCAGAGGCATAAGTATGGATCAACAAGGTTCTGCCACAGACTTTTCGGATACAGCATGGCACCAGACAGGGGTGCCCAATATCCCTCTTACTCTTCCCCTTGGTGATAGAGACACTTATTATATGGGTCCAGTTAGATGCGCAGGTACAGGGATTCTAGTGAGGAAAGGGCTTAGAAGACTGCATCACCTTATATGTGAATGATGTTTTACTTTTCATTTCCCACCCGGAAACCACAAGTCTGAGACTGCTTTGCATGCTAGAACAATAATGACAGGCCTCTGGCCTGTTAGTCAGCTGGTCCAAGTCCCTATAGGTACCTTTCTGGGGCTGCAGAAGGGATGTCATGGCAGACCAGATGCTGTGTCTGCCCTGTCTGCTTCCAACACTCTCCTAGTCCCTTAACCTTACACCACTTGTTAGCAGGATGCAGACAGACTTAGAGAATTGGGGCTGGCTACTTCTTAAAATACTGAGAAAGCCGGATCTTTTTAAGATGATGGCTCTACCACACTTCCTGTATGTTCTATAAAACATTTCGTATCACTCTTTAAGCAGTGGCTCATGGGGATACAGACCAGGGTGCGTTCCTTCCTCTGGGCAAGCCGAGTCCTGAGCATTGCCATCAGGAAATGCATGCACTCAACCTTTAATGGGGACATGTCAGATATGTGCTTATACTACTGCTTATACTACTGGGCCTCCCAGATTGTAGTCTGGAACAACTGGCTCCACGTGGGCTGGGAGGATCCAGCCTATAGGGTGGAGATAATGTTCATGTGTTGGAATACTTTATGGATCGGCTATACAGTGTGCCTGTGCCGCCTTCCCTCCCTGACCTCACTAGAGTTGTCTTCTTGGTGTAAAGGTCGACACTATGCTGGACTGAATGGGCAGGCATCATGCTCCAGACTCTCCTCTGGTATGGTAACTGGCTGGGCCAGGTAGCCAGTTTGGCAAGGTTCGGCAAATAGATCCTATATAGCATCTCCAGACTGGGGGATGAATGTAAGAGGACACATATGTGATCCTTTCAGGATCTGCAGACAGATTTCACCCTTCACTGAACCCAAGTTTTTACAACTGTGCTATGCCTTGTTTTCACACCTGAAGTCTATTTGGGGCACCTGAGTTCAATCCTCTGGAAGCCAAAGTGCTCATGGGTCTCATAGGACAGGGAGGTATTTCCTGTGTGTATAGATCCCTGGATATTAACTCACCCGACGTATGTGCCCCATTGAGGTTGCGCTGGGAATCATGCATAGGCTCCCTAGACAATAGCAACCATAGTTTAGCACTTATGGCACCAAGATAATTGGCTATATCCTCCAGGTTCTGCTTGATTAAATTGAATTTCCTGCACCCTACATACCTGATACCACTGAGGCTGTGGAGGGCAGGCAAGCACTTATCGTCCGCTTGCTCCCGGTATGGTGAAGAGGCGTCTGTCTTCTTTCATATGGTTTGTGCTTGCCCAGTGATTGAGAGGTACTGTGCAACAAATTTTTTGCTCCTTATCCCGAGTACTGGATAAGTCCATTGATCCTTCACCCCGCATATTGCCCTCCTTGGCTTATTAGAGTACTTGGGGTGGTCAAAGGGCGAGCGTTCTCTTATGGGCCTGGGGAGTTTGGTTGCCAAACGAAACAATTCTCAGGTGTGGAATTTTGCAAACCCGCCAGCTGTGTCGGCCTGGTGCAGGGCAATGGACTGGTGCACAAAAATGGAGGAGCACATCTACACTGTAAGAGACTTGGTGGGGTTGTTATTGGTTGGAATGAATTACATGTTAAAATGTATGTACCTGTTATTCTTGAGATGTCCTGGACCACTTTCACAGTATGATTTAAGGCAATGGAAAAAAATCAATAAGAATGTGTTATAAAAAAAATGCTGACGAGTTACAAGAAGGATACAGTTTCATAGTGCAACAAACTACAAAGCAGCCGTGGTACGTCCATACGGGTGGAGGGGCCATGCCCTCTCACCTTTTTTCTGCAGAAGAAGAGTGTCTGTCAGGCTGACAATTTCTCATTCAGATCAGGTAGCCAGGAGATAGACATGCTCTAAATGCGCAGGCTCCTGGCTGCCTGCGCTGAACTTTGCCAGGCTGAGGATTTCACAGCCTTGTGGGCTGGACCTCCCTAGCCTTGCACAAGTGTCTCGAGGCCCTCCCCCTTGTGACAAAGTTGAGCATCACTAATTTTATCAGCCATGGGTGCTTCAGATTTTAGCCCTGAAGTGCCCAGGGCTGAGTTTCAGTCAGTGACACCTCGTCACAGAGTGAGGTGGGGTAAGCAAGTCTCACTGAACCCATCCCACTATGTGACGAGTGAGGGACTGCTGCCTCCCCTCATTGACTGGGTAGGCAGCAGACCCAACCCTCCTGCAACCTCAGAGGCTTTCCTCTGTGGGAGCTGCAGGGCAGTTAAATCTTATGTTTTTGAATGTTTGGTGCGTGCGTGCATTTAGGTATAAATGTATGAATTTGTTGTGAGTGTTGTGAATGGGTGTGTGTGCGTGCGGTTGTGCATGAGTGAGTGTATTTGTGTGCGTGTGTGGCCTTCCCTCCCACCTCACTGCCAAAATAATGTCTGCCACTGCTACAAAGTGATGGAAGGAATGCTTGAATTAATGTTAACCACTGGTGACAGCTGGCCATATTCAAAATCATTGTCTTTTTTCCATTATGCCCCTCTAGACAGAGACCAGCCATATGCAAATCAGGTTTTCTTGTCCAATAGAAAAAAAGTCCAGCCCGAACTGTAGGGTCAGGTCCCCTCTGTGGCATAGAGCAGGGTTCTCCAAAGTCGGTCCGGAGCGGGCCGCATCCATACCAGATTTTTAAAATAACTACATTTATCTCAGTGGGGATATGCTAAAAATCTGGCATGGATCCAGCCTTCCAGGACTGACTTTGGAGAACCCTGGCATAGAGGGTGAAAAAATATGGCCTGGAAAATGGCCCCAGGTGATCACCAGTGGCCGAGAATAATTCAAGCATTCCTTCTATCACTATGTTATTTATTATGGTTTCATAATGTTCACAAGAAAAGGGTACATTCAGTTTCACTGAACTAAAACTCTTAAAGGAAAAAATACGCTTTGACGAAGGCGAATGGAAAAAGGAAATATCATAAAATAAATGAAGGTCAATAATCAGGAATTTCACAAAAACTGCTCACCTATTAAAGTATTTGCAAACCACTATAATCAGTTTATGGTCCCATCATAGTTTTATTTTGTACGTCTAATGCTTTTATTTAGCATCTCCATGGTCCTTCTGCGCATCTTAAGAAACATATTTTGCTTTTCTTCTGATCCACGCACCTTTTTTACTTGGGGCCAAATCTCTTGCTCGCTTTTTTTGGAATTTTGACCTTCACGTTTCTTTCTTTTTACTAGCCTGTCCTATTTAGGAATTATCGCCATACACTGATTATCCTGCTTTAGCGCGTTGCTTCGCTATGCAGCTCTAAACTGATTAGTTGCTGTTTATGATATGGACATGACTTTTGATTATCTCAGTGTGTCACCTTGTTTTCCTCAAGCAAAGAACACACGATCTCCTTGTCTCATTATTTCCTGGCAGATTAATGATGGGTGACTATCATCTGTGATACATCTTTATTTACTTGACGAGCAACCTTTCTCGGTGGCAGGCACAGATGCCAAAAACAACACTGCATGCTGCTGCATAAGGACATTGAGTTATTCCGTTTGAAAGGAAGCCATGCATTTTGCAGTGGGTTTGAGGTACTTTTGATGGCCCGTTGTCATAATTTAATTGCTTGCAGATGTCTGAAAATGAAATTTACAGTGTCACACTGAGGGGCCGATTCCGATCTCGGTCGGAGGCGCACCCAATACTATTCGGTCGGGAAAAAAGCCATGCGAAAGCCAGTTTCCCGACCGATCCGTACAGCACACCGAACGAGCAAGTACGATGCGCACAACAGCAAAAATTCCGGCCGAGCCGTACTCACCCAAACCAGGTCCTGTTCTCCGACCGAGGCGAATCCGGAAACGCCGAATCGAGTCGCACGGAAGGGAAAATGCAGCCCCGTCCGGCCGGACAAGTACGATGCGCTTTCCGTACGCGCCGAACCCGTCGCTACGCACGGCACGTCAAAGCATCCGGGAGAGGCGCACATAAGCTCCGAATCGCGCCACAACACGATCCACGGCTACGAGACGAACACAGCACAGACGAGGACGACGCGAAGCGACGAGGACGAAGCGAAGCGACGAGGACGAAGCCAAGCGACGAGGACGACGCGAAGCAACGAGAAGGACGAACGACACGAACCAACCATGAATCCCTTCGTCCCGATCATACCAATATTCTACATCTACTACCGGAACAGGCACGGACGCGTACGGCGCAGAAGGTAAGTCAGACACCAACCACAAAACACATACAACACGTACACGACACATCACACACATACACGGGGAATCTGAATATACTTGCAACAGCAGCACCATAGGGGCGGGATGCCCATCACCAATGCCACATATGCACACAGGGGCCTGAATGCGCGCCACCACCCCAACCCAGGGGGCTGGATGCCAACCACCACAACCACCCTTAGCCAGGGGGTGCCAAATGCCCACCACCACTACCACCCTTAGCCAGGGGGCAGGATGCCCACCACTACTACCACCCTCACCCAGGGGGGCAGGATGCCCACCACTACTACCACCCTTAGCCAGGGGGCTGGATGCCTACCACTACTACCACCCTTAGCCAGGGGGCAGGATGCCTACCACTACTACCACCCTCACCCAGGGGGGCAGGATGCCCACCACTACTACCACCCTCACCCAGGGGGGCAGGATGCCCACCACTACTACCACCCTTAGCCAGGGGGCAGGATGCCCACCACTACTACCACCCTCACCCAGGGGGGCAGGATGCCCACCACTACTACCACCCTTAGCCAGGGGGCAGGATGCCTACCACTACTACCACCCTTAGCCAGGGGGCAGGATGCCCACCACTACTACCACCCTCACCCAGGGGGGCAGGATGCCCACCACTACTACCACCCTCACCCAGGGGGGCAGGATGCCCACCACTACTACCACCCTTAGCCAGGGGGCAGGATGCCCACCACTACTACCACCCTCACCCAGGGGGCAGGATGCCCACCACTACTACCACCCTCACCCAGGGGGCAGGATGCCCACCACTACTACCACCCTTAGCCAGGGGGCAGGATGCCCACCACTACTACCACCCTCACCCAGGGGGCAGGATGCCCACCACTACTACCACCCTCACCCAGGGGGGCAGGATGCCCACCACTACTACCACCCTTAGCCAGGGGGCAGGATGCCCACCACTACTACCACCCTCACCCAGGGGGCAGGATGCCCACCACTACTACCACCCTTAGCCAGGGGGCTGGATGCCTACCACTACTACCACCCTTAGCCAGGGGGCAGGATGCCCACCACTACTACCACCCTCACCCAGGGGGGCAGGATGCCCACCACTACTACCACCCTTAGCCAGGGGGCAGGATGCCCACCACTACTACCACCCTTAGCCAGGGGGCTGGATGCCTACCACTACTACCACCCTTAGCCAGGGGGCAGGATGCCCACCACTACTACCACCCTCACCCAGGGGGGCAGGATGCCCACCACTACTACCACCCTTAGCCAGGGGGCAGGATGCCCACCACTACTACCACCCTCACCCAGGGGGGCAGGATGCCCACCACTACTACCACCCTTAGCCAGGGGGCTGGATGCCTACCACTACTACCACCCTTAGCCAGGGGGCTGGATGCCTACCACTACTACCACCCTTAGCCAGGGGGCAGGATGCCTACCACTACTACCACCCTTAGCCAGGGGGCTGGATGCCTACCACTACTACCACCCTTAGCCAGGGGGCTGGATGCCTACCACTACTACCACCCTTAGCCAGGGGGCTGGATGCCTACCACTACTACCACCCTTAGCCAGGGGGCAGGATGCCTACCACTACTACCACCCTCACCCAGGGGGCAGGATGCCCACCACTACTACCACCCTTAGCCAGGGGGCAGGAAGCCTACCACTACTACCACCCTTAGCCAGGGGGCTGGATGCCTACCACTACTACCACCCTTAGCCAGGGGGCAGGATGCCCACCACTACTACCACCCTCACCCAGGGGGCAGGATGCCCACCACTACTACCACCCTCACCCAGGGGGGCAGGATGCCCACCACTACTACCACCCTTAGCCAGGGGGCAGGATGCCCACCACTACTACCACCCTTAGCCAGGGGGCAGGATGCCCACCACTACTACCACCCTTAGCCAGGGGGCTGGATGCCTACCACTACTACCACCCTTAGCCAGGGGGCAGGATGCCCACCACTACTACCACCCTCACCCAGGGGGCAGGATGCCCACCACTACTACCACCCTTAGCCAGGGGGCAGGATGCCCACCACTACTACCACCCTCACCCAGGGGGGCAGGATGCCCACCACTACTACCACCCTTAGCCAGGGGGCTGGATGCCTACCACTACTACCACCCTTAGCCAGGGGGCAGGATGCCCACCACTACTACCACCCTCACCCAGGGGGGCAGGATGCCCACCACTACTACCACCCTTAGCCAGGGGGCAGGATGCCCACCACTACTACCACCCTTAGCCAGGGGGCTGGATGCCTACCACTACTACCACCCTTAGCCAGGGGGCAGGATGCCTACCACTACTACCACCCTTAGCCAGGGGGCTGGATGCCTACCACTACTACCACCCTTAGCCAGGGGGCTGGATGCCTACCACTACTACCACCCTTAGCCAGGGGGCTGGATGCCTACCACTACTACCACCCTTAGCCAGGGGGCAGGATGCCTACCACTACTACCACCCTCACCCAGGGGGGCAGGATGCCCACCACTACTACCACCCTTAGCCAGGGGGCAGGAAGCCTACCACTACTACCACCCTTAGCCAGGGGGCTGGATGCCTACCACTACTACCACCCTTAGCCAGGGGGCAGGATGCCTACCACTACTACCACCCCCACTCATAGGATGGACAATGCATGACACAACAAGCACACCACAACCTAGGGAATGCAAGATTAAGACATCCCCCCACCACCATGACAAGCGTGTGAGCAGGCTGTGTCAAATGCCTACAACACCGAACATGACATTGAACATACAATGTGACCCCCTAGCACATGTGCCACACATATATGTGTGTGGCACCCACAATGCAAGCAGCCCATGACCATTGTGGCAATGGGGCCTAAACCCCCATCATCACAGTGACCAAAAGGCAAGTGTGGGGTCCATAGCTGAAGCACATTTTGACCATTGTGGCAATGGGGTCTAAACCCCCATCATCACAGTGACCAAAAGGCAAGTGTGGGGTCCATAGCTGAAGCACATTTTGACCATTGTGGCAATGGGGTCTAAACCCCCATCATCACAGTGACCAAAAGGTAAGTGTGGGGTCCATAGCTGAAGCACATTTTGACCATTGTGGCAATGGGGTCTAAACCCCCATCATCACAGTGACCAAAAGGTAAGTGTGGGGTCCATAGCTGAAGCACATTTTGACCATTGTGGCAATGGGGTCTACACCCTCATCATCACAGTGACCAAAAGGTAATTGTTAACAAAGAAAGAGCTGCAACTGCCAAACTGCATGGATCATTCCTGGTCACAGAACCAAAAACTCATCTGTGGCAAAGTAGTGTATGTGTCCCATTGCAACATAAATTGGGGGAGCCAAATACTGCAGTGCAAATGAAACATTCCTTTGGCCATGTGCAGACAAACAACACCC
Source organism: Calotriton arnoldi (assembly GCA_963921515.1). NCBI lineage: Eukaryota > Metazoa > Chordata > Amphibia > Caudata > Salamandridae > Calotriton > Calotriton arnoldi. Next base: position 226,813 of record CAWUFW010013689.1, read on the forward strand.
ATGGGGGCTGAGACCGTCAACAGTCATCAATGACACAATGACAGAAGTGACCATCAGAATGCAGAACCACATATTTGCACCAATGGGCACACAAATGCAGATACCCTGTGGAGACAGCAGATGTGAGGTGAACAGATACCATACCATGGCAGCAATGGGACACACAAACCATGATCACTGTGCTGACCGATGACCTAGGAGTCCCAGGGACAGCAGGGGAAACACACCAAACAACATACAGCCAATGGCACACCCAAGATATGCCAATGCAGTGGTGCAGATGCACAAACACAAACAGGCAGACCAACACTGTCATCATACACAGCAGGTGAGGGGTGGGGGTGCCAGTGTCCCCAGGCAACAACACAACACATGAGGAGAGCTGAATACCAATCATACAGATGTGCATACACTGCCACACTAAGCTAACTCATGGATCCAAATCCCCTATGTGGGCAAGCAGGCATTGACAGGTGAGAGGGAGCACAAAACACACATGTCACACAGGCACGTAGGAACAACAACTGACACAGCAAGTCACAGACACACCACAGCACCACCCCCAGGGCCCCCACAATGTGGTGACCCTGGGCTGAAGAAAAATACCACTGTGATGACAAAGCTAAATGTCGTTCACACTGTGAACCACAGTCAGGTGTCCTGAGCAACTAACTACCATCACACCTACACAAGCACAAATCAATCAGCATGGCCAGTAAGCCAAGGCCAACATGGAGGCAGGGGACTAGCCGGGCAACAACTCTCATCTGCACACACTCAACACCACACCCCTCGACCTCCAACAATGTGCAGCAGTGAAGTACACATGCACTGGTGACATTGCACATGCACCCATGACTATTCCAGGGTGGTGGGTGGGAACCAAGGTGTAGAAACACATCACACATGGACACTCAACAAGACTCCTGAATGTCTGACACACTGCACACTACTCTGTACATGGACATGACGGCAATACCACACCGACCAATGGGATCCCAGCCACAGTCACACACCAATGAAGAAGCCAAGGTCACCCACAAAGAACACACATAGACAACAACCAACATTGCAGCCCGGACCCTAAGGAGTGCCAGCAGTCACACACACAACGTGTCACAATCACTGAAAGATAACACAAACTGGAAATCACATGACAGGGGCAAACAACAAGTGCCAAAGGGAAACCTGACTGTGACCCATCTGCGTCAGCACACAAACTCTGCCCTGACAGCAAACACACCTATGGGTGACACCCTGATGACCAGTAATGTGCCATGCACCCACATCACAGAGAACACAGGGAGAAGACTTTGGGGGAACATAGCTCAAGTCAGCAAGCATCACAAACAGGTACAACACTAGGGATCACAGCATGCGCAGATGAATGGAAGTGAACACACAGACATGCACATACAACACACACCTTGGGCGCAGGCAATGTCACACGTGTACACACTGCCATGAGGGGACTCCACTCCTGTGTGAGGAAAGCTGTGCCATATGTTGCCTCAGTAGGGCCCCATCATGTCAGCTGAGCACTTGGTCACACAATCAACAATTAGCACCAAATGAGGGCTCCCATCACATCAGCCTGGTCATGGATGTGCCAACGGAATCATCAGCACAGATCCAACACACTTGTATAGCAATGTTGCACTGACTACACGGATGAGTCCCTCCCCATTGATGCCCAAACCTGCATGTCCACTGGAGATGGCAACACGGTCAGGGAAGTAGACAAATGCAACGATGGCAGGCACAACAGATGTGCAGGGGTGGAAGCCACAGATATGAAATTGCCAATGTAAGTAGGAAACCCATTGCCAAATACTGAACACATGACACCCTCAGATGCTGCTATTGATGACATGGATACACCACATGATAGGACACATTCCCCCTGGACCACATGGGTTCCTGCACAGTAACACTTCATAATCATGAGACCAGATATCACCATCACTGCAGCAAGGGCATGGTTAGCTGCACCAACAACATGTACATCTGAAGCATGAGCACTAGAGAAAAGAAAGTTGCTTTATTCAGCATATGTGTTGAGGCCAAACGAAGTCCTGAAAAAGAGCAAAGGCCAATGGCCAGTCCATTGTCAAAGTTCAAACAGGGTGACACTGGCAGATGTCACCCTACGCATGCCTGCACAATACCAGGGACAATCCACTAGGAGGGGCAACCGGGGGGCAGGCCAGGCACCGCAGGGACAGGATCAGGGCTCACCAGGGGAGTCAGGGAAGGGGTGGTGGGTGCAGGAGAGCCACTGACAACTGCAGTGGAGGTGTCTGACATGGTGTGTGCCGGCACAACTGGGGGGCATGACACAGATGTCGTGGGTGCCGGCACAACTGCAGTGGACCCTGCAGATGGGGTGGACAGGTCCGCCACTGCAGTGCCCAAGTCAGACAGGGCGGTAGTGGACTCCACTGCAGTGCCTACCTCCAGGGGAGGAGAATGGGGAACAGGCAAGGTGGGTTGGACAGAGGGGGGACACCCTCACCACATCAGTGGCACAGACAAGCGCAGCGGGGGTGTGGTGCTGGGAGAGCAAGTGGCAGGGGGAGAAGGCCGGAGCATCTTGGGGATGGTATATCTGTGGGTGGGGGAACCTGGGGCAGGGTGTGGTGGGGGCACCTGTGCAGTGGGGGCCTGAGGGATGGAGGACGGAGACCTTGTGCCTGAGCTGCAGGGTGGTGGCGGGGTCTTGCTCTTAGCACTCCGGGGGGACTTGCGGGTGGGGGCCTCAGTCCGTCTGCGCCTGGGGGAGGGTGTCCGGGGGCGAGGGGCACTCTGCTCCGTGTGGGTGGGCTTCCTCTTCCCCCGGGATGCTGGAGCAGCTTCATCGGTGGGGAAGAGGCCGAGGTCACAGAGGAAGAGCTGCTGTGACTTTGGGGTTGCAGGTGAGGCAAGGGAGGGTGCTTTGGAGGGAGAGGGAACTGAGGACTGCGCAGTGCATGTGGATGCGTGTGTGTGTTCCAGGGCCCCATCCCCTGTGAGTCTGGCTTCAGTCCCCTGAATGTGCGTGCGTGTGCGTTTTGTCATTGGCGTGTGTGTCAGTGTGCTGGATGTGTGTGTGCTGGTGTGTGCCTGTGCCAGTGTGTGTGTGCCTGGGATGGGTAAGGTGCTGGGGAGTGTGGATGGAGCAGAGGCAGGAGGGGTGAGGGACCGTTTGAGGAGGGACACTGCTGCCGTCAGGGAGGAGTCCATGGACCTATTGCCCCTCTGTAGGTCAGACATGCCCGATGAGATGCCCTCCATGAACGACACCAGCTGAGTCAACAGCGCGGTGTGCGCATGGAGGACACTCAGCATGGCTGTCTGCCCTACATGGAGCTGGCGAAGGAGGTACACAGACTCCTCACTCAGGGCAGCAGGGGACACAGGGGCAGGGGGTGCGGTGCCTGGCCCAAAGGAGACACGCTCCCGGACATGGGAGCCTCCACGGACCTGGGGAATGGGAGCCGATGGGAGGGCGGTGGTGGTGCTGGTGGTGGCGGGGACAGCAACACTAGCTGGGGTGTGGTGGCTGCTGACACCCGCCTCCACAAGGGAGTCATCCTCCGAGTTGCTCTGGTCCTCAGCTGAGGTGGATGCTGCTGAGGACTCCTCGGTGTGGCTCCCCTCGCCCTCCGTGCCACTGGGTCCCTCCGACCACTCCTCGGCTGCTGACCCAGTCTGGCTCTCCGGCTCCTCCTGGTCCGTGGAGCTGTCCCCTTCCGTGGCCGTGGATGTATCTGCAAACAATGGGGAAACAGACAGACATCAGTCACCTGCACCAAACGCACACACCACTGTGAGCACAGCACATTACAGAGCAAGCCCTGGCATCATTAGTTGTACATTGCTAAAAGTGCCCTAATTGAACAGGAGAAGTCAATTGTCAGTCTGATGCCAAGCATGGCACTCACATCCCACATGGCCTTGCACCCATCTGTCTGGTGTCTGTTGGATTGCAACACCCCAGTGTTGACACATGCACCAAGTACACAGTAGTTGGACAGTGCAGAGGACACGGTGTGGACACATCACAGCTCTTGCCACTGAGTCAGTACAGGTTTACGGATGTAAGGGATGCCCAGAGTCAAATAGGAAATGCATGTGATGCATACCAGCGACAGACACCATGATGCACCCATGTCCTGATAGCCAGCGCCACTATGGTGTGCATGTAGCACATGTCACTCCCCTGCAGGATCACCAATCAGTAGACACATGCCATGGCGGAGGCATGACTGCAAAGTCATACATCACTGTCTCAGTGATGTATGACTTTGCAGCCAGACAACAACACTCTGCACTGTGTCACAATAGTAGGTCATGGGGAATGCAAGTCCTGGAGCTGCACAAGTGCACATGTACATCCCCCACAACACATCCTCTTAACCCTCATCTGTCCAGGTCATACCTATTGGACATATGGGAGACCTGTGACACTACCCTCTGAACCTGAGCCCCTCACACTCTGCTGTGCATGGGGAACAGCTGCCTGAACTTCACATTTACATGCCCCAGTCTGCATGGGCAGCTGATCAGACACCTATGTGTCACACAAGTATCGTCTCCTATGGTCACATCTCCAGTGGCATGCTGAGCCCCTACCAAGAAACTCCACAGCAGTCCTGGCGACTAATCCACAGCACACTGACACAGAGGCAGACACCTGAGGGGTCAAATCACTGTGCACAATGTGTCCTCTGATACACGGGAGTGGGAGTACAGAGTGTATTGTATGGCCTGGAGTAGGCATGACTGTCCAGCCCCACATGAATGAGGGATGAGCCCTGGACTGTAGGCAGCTGGCTAAGTATGTGTGACACACGTCATATACATACTCCTGGGGCCCAAACATTGTTCCCACCCGCAGCATGGGTGTGTGCCAGGTACCCCAGCCACATGTGGTGGATCAGCTCAGCAATTGGACCACAGATCAAAGTAACACGCTGAATACATGTCAGAATACAGGCATTGTGTAAGCAATGGACCCACCCATGATGCCCACCACAGAGTCAGGGAAACAGATGCTGTCTCCCACCTTGAGTCAAGCAAACTGCAAGGACACAGTCCTAAGTGACAGAATTCCCTGCATGTAAGGGCCACACCTGGGTATCAGATGAGGAGTGGGCAGTGCACAATAGAGGGACATGGCTCCTGGACAACATGACTGCTGTACTGTGGCAGTTCAACCTGGCCCGAGGAGGGCACATAACATGTTAGACAGAGTACACAGTGCAGTCTTTGACTCACCCCCTCCTTGCTGCTCTCTGGCCTTCAGCTGCCCATCCAGGTCTGGAAAGACCACCGCCAGGATCCTGAGCATGTGGGGGGTCAGGGTCCGTGTTCCGCCCCTCCTGCGAGGAGGCGACAGCTTCAGCTGGACCCGTGCAATCCTCCGGGTCCAGCCCCGAAGGTCCTGCCACCTCTTTTGGCAGTTGCGGATCCGGCGCTTGTAGACCCCCACGGACCGGACAGCCCGGACGATGTCCTTCCAGATCTCATGCTTCCGATGGGCAGAAGCCTGTCAGGATGACAAAGTGATAAGGCCATTACTACACATGCAACATATCCGTGCATGACACAGTTGCATATACATGTCGCAATCACAGGGGCACATGGTGTACCCAGGCAGTGCACGGCTGCCCATGGACAGTTTTCCAGAAGTCACTACATGGTATCATAGCATGGGGAGTAAAACCCTGTTCAGAAGCACTGTCACTGCACCATACCTGTCCAGTGCAAGTCACTACACACTATGGGGGGTGACAACTACTCAGTGAGCCTGCTAGCCAGTGGTGTGCTGACTCTCAGCCTTGCTAGTCAGACAAAATGCACATTCAGAAAGGCAGTGCACAGAACACTCACCTGCTCCCCTGGTGTCCCATACAGCTTGCTGTACTGTGGAAGTAGGCTGTCCAGCAGGGCCTGGTTCTCTTCAAGGCTGAAGGCTGGGGCTCTCTCCACAGTACGTGCCATTGCAGGGTCCAGAGGGGCAGAGACAGCAGCAGTGCAGTGGCAGATGTCGTCCTGGAGCATGTAGTGCAGGCAAGTGGGCTCTCAGGGGAACATGCAGCAATATATATGTGCTGGAGAGGCAGATACTGTCCCTTGTGTCCAAAGTGATAGGTCCAAGTCGTTTGCATCTTCTGAATCTGGCCAATCCATGGAATAGCAGCACCAAAACACGCCCACAGCATCCTTCAAAATTTCAACTTCATGACATACATGATTTTGCAACATTGTTGTGGGTGACCAACTGATTTTCCAGCAACCGACTCGTTCGAATATTCGAAAACGCGTCCGTTGCCAGGCAAGCCCATTGTCAATGGGTGCGCACCGATCGGTCCATTGAGGTACAACGCGCACAGGGGTACAACGCGTACCCGCACACATTGAATGCAATGGGCCGGCCGGAGGCACCGATCGGTCCATTGCAGTACAACGCGCACAGGGGTACAACGCGTACCCGCACACATTGAATGCAATGGGCCGGCCGGAGGCACCGATCGGTCCATTGCAGTACAACGCGCACAGGGGTACAACGCGTACCCGCACACATTGAATGCAATGGGCCGGCCGGAGGCACCGATCGGTCCATTGCAGTACAACGCGCACAGGGGTACAACGCGTACCCGCACACATTGAAAGCAATGGGCCGGCCGGAGGCACCGATCGGTCCATTGCTGTTCAACGCATCACTGTACATGTGACTGGCATATGTCAGCATGCCTGTCTCAGATGGACATATGCCAGCCACAGATAGCTCCCAGGGAGTGAGGGGCACACCTACATCACGACAGCCTGTCCAAACCTTATCATAAGGCATGTAAGGCTGCATTTCCTATTGTGTGTATGTTGGTGTACATTTTGTCCTGTGGGTGTCACCTGTGGGCAGCCACCCCCAGGCTGTGCACGTGTTAATGGGGACAGGATCCTGGGTGTTACGTGTACGTGACCACTGTGATGTGCAACTGTTCATATCTGTGCATGTGCCATGGTCACATTTCACAGTGGTGTTTGTGTATGTCATGTCACATACCCCGTGAGTCCCATGTGGGACGGTATGTTTGAGCCAGGGTGTCCCAGTGGCACAATAGTGATGGCCCTCCACAGTCTTTGTGCATGTAGTGTTTACAATGTCTCTGATTTCATGTGCACAATGGGAGACAGTCTCCACATCCACGTTGTGTGTGCATGGACTCTGATGTTGTGCGTGTGTGTCACAGACGTCCATGGCTCTCCTGCCATGGCAAGTGTAGCCACTACCTGTGGGGGTCATGTTTGTTTTGTTGTGGTGTACACATGATACTCCAGGTGATGCCAGTGTCCATGTGGCATTACAGGGTCCCTGGGAATGTGCCTGTCGTTGAGCTGTGGTGCCTGGGGCACATCTGTCCTCACATGTCACTGGGGGGTGACTGTGACACAGCATCATGATATCCAATGGGCCAACCTGGGACAAATTGATGCCACCTGTAGGACCGTGTTGACAGATGTTGGCCATGTATGTACCATACATGTCGTTCCGGTACTGCACACTTCATGTAGTTGTGCCTCATGATGATGTATGTTGGGATCTTGAGTGTGTTCAATGCCGCATATGTGGGGTGACTGACGATCTTGCTTACTTCTCCTCTGCACTGCAGGGCTCCTGCTGTCCATCGGCCATTCCCAGACCTGGCAACGATGGTGGAACGGGACAGCATCCGACGGTACCGCTTCACCAGGCAGCTGATTGAGGATTTGGCAGTGCAGTTGTCCCCACATTTGCAGCCTGGCCGGCCGTATCCTACAGCGCTGACCCCCAAGGTGAAGGTGATGGCAGCCCTACACTTCTTTGCCACCGGTACCTTCCAACATACTGTGGCGTCTGCTGGTGGGATGTCACAGACCATGTTCAGCCGTGTGCTCCGCGATGTTTTGGCGGCAATGTTGCTCTTCCTGAACCGGTACATCTATTTCCCTAGACTGCGACGACTCACTGACGTGAAGAGTGACTTTTATGCCCTGGGGAGGATGCCGCATGTCATTGGCTCCATTGATGGGACACATGTGGCTTTGGTACCACCACAGGCCCAGGAGCAGGCCTACAGGAACCGCAAGCACTACCACTCGGTCAATGCACTGGTGGTGTGTCTTGCAGACATGACCATCACACACGTGTGTGCCCGTTTCCCTGGTTCAGCACACGATGCCTTTGTGATGAGGAGTAGTCGCATCCCCAGGTTGATGGCACAGATGCAGAACCAGCGTGCCTGGCTTGTCGGTGTGTACTGACTTTGTGCCATTGTGTGTGATCTGATCTGTAGTATTCCGCCCACTTTTCCAAGTCAGCTGATGTGCACTTGTCTGTCCGTAGGTGACTCGGGATACCCCAACATGCCGTGGTTGCTGACACCCCTCAGGAACCCTGTGACACCTGCCCAGATGCGCTACAATGAGGCACATGGTCGGACCAGGAGAGTGATTGAGCGGACCTTTGGTCTCCTGAAGAGCCGCTTCCGCTGCCTGGACAAGACCGGAGGGTCCCTCCCATATGCCCCTGCGAAAGTGTGCAAGATTATCATCGTCTGCTGCATGCTCCACAACCTGGCAGTGCGGAAGGAGTTGCCTCTCATCCAGGATGACGATGACCAACATCCGCCACCTGTGGAGGATCCTGGCCTGGAACACGATGCCAGTGACGATGATGATGATGATGGTGATGGTGATGTCCGCACACAGCTCATCACCAACTTCTTTAGCTGAATGTGAGTATCCTGAGGTGTCATGTCAATGATGTGAGTTGGCATGATGTGTGGGTGGTGCTCTGGTGCTGTTGGAGTGTGTCCATGGGCTACTTGACTGGATGTGTGTTGCGATGTGTGCTTACAGGTGGGCTGTACTCCCCAACAGTGTTCACATGCTAACTTGGTTCTGGGTGGGTATCTTGTAACATGTATTGTGCATGAGTTTTGCTGTTCTGTCCTGTACTCCATTGCTTTTGACTGTGTGTCATTTCTGTCCTTCACAGGGTACTTTCAGATTCGTTTGGTCAACTGTGTCCACCGACAACGTGATTGCACATCCAGGCTGGTAGCTGTTGTGTCCCTACAGGTGATGTGCGCCACACCCATGGACTTCCTTCTGTCTACAGTTGTTGACTGTGTGCCCGCTACCAGGTGGGGTTACCTTGCATCTGTAGTGGTTACGGCATGTTGCTACTGTGTAATAAACCTGTGCTTCACTTAGTGATGTGCGTTGTCTGTGGTCACACATTTGACTGCCATTTGCTTACTGCACCTGTGGGCTACTTGACTACAACTGGGAATGGGTGTGGTGTCTGTGCATTGCACCGTCTTCCCTGGCAACATCAGTGTAGGCAATGAGTCAGATGGCCTAGGTGTGTATGTGTTGTGTAGCCCTGGTGGTGTGTCTCCCTCATATGTGTCACGTTGCCTGTACTCACATGCCTGTGTTGTCCTTGCTGTTGCAGTTCGCATACACAGTGTAATTTTGTTGTTCATCATCCCCATAACAGCACCCACGTTGGAATCACGACAGAGGCAAGTATGGTGTATTATTGTGTTTATTGTGATACATCTGTGATAATAGTGCATAGGATGGATTGTGCTGTACATGAATCTTGCAATCCCAAGTTCCTAGATGAATAGAAAGTCCAGGTAGACAGGATCCCCAGTATCGGGGCCACAGTTGTCTGACACATTGTTCCAACTTGTACTCCCCATGCAATGTGTGGGAGTAGTGTTGCCATCAACAGGGTGAACAGTCTGTGCACAAAGGCGAAAATCCAGAACAGGTTCAGGCTTCCTGGGAGTTGCGCTTGGCCATCAGCCTCTCACTTTCCCCTCCTCGGACGACCCCTCTTCTTGGGGGGGGGCCCTCAAGTGCAGGCTGCTGCGGTGCAGGGGACTCTCCGCCAGAGTCCTCCTCCCTCCCTGTGGCAGTTGCAGTTTGTTCGGTACCAGATGTTGTTGGCACACAGGGAGGTGTGGACTGGTTGCTGTTCATCTGGCGGAGGCATTGTAAAATGTCCCTGTGCACCGCCGTCATCTCATGTAGTACATCCCACTTGGACTCCACGCGGGTCATGTGGGAGTCCACACGTGACATGTGGGAGTCCACACGTGACATGTGTGACTCCACATGGGACATGTGGGAGTCCAAGCGGGCATGATGGGCAGCCTGCTGCTGTTTGATGTCTCTGAGGAGCCCCACTACCTGGCTGAGCTCTCCGGTGCTGGACTGGTACGCATCAGCTATGCGTACCAGTTGTGGGTCTTCATGCACACCAGCAACGTCTGCAAGCAGCGACCTCTGTCTCCCACCCCTCCCACCACCCCTGCTGACATGTGCAGTGTGTGCAGTTGCACGCACAGATAACCCTGGTCCACCTCGGGGGTTGGTGGTGGTGGTGGTGTCCATGGCCCCAGGTTGGTCCAGGGTCACTGCGCTGGTGTTGTTCCTTATTCTGTCCATGTCGGCAGGGATGGTATTCGTGGTGACAGTCGTTGGAGGGGTGGGTGCAGGGGGTGCAGCTGGTGGACCTGCTGGTGCTGCAGCTGGTGGTCCTGCTGGTGCAGCATGTTGACTTGCACCGGATGTGCCAGGTTGTTCTTCATCGTCCGAGGAGGACAGAGGCTGTACGACGCCAGTGAGCTCGGCATCCTCTTGAGCCTGGGACTGGGACTCCTCAGCGTCTGCTGCTGTGTCCCTATCATCACCTGTTTTTGGGAGACACAAACAATGTATGTCATGTTTCTGCAGGCATCAGTGGTTGACACACCTGACAGTTGTGACTGTGCCTCGGGGTGCGGGCCTGTACATTGTATTGTCCTAAGTCGTCACAGTCAGGGGTTGATATTGGTGTGGCACATTGTCCTGCATTATTTGGGCATTTCTATGTATTCTCTGGGGTGTGAACATGGTCTGCATTGATTGTGTTTGGTTGACAGCCAGACCTCCTTCCCACCCACCCACCCACCCAGTCAGTTATCCCACCATGGAACGTGCTTGCATTGCAGGGAGTGTAAGTTGTCTCTCAGGATGTCAGTCAGAGGTGTCCTGCTGTTTGTTGGTGCACAGTTGGCAGCAGGGCCTTGTGCTCCCCACAGCAGTAGCCAGTGTCAGCCATCTTGTGAGTCCTTCTCCACTCCCTGTGATGTGAGCATGGTTCAGGGTGGTGTTGATGGGACAGTTGTGAGGCTGAGCAATGTCTGTGACTACCACTCCCATCATGCTATTGCCTCCACCCCCTTCCCAGCATGCCCATGCTTCCTTCCTTTTGACTCTGCTTCCCTGTGGGGTGGGCTGGCTGTGCTGACAGGATGGCTGGGAGTGTTGTCCTGGCAGTTGTTTGGCTAAGAGTCCCAAGAGTGTCCCTGTGCTTCACACAACATAACCCAGGGTGGTGGTGCTTTGTGGGATCTTGTGTTAGGATGGAGGGCATTGCATTCTACCAGGTGGGTACTGTGGAGTTTGTGTTGGGGGGGGGTGTGAGGGGAGGTGCTGGTGACTATGGTCAGTGCTGCAAGTCCCCCTTCCCACCCAGCCAGCCGGATATCCCACCATGGAACGTGCTTGCATTGCAGGGAGTGTAAGTTGTCTCTCAGGATGTCAGTCAGTGGTGTCCTGCTGTTTGTTGGTGCACAGTTCCCAGCAGGGCCTTGTGCTCCCCGCAGCAGTAGCCAGTGTCAGCCATCTTGTGAGTCCTTCTCCACTCCCTGTGATGTGAGCATGGTTCAGGGTGGTGTTGATGGGCCAGTTGTGAGGCTGAGCAATGTCTGTGACTACGACTCCCATCATGCTATTGCCTCCACCCCCCTTCCCAGCATGCCCATGCTTCCTTCCTTTTGACTCTGCTTCCCTGTGGGGTGGGCTGGCTGTGCTGACAGGATGGCTGGGAGTGTTGTCCTGGCAGTTGTTTGGCTAAGAGTCCCAAGAGTGTCCCTGTGCTTCACACAACATAACCCAGGGTGGTGGTGCTTTGTGGGATCTTGTGTTAGGATGGAGGGCATTGCATTCTACCAGGTGGGTACTGTGGAGTTTGTGTTGGGGGGGGTGTGAGGGGAGGTGCTGGTGACTATGGTCAGTGCTGCAAGTCTCCCTTCCCACCCAGCCAGCCAGCCAGATATCCCACCATGGAACGTGCTTGCATTGCAGGGAGTGTAAGTTGTCTCTCAGGATGTCAGTCAGTGGTGTCCTGCTGTTTGTTGGTGCACAGTTGGCAGCAGGGCCTTGTGCTCCCCACAGCAGTAGCCAGTGTCAGCCATCTTGTGAGTCCTTCTCCACTCCCTGTGATGTGAGCATGGTTCAGGGTGGTGTTGATGGGACAGTTGTGGGGGGGGCAATATGTGTGACTGCGACTCCCATGATGCTATTGGCTACACTGACTTGGCCAGCATACACAGAATTCCTTCCTTTGAGTGGTCTTCACTGTGTGTTGGTGTTGTTGTGGTGGCTACATGTGTGGATGTGTGTGTTAGTTCTATTTGTGCCACTGCCTAGCTGTAGTTGTGGTTGTGTTTGTACATGTGTTGGCACAGTTGGATGTGACTTTTTTGATGGCATGTGTTGTGTTTATCTGACTGACATACACATTTTGGGATGATTCTGTTCTAGTTGCTGTGTAATTGCTATGAGTGCATGGTTTGACTCTCCCCTTGACAGTGATGTGTGTGTTTTGTGGCAGTTTATTGTGTACATTTGTTGTGTACTCACCAGGCTCTGGGATGTCCTCTAGTCCATATACGCTCACTGGCGGAAGGATGGCCCGCACCTTCTCCTCCCAGGGCCTGAGGTATACTGGCTTGGCAGGAGGGCCACTGCCGGTGTATTGGCTCAGGTGGTAGTCTTTCTTGAGCAGCTCCCGGACCCTCCTGCGCACGTCATACCACCTGTTCTGGATGTCCGTCTTTGTGCGCCGACATGGTGATTGGGCGTTCACCCTGTTGATGATCCTCTCCCACATCTTGGTTTTCTGCGACATGGGGGTCTGTTGGACCAATGTGCCAAACAGCTGTGGCTCCACCCTGAGGATCTCGTCTACCAGGACTTCCAATTCACAATCTAGAAACTTGGGATTCTTCTTGGGGGGCATGGTGATGGTTGGTGATGGTGGGTGATGTGTGTGTTGGTGTGCAGGTGAGGGTGTGTGGGTGTGTGTTGTGCTGGGTGTATGTGAGGTAGGTATTTGTTGGTGTGCTGCTGGTGTGTGGCTTGTGTGAGGGATGAGCTGTGGGTGTGTGGTTGCTTTCTCTTGGGTGCTGGCAGTGGAATGGCATTTGCAAAGGCTCATGGTAGTGATTTGTGTCCTTTATATAGGTGGAGTTGTTGGTGTGTCTTTGTTCTCTGTCCCCACCCCCCAGTATTTATTGGCTTGGTAATTGCTTGTTTGGCCTTTTTTTGGTTGATTTTTCCTTTGTGCTGTTTGTGTATGTTGGAAACGTTCTTGTGACCGAGTCGGACCCTGCATTGGTCTCGTACGGTGTTTTCCGTTTCGTTCACGCTGTGTTTGTGCAGTTTTGTATGCTGCGTACGCGTCGGTCGCGGTGTATTGTGTTGCTTCGGCTCGGTTTTGTATGCGTGTCGGTCGTACGGCTTGTCCTCCGTCCGACTCGGTCGTGTTTTCGCGCCTTGCATCGTACTTTGCAGGTTGGAGTTGGCGGGTACGATTCGGTCGGATTTGTTCCGGGTGCGTGTCGGTCGGTTGGATTCGCGTGTTTTTCCGGCCGGATTGCTATTTTCCGAGCGGCTCGGTCGGTCGGCTTGGTTTCCTGACGTGTCGGTCGGATTTATCGCGGCTTGCATCGTACTTGGCGTGTCGGGCGCCACTGGTACGTGTCGGTCGGTATTTTTTCCGGATCCGAGTCGGTCGGTGCTTTTTCCGGCCCGAATCGGAATCGACCCCCCAATTGCTTGAAACCTATGATTAAAATATCTGCACACATTTACAGGATCCAAAGAACACAGTTCTCCAGCTGTCTTCAATTCAATGTTTTTTACATTTGAATTTGCTTCTCGTAGAAATTCAAGTAAATCGTCCCATGCGTATTCAGCACAGCTAAGCGAAGCAAACCACATAGGGGTTCCTAAGTTCCTTAACATACATTTAAGTTCTCCGTGACGACGATACCAATACTCATTAGTACCACATTGACACGCCATCAAATTAATTAACTGAGATTCTAAATGTTTGTCTCTTTGTTGAACTTTGTCCAAAAATTCCTTTGCAGAAAGATGTGTAAGATGAACTCCTGTTTTTAATATGTGGTTCACTGCATATGAAAGTCCAGACAAGTCACTTTCAAACAGAAGATGAAATAAATATGGAATACACTGTTGAAATCTTGGATCTTCTGAGTACAATCTTGTTGTATGATATTCTGAAGCTGGAATTTGTACTGGTCGTTCATCATATTGTCCACCTTTTCCAGTGGGGAAGAGCTGTGGAAAACAACGAGCTTCTAAACTTTTTTCCCATACACTCATGGGAGATCCCTTCGCTTTCTTCATTTGGAATAATTCAATAGTGTTTCCTATCACTTCTTTTGAATGTAGAGGATGTATACTATAATGTTCATAAATTTCTTCTCTCCTCGAGTTGTCCACTTTTTCTATTTGGCCAGTAGAAATTTCTCTTTCATCTTCTATAAATCTTCTTCTTCCACATATACATTTTTATAATAAATATTATTTTGCACAAGATATAAAGTAGCCTTTTGAAGTTTGGTGACATCTACTAACTCTTGCCATATTTTCCGACTCTTTGTTGGTACACCATTAACTAGAATAACTGCAGGTTCACTTTCCTCTCTCTCTATACCAACAGTTTCAATATTTTTCTTAAAATCTAAAGGTAAATACACAACTCTCCCTTTTAAACCTCTTTGTAAATCTGCTGGAGGCAGCTTACCTGTTTTAGGCTCCATACGAACTATAGCCTGAAACGGATGCACAGATTGAACAAGAATGGACTCATAAGTATTTAAATCTACCAGTTACGGAGGAATAGCTACCAACTCTAGGTTGTTATGTACAGCTCTAGCTGGCATTTTATTTTCTTCTAATTTGTTGTAACAATATTTACAAATACGTTGATCACTACCCAACTCAAAATGACCTTCCAACCAACAAATAAGCACCAAATTGCTCCCACTTATCATTGTTTTCCTTTTCACTTTTAAAATACACATCAACATTCCTAGTTTGACTTCTATAGTGAGTACGTCTACAACAAATAGAAACATAGTTTGGTTTCTCACAAGAAACTACCTTAAACTTTGTAATTTCTTCTGCAAACTTCTCAGTAGTACTATCTTCCACCTCTTCTTCAACACCTACACTTATCAAACTCTCACTTTCCCTACACTTCTCTTGAGGACCAAAGAAACGAAACTCTATATCATCTGAAACTTTTTTTACATCCAATACTGAACCATGCAAAAGAGCAGTGTTTATTTCACTTAAAGATAATGCAGGACTTTTTACATAGTACAATCTTCTCACTAACGTCCGCATTTTTGAGTGATGTACTGGTAACATTCTTAAATGATGAAAAGTACTTCTACACACTTTTCTAGAAAGACAAGCCAGAGAATGACCCTGCAAGTTACCATATTTTCTCACTTTACAAGGATCTAGTCCTTGCAACATCTTAATCTTTTGTTTAACACTTTTTTTTACCATAATCTCGTAATAAATTTCGTAATATATCAATTGATTCCTGTCGTATACTACAAATACTACTACAATCAACCTATACACTGGAGCTTGTGTACGTCTCCCTTGAACTTTTTCAGCTATTACTTGTTCTACATTTCTAGGAACCATCTTTTCTTTTTCAATTGGACAACCGTTTTTAACCTCATAACAACGACCCCTGGTATCAACTACATGAACTAATGTAATTTGTTGAAAATAGCTTTCTTCGTTGAAAAAGGTTCAGTACTAGAAGTGTGCTTCCATTCACCCGAATTTTTTTGCTGCAGAAGTTAGTTTAATTAACCAGTCTTTTTCTTTTACTTTTCTCCTTCATAAACTGCATTGTTTTATTCAATGTCTTCATTCTCTTCAATACTAATATAACAATCTTGTTTTCAATTCAAAAGCCTTTTCGACTACACTTTCAATCTGTTGTCTTTTCTTGTAAAATGCTGATCTTCTTTTATATTTTTTGCAATCTTTCAATACATTTTGTAGTACTCTGCTTTTATACATTCTCTTCCTAATGTCTTTATATTCTTTCATCCTTTCAATATAGATTGTTTTCCCATAACGGTCCATGGACAATAGTGTTGAAGGCAGACACCGTGATCCACGCCGGTGAGCGACCACTCACCCGAGCTTCAGAAGACAACAAGTGTAGGAACACTAAAAGTAAGCCTGAAAAACTATGGACTCTTTACAGCGTGTGTCTTGACGGTGTGTACCAACAGGTAACCAACACGTCCCCAACGTAAAAAAAACTTAATTTGTGAAAAGTGGAAGCTGAAAACTGTAACCTATAATATAAATGAGACATTCAAAATTGGCATAACATACTTAATAGTAATACATTGGCCATGGAACCTCAAGCTCGTAATGTGAGAAATTGTCACTATATGGCAGCATAACACAGAGCAGTGAATAAAAAATGCATGAAAACAAGATTTCACAGTTTTTAACAATACTACGCTGCCTTATCTGTTTTATAAAATTTCTTCCGAAAACCCCACAGCTGGCAAACAGCAGGGAAGCTGAAAAACGTGAAGTTCACGAAAAAGCCCAACAGTGCACAAGTGCTCCTTTGTGCATGGAGGTTCCAACGAAGGAACAGAAGAAGGATACCTGTGAGTTGTTTCACGAAGCCGGTGAAAGAGAGAAGACTTAGAAGATCATGGTTTCACCACGACGTTTTTTTTTTTTTGTCACGAAAGAAACTTGATTGAAACTGTCACACTCATGACAAAAACGTGGTTGGCAGAAAGTGGCAAACCGAACAAGTTTAACAGCATGCTCCTCCAATTTCAAGATGGCGGCACGCTGTATCACGCCGTGCCGAGTGGCTCCCGGCATCAGCGTAACGCAAAACGTTCGCCAGCAGATCAGAAGTCCCACCGAGAAACAAATGCGTCATAGGGAGGTCCGTGGCAGGAAGACAAAGGTAAGTGCGCGCGCCTGTCACAAGCTTCTTTGAAATTTAAACAAGACAATGTCAGTTGAAAATCACTGCAAACGATAGATCTCAGTGTTGGCCAGCAATAACAATAAAAATAAGGCTCACTTGACTTCTCCCAAGCTGGGCTCGATTTGCACACCTGCCGTGTGTGCGTGCGTAGCCCACTGCCAAAGAACAAACCAAACCATTTTGTGTTGTAAACACTCCCCACAGGTGTGTCCAAATAACGCCAATTCACAGCAGAACCACAAGTAGTTGGCAGCTATGTGATAAAATAGATAGGCAGACTGCGCACTTCCACATGGGGCTGTGGGGATATAAGCAACACGTAGGCAGCATAAACCAAGCAAGCAGAGCGAAAATGACCTTGAGCTTAATCCAGTAGTAGAAGATTATTCACGCAGCATCACCATTTGAAAAAGGCAGACAATGTAGATTTGAGCCAGTAGCACTCTTCTTCCCCCAATTATTACAAACATCGATACAGTCCCACGTAAGATTGAGAATAGAAAAGCATAGAGAAGATGCGTAGACAAGTATACAGGATATAATATCACATATACTCCTCCTATAGATTTAATAAAGAATTATAAATGGGTGAAAGACCCCGAAAGAACGTCCCCAAAACACAGGTGAGTGAATGAACTTGAAACAACAGAGGACACCCACACCCAACAACATCCTATGTAAAAGAGTAGGGGAAAGAATGAAAAGAAGGTTGACTGCCAACCCTTCAGCCGCTATGACCTAGGGGCAGCAAACAACGCATGTTGCACAATGGTGAGATAGACACCGTACAACAAATGTGCAGCACAAAGTGACTTACAACACCGTTTAACAAACAAATATACGTGTACCACAGGGTGCTTTACACCATAAATATCCTTAAAAGTAAGGTATGCAAAAACAATTTGCAAACATGGGACTCGTACCCATTGAACACTCCTATGTAGAGGTTAGTAGTGTGAACGGCAGGTGTGCAAATCGAGCCCAGCTTGGGGGAAGTCAAGTGAGCCTTATTTTTATTATTATTTTTTTTGCTAATCCATTGTGCTTTGCACGCGTGGGTTCGGATCCCATCCTCGTCGCCAAAAGCTTGTAGTGATTGAGTCCACGAAGGTTGGTATGATTCAAGTAGATTTATTGAAGATTAGAACAAGACCATAACAGGATCATATCAAGACCATAGCTAGACCCCACCAGGAGCAGCTAGCATGCTGCTCAGCCCAGCCAACTGTGAACATTGACCGCTAACATTCCATAAGATGACATCATAGCAAGGTTCTACAGGTAGAGCATGAAAAGCATTGAACTCAAGATATGACAATTTTATTGCTAAGTATGTTCAGTTTATATTGTATTTTCTTATTGCTATGTGTACACTGTTATCTTTATATTATATGCGTCATTATGTATTGATAATGGTGTCTTGGTGAGGAGTTTCCTCTATCCTTCCTCATCTTTCTTCTTTCTCTCTTCATTTCTGTTTTCCTTCCGAGGTTTTCTTCTCGTGTCTCTTGTGGATTCTGGGCTTTCCTCTGCTTTTCTGTCGTGTTTCCTTCTTCTGCGTTCATCGCAGCCTGTAGCCCTATGTTCTGTCAGTTTTCCATTTTCAGCCTCCATTCGTTCCTGTTCTGGCCAGTGGGTGTGCTTTGGGGCAGTCTTTTGTGCTTCCTTTTCTTCTCTCTCTGGCGTTGTGGTTTTCTTCTTTTCTGTTGTGTAAGAAGGGAGGATGGTTTCTATGTCTGTTTTCCTTTCTTCTCTGTTACCTGATGTTGCTCCTCTTTAGAGTGTTTTGCGGTTCTGTTTTCTCTAAGTTTTCTCATTCTGGTTCTTCTCTCTTTCTCTCTCATGGTGTTCTTTTATTGAGTGGACATACAGTCCCAAAAACTAAAGTCTACTGTGCCACGGTAGCACACATAGTTAAATATGCAAGCGCAGCACCAAACAAGAATCAGGGCTGCTGGTGCACATACGTCATGAGTTTCGCTTCATCGTGTGCAGCATGCTCTTGATGTCTGTAAACTGCAGCTGCTCGCCTGAGGAAAACAAAATGGTGGCACGTAGAGATGGTTTGGGCGTACGCTTTTGCCGCAAGCCATCCGGTGCGGCGTCTGTAAGCGTGCCGCCATTTTGTGGATGGAAAGGTATGCTGATGCGGAGTCAGTCTCTCCTCCTTTTTCGTTAGGTTGCGAAACTTACATGGAAAACGCAATAGGTGTAGAGACTGACTCCGCATCAGCATACCTTTCCATCCACAAAATGGCGGCACGCTTACAGACGCCGCACCGGATGGCTTGCGGCAAAAGCGTACGCCCAAACGTCCTCCAAGCACGGAGATTGAAGATTCCACACACGTCATGGGAGACATCACGGAGGGAACACAGGTATGGAGAGGCTGCGCGCGATGAGAGTGTGCGCGCGTCGGGAGGCTCGTGTAGATTTTGAATGGCAAAGATTCAACTGCCAAGTAGCAGCGCCAATGAAAAGCATTGAACTCAAGATATGACACTGATTTTCCAGTAATTTGTCCTTTTTTCGTTTCCTTCTGATTGGTTGTACAACTTTTCTTTCTCATATCCCCATATTGAAAATGTATTACATTCTTAAAAACTCTTTTAACAAATTCTTTAGTTCTCTTACCAGACGTTTTTTTCTTCAATGTCACATGTTGTACTTCATCTAATTTCTGCTATTCTCTCTCCTTTAAATAGTACTGTTTTTTTTGTTGTCTTTTCTTTTGCACTTTTCTTGTCATACTGAATTTTTCTTAATAATTATGGAGAATATCTAAAAAAAGAAAAGTTTAAATAGTTTTGTTAAATAATTTACTATTATTAAAATAATTATATACAAATATTCTTATGTATAAATAAAGAGATATTTTTAATTGCACTCCAAACCTATATCAGGCACTGCATAATTCCTACAATTAGAACAAATCACAAGCTATACAACAAAATCACAGAGCACAACTAAAGGATTTCTCTACTGCTACCCAAATCAAATCTAAAGTGCAGTCTGTCAACTTTTAAGGCCTGCATAATGTTGTGATTGGGGTATGTCTCTACTTGCACATGTATTCTCATATGTGTTATACATTTGAAGATGCTTTACATATAAAACAGAAGTATACATATATTTGTATGCTTTTTTATATATAGTACACTAGCAAAAAGCACACACTCATACATGCATGGTTTCCAAAAGATAATAAAATTTACAGCACAAACATGTAAAGGGTTGCTGCTTTGTTCTTACCTACACTCAATACCTAAATATTACTCCTTTCTATATCCTTCTTCTTTCTTTCAACATCTCTCTTCTCTCTTTCTTCACCCCTGTTCTCTCTTTCTGCACATTTCTTCACTGTTTCTACACCCCTCTTGAATGTTTCTGCACTACTTAAATCTGTTTCTACAACTCTCTTCCTCTTTGTGCACCCCTTGTGCCTCTTTGTGCACCTCTATTGCTTCTTTCTCCACCTCTCTTGCTTCTTTCTGCATCCCTGTTGCCTCTTTATGTACTCCTGTTACCTCTTTCTGCACCCTTCTTCCATCTTTCTGCATCTCTGTTGCCTCTTTCTGCACCAGTGTTTCCTCTTTGTGTATCTCTGTTGCTTCCTTCTCAACTTTTCTTGCTTCTTTCTGCAACTCTATTGCTTTTTTCTGTACCCTTGTTACCTCTTTCTGAATCCTTCTTCCCTCTTTGTGCACCTCTGTTGCCTCTTTCTGAACCCCTCTCCCCTCTTTCTGTACCTCTCTTATCTCTTTCTACACCCCTCTTGCTTCTTTCTGCACTTCTCTTGCTCTTTCTCTATCCCACTTCCCTTTTTCTACATATCTCTTAGTTTTTTCTCCACTACTCTTGCTTCTTTCTGCACTTCTATTACCCTTTCTGCACCCTTCTTCCCTCTTTCTGCACTTATCGTACCTTTTTCTGCACCCCTGTTCCCTTTTTCTGCACCTCCCTTGCCTATTTCTGCAACTGTCTTGCCTCTTTCTGCAGTTATCTTGTCTTCTTCTGTAGCACTGTTGCTTCTTTCTACACCTCTCTTGCAAATTTTTACACCTCTCTTGGTTCCTTCTGCACCCCTCTTGCCTCCTTCTACACCTCTGTTGGTTCCTTCTTCACTGCTCTTCGATCTTTCTCCATTTCTTTTGCCTGTTTGTGCACTTCTCTTGCCTCCTTCTGCACCTCTGTTGCTTCTCTTGCTTCTTACTTATTTATTTTGACTATGTTCAATACTTAACTACTAGTAAAATGGTAAAGCAGCAGCAGCAGAAAAGTAATGTTTAACATATTTTACGTGACAAATTAGTGATTATAATACAGTTGTAAGACTCTCTGGAAAACTTCACTTGAAGTGCAGTAAATAAATCTAAGTGTCCTTTGAAATATGAAGTGCACTCTCTCAACATTTAATGTCTTCATGGTCTTCTGTTTAAGATATGTCTGATCTTGTACATATAATGTGATATGTCTTATACATCTGAACATAGTACACATATAAAACACAACTAAACATCTATTTGTATGTTTCTTTGATATATGACACAACTAACAGACAGTGCAGACATATGCATGCATGTTTTTAAGAACATTGTGACACTTACACCAGAGACATATGAAAGGTTGCTGCTATATCTATTACTAGGCCCAACACCCTATGTAGTCATAGTGCCTGAGTGATTACATGAGTGTAGGTGTAGTGTCTATGAAATTAGAGGACTGCATAAGTGCTACCTGAGTGATTAAAGAACTGCATAGGTAATGCTTACGTGATTCCATAACTGCATGGGTAGTGCCTGGGTGATTGGAGGAGTGCATAGGTACTTTCTGAGTGATTGAAGAACTGCATGGGTAATACCTGGGTGATTATATGAGTGCAAAGACAATGCCAGCATGATTAGACTAATACACAGATGCTGCCTTGGTACATCGAAGAATACATGGATAGTGCCTGACTGATTGGAACAATGCATAGATTGTACTTCAGTGATTGCATAGTGCAAGACTTCTGCCTGGGTCATTACATAAGTGCATGTGTAGTGGCTGGATGATTGAAGCACTGCTTACGTAATGCCTGTCTGATTGCATGAGTGCAGGGATAATGCCTTGGTGATTGCATGAGTGTAGGGATAATACCTGGGAAATTACATGTGTGCAGAGGTAGTATCTAAGTGAATGCATGACTGCAGAGATAGTGCCTGTGTGATTCTATGAGAACGAGAGTAGTGCCTTGGTGAATACAGGTGTAGTAAGGTAGTGCCTGGGTGATTGCCTAAGTGCATAGGTAGTGCTTAATTAATTTTATAAGTATATAGGTACTGGCTGAGTGATTGAAGGTGTGCATAGATACTGACAGGGTGATTGGAGGAGTGCAAGGGTTGTGCCTGAGTGATAGAACCAGTATATAGCTAATACATTGGTGATTGCATGAGTTCAGGGGTAATATCTGATGGACTACATGAGTACATAGAAAGTGCCTAGGTGATTTCATAAGTTCATCGATACTGTCTAGGTACACAGGAACTTCGGGGCGTTTTCTAAGTGTGGACCTGGCGCCTCCCAATTATACGCAATTCTTTCTGAGAGTTTTCTGTGCGGTGCAGAGGTGAGGGAGACTAACACCCTAAACCCTCAATCGGGGACCCAAGACGAGGTCCACTGTAAACACATTGTGATCCTGTGCACACGCTATGTGTTTGGTACGTTATGGCGTAATTCTACCACCTTAGTTACATATCATACATGTAGATAAGTATTTTGTTCTTGCAATCACGACAAATTTGTAGAGTATTCTTTCTTTCTTTATTCCGTAAGATAGCCCAGCCAACACGTGTTTCGTCATGGGAGATTTCCCAACTGACTTCTTCAGGGCTGTTGAGCAGGTAGATGTAATATATCCAGTTCTCCCCACCGGTTTTACTTCCGTCCCGGCTGTAATAGGCTTGACCCCCGGATCCAAGGTTTCAGTGTAAGTAGGTTGCTTCGTTCCTTATTATACAGTTGGGAAATCTCCCATGACGAAACACGTGTTGGCTGGGCTATCTTACGGAATAAAGAAAGAAAGAATACTCTACAAATTTGTCGTGATTGCAAGAACAAAATACTTATCTACATGTATGATATGTAACTAAGGTGGTAGAATTACGCCATAACGTACCAAACACATAGCGTGTGCACAGGATCACAATGTGATACTGTCTAGGTGATTAGAGTACTATTGTGGTACTACCTCAGTGATTGGAGGACTGTAAAGGTACTGCCTGGGTGATTTTATAAATGCATGAGCACTAGTTAAATGTTTGGACGAGTGCATAGATCCTGAGAGGATGATTGGAGGAGTGTAAGGATAATGCCTGGGTGATTGAACCACTGTATAGCTAATACACTGGTGATTCCATGAGTGCAGAGGCAATGTCTAAGGGATTGCAGGAGTACATAGGTAATCTCTGGGTGATTTATCAGTTAAGGGATAATATCTGGGACATTATAAGAGTACATAGGAAGTACCTAGGTGATTTTATAAGTCCATCGATACTGCCTAAGTGATTAGAGTACTATTGTGGTAGTGCCTCAGTGATTGGAGGACTGGAAAAGTAGTGCCTGGGTGACTTTATAAGTGCATGGGCATTGCCTAAGTGATAGGCCGAGTGCATAAATTGTGAAAAGGTAATTGGAGGAGTGCAAGGGTATTGCCTGGGTGAATGAACCAATATGTAGCTAATGCATTGGTGATTGCTTGAGTTCAGAGGTAATATCTGGGGACTACAGGAGTACATAGAAAGTGCCTGGGTGAATTTATAAGTGCATTGGTACTGCCTGGGTGATAGGAGTAATACTGTGGTAGTGCCTCAGTGATTGGAAGAGTGTAGAGGTAGTGCCTGGGTGATTTTATAAGCGCATTGGCACTAGCTAAGTGATTGGAGGAGTGCATAGATCATGAAAAGATAATTGGAGGAGTGTAGGGGCATTGCCTGGGTGATTGAACCAGTGTATAGCTAACACATTGGTGATTGCATCATTGCAGGAGTTATGTCTGGGGGATCAGAGGAGTACATAGGTAATGCCTGGTGATTCTATAATTGCAAGGGTAATATCTGAGAGATTACAGGAGTACATAGGAAGTGCCTGGGTGATTTTATATGTGCAGGTGTACTGCCTGGGTGTACAAGGGTAGTGCGTCCGTGATAGAAGGACTGCAACAGTAGTGCCTGGATGATAATATAAGTGCATGAGTAGTGACTACATGATTCACAGAGTGCATGGGTAATACCTTAGTGATTGCATGAGTGCAGCATTAATGTTTAAGTTATTACAGCAGTGCATATGTAGTGCCTGGATCATTTGAAGACTGCATGAGTAGTACTTAGGTTTTTTTTATAACTGCATGAGTGTTGCGCCTAGCCAAATATAAAGCAGCAGACTATTACATGACTCAACCATAAGTCCCTCCATATTGTTAAAAGCAATCATACATATGTCTCTACCTTTTCAAATCATCATCATATCTAAAAGAAATATATAAACAATATTTCTGGAATATAGTGAAACCTACAACTGAAACATGTAATAGATCTGCCTCAGTGATTGCACAACTCCATGGGTAGTGCTTAGGTGATTGTATGAGTGCAAGGGTAGTCACTGGGTATTTGCAGGAGAAGATGGATAGTGACTGGCTAATTGCATAAGTGCACACATACAGGTTGAGTGCATGGATAAGTGTTTAAATAGCACCTGAAAGCATAGATAAGTCATGGAGTAGTGCCTAGGTGAATACATAAGTGCAACAGTATGGCCTGGGTGATTATACGACTGCAAAGCTAGTGCCTGGGTTATTACATAAGTGCATAGGTAGACTCTGCATGTTTCTATGACTGCAGGGGTAGTACATAACTAGTGCCTGGGTGAGTCCATGACTACAGGGGTAATATCAACAGGATTACTGGAGTACATACCAAGTAAGTAGTTGATTTTATAAGTGCATAAGTACTGCTTGGGTGATTGCAGGAGTAAAAAGATAGTGCCTGGGTGATTTTATAAGTGCATGGGTACTGGCTAAATGTTTGGACAAGTGCATAGATTCTGAGAGGCTGATTGCAGGAGTGTAAGGGTAGTGCCTGGGTGATTGAACCACCGTATAGCTAATGCACTGGTGGTTGCATGAGTGCAGAGGGAATGTCTAAGGGATTGCAGGAGTACATACGTAATCTCTGAGTGTTTCATGAGTTAAGGGATAATATCTGGGACATTATAAGAGTACATAGGAAGTACCTGGGTGATTTTATAAGTCCATCAATACTGCCTAGGTGATTAGAGTACTATTGTGGTAGTGCCTCAGTGATTGGAGGACTGGAAAAGTAGTGCCTGGGTGATTTTATAAGTGCATGGGCACTGCCTAAGTGATAGGCTGAGTGCATAGATTGTGAAAAGGTAATTGGAGGAGTGCAAGGGTATTGCCTTGGTGATTGAACCAATATGTAGCTAATGCATTGGTGATTGCTTGAGTTCAGAGGTAATATCTGGGGACTGCAGGAGTACATAGAAAGTGCCTGGGTGATTTTATAAGTGCATTGGTACTGCCTGGGTGATAGGAGTAATACTGTGGTAGTGCCTCAATGATTGTAAGAGTGTAGAGGTAGTGCCTGGGTGATTTTATAAGTGCATTGGCACTGGCTAAGTGATTGGAGGAGTGCATAGATCATGAAAAGGTAATTGCAGGAGTGCAAGGGTAGTGCCTGGGTGATTGAACCAGTGTATAGCTAATACATTCGTGATTGCATCATTGCAGGAGTTATGTCTGGGGGATTAGAGGAGTACACAGGTAATACCTGGTGATTCTATAATTGCAAGGGTGATATCTGAGAGATTACAGGAGTACATAGGAAGTGCCTGGGTGATTTTATAAGTGCATGTGTACTGCCTGGATGATTGGAGTAGCACTGCAGTAGTGCCTGAGTGATTGGAGAAGTGCAACATGCTGAGTAGTAACAGAATACAGGGGTAGTGCTTATGAAATTAGAGGACTGCCTGAGTGATTGAAGTAGTGCATAGGTAATACTTGGGTGATTGCATGAGTGAATGCATAGTGCCTATGTGATTGCAAGAGCGCATGGGTACTCTCTGAGTGATTGAAAAACAGCATACGTAATACGTGGGTGATTGCATGAGTGCTAAAATAATACCTGTGTGATTAGAACAATGCACAGATGGTGCCTCCGTACATCAAGGAATGCATGGTTACTGCCTGACTAATTGCAACAATGCATAGGTAGTATCTAGTTGATTGCATGAGTGCAAAAGTTGTGCCTGGACAATTGGAAAACTGCATGGGTAGTGCTTGGTTGATTACATGAGTGGAGAGAAACTGGCTGAGTGCATATATCAAAGCATCAATAGTGGCTCAGTGAATGTATAAGTGCATCTGTACTGCCTGGGTGATTGGAGGAGTGCAGAGATAGTGCCTGACTGATTGCATAAATGGCGGAGTAGTGCCTGACTGATTAAAGAACTGTACACATACTGGCTTAGCGCATGTATTAGTGCATGGGTAGTGCCTGGGTCATTGCAGATTTACAGCTGAGACATCTCTTCATGTTGCTTAATATTTGACTGCACCCAACATCCTAAGTAGTCGAAGAATACTCAAATTGCAACACAAAAGTGTGATTTATAACATGGTGTACACTTTTCTAGTACAGGTTCATCATTCTCTAACTGCTCAGGGTATTGGAGCTACCCAATTAGAAAACATCAAACCAACGCATATCTCTGTTATAAATCTTACCATGTTCATAAAGGCATGTATGCATGTGTCTCTACCTTTTACTAGTACTATCATTTTTAATAGAAACATACATAAAAAAAGATATCTCTCTTTTATACATGTAGCATCTTGAGATGCATAATACATATGAGAATACATATGCAACTAGGAAATTCATCAATCACACGACCATGCAGACCATAAAAGTTGACACACTACTCTTAACATTTGAAAGAGACACCTAGATTTATCTGGCATACATCAAATAAAGTTTTACATAGACTCTTTTAAACCACCATAATCAGTAATTCCTCACCCAACATATATTAAACATCACTTTACTGCTCCTGCTACATAACCATCCTACTACTACTACTCAGATGTACAGCCTACCAAAATACAAAGCAACATCCCTTCACATATCTCTATTGTAATTCAACCCATATTTAAAAAAGCATGGATGCATGAGTCTCTACCTTTCCCTAGTACCATCATATATAAAAGAAACATAGAAATAGATATATACCTGTATTTTATAAATCAAGCATCTTCACATACATAACACATATAAAAATACATCTGCAAATACAAACATACCTCAGTCACAAGATAATGTGCACCTTAACACTTAAAAAGCTGCACTTTTCATTTCAAATAGAGCAGGATTACTGGAGTACATACCAAGTGAGTAGTTGATTTTATAAGTGCATGAGTACTGCTTGGGTGATTGCAGGAGTACTGAGGGAATGCCTGAGTGATTGGAGGAGTGCAAAGATAGTGCCTGGGTGATTTTATAAGTGCATGGGTACTGGCTAAATGTTTGGACGAGTGCATAGATTCTGAGAGGATGATTGTAGGAGTGTAAGGGTAGTGCCTGGGTGATTGAACCACTGTATAGCTAATGCACTGGTGATTGCATGAGTGCAGAGGTAATGTCTAAGGGATTGCAGGAGTACATACGTAATCTCTGGGTGATTCATAAGTTAAGGGATAATATCTAGGCATTATAAGAGTACATAGGAAGTACCTGGGTGATTTTATAAGTCCATCAATACTGCCTAGGTGATTACAGTACTATTGTGGTAGTGCCTCAGTGATTGGAGGACTGTAAAAGTAGTGCCTGGGTGATTTTATAAGTGCATGGGCACTGCCTAAGTGATAGGCCGAGTGCATAGATTGTGAAAAGGTAATTGGAGGAGTGCAAGGGTATTGCCTGGGTGATTGAACCAATGTGTAGCTAATGCATTGGTGATTGCATGAGTTCAGAGGTAATATCTGGGGACTACAGGAGTACATAGAAAGTGCCTGTGTGATTTTAAAAGTGCATTGGTACTGCCTGGGAGTAATACTGTGGTAGTGCCTCAATGATTGTAAGAGTGTAGAGGTACTGCCTGGGTGATTTTATAAGTGCATTGGCACTGGCTAAGTGATTGGAGGAGTGCATAGATCGTGAAAAGGTAATTGGAGGAGTGCAAGGGTATTGCCTGGGTGATTGAACCAGTGTATAGCTAAAGCATTGGTGATTGCATGATTGCAGAAGTTATGTCTGGGGGATTAAAGGAGTACATAGGTAATACCTGGTGATTCCATGAATGCAGGGGCAATATCTGGGAGATTACAAGAGTACATAGGAAGTGCCTAGGTAATTTTATAAGTGTATGTGTAGTGCCTGGGTGACTGAAGTAGTACTGCAGTAGTGCCTGATTGATTGGAAGAGTGCGAGGGTAGTGTCTGGGTGATTGAATCATTGTATAGCTAATGCATTGGTGATTACTTGAGTGCAAACATAATGTCTCGGGGATTAAGCAGTACATACATAATGCCTGTGGGTTTGCATAAATTGAGGGAGAATATCTGGGGGATTACAAGAGTACACAGAAACTGCCTGGGTGATTTTATAAGTGCATGGGTACTGCCTGAGACATTGGAGTAGTACTGTGATAGTGCCTGAATGAGTGAAAAAGTGCAACATCCTGAAAGCATGCATGCATATGTCTCTACCACAACACTATGCACACCTCAAAAATTCACATAACAAACTTCAAATTTAAAGCAAACACCAAAAATGATGTGGCATATTTCAACTGTACCTCTCTAGAGACTTATAAAAAGTAGCGTAGTCACTAATACCTGATCTCAACATTTTTTAAACCACACTATTATGTTGCATCTTCACCATTCTACTACTACTCAGTGTTCAGCCTACCACATAAAAAGCAACAACACCTCTTTGTTATACATCATGCACCTTAAAATGTATATATCGTGAAAAGATAATTGGAGGAGTGCAAGGGTATTGCCTGGGTGAGTAAACCTGTGTATAGCTAATGCATTGGTGATTGCATGATTGCAGGGGTAATATCTGGGAGATTACAGGAGCACATGGGAAGTGCCTAGGTAATTTTATAAGTGTATGTGTAGAGTCTGGGTGATTGAAGTAGTACTGCAGTAGTGCCTGAGTGATTGGAGTAGTGCAAGAGTAGTACCTGGGTGATTGAATCATTGTATAGCTAATGCATTGGTGATTATATGAGTGCAAAGATAATGTCTCAGGAATTAAGCAGTACATACATAATGCCTGGGTGTTTGCATAAATTGAGGAATAATATCTGGGGGATTACAAGAGTACACAGAAACTGCCTAGGTGATTTTATAGGTGCATGGGTACTGCCTGAGACATTGGAGTAGTACTGTGATAGTGCCTGAATGAGTGAAAAAAGTGCAACATCCTGACAGCATGCATGCATATGTCTCTACCACAACACTATGCACACCTCAAACATTCACAGAACAAACTTCAAATTTAAAGCAAACACCAAAAATGATGTGGCCTATTTCAATTGTACCTCTCTAGAGACTTATAAAAAGTAGCGTAGTCACTAATACCTGATCCCAACATCTTTTAAACCACACTATTATACTGCATCTTCACCATTCTACTACTACTCACAGTGTTCAGCCTACCACATAAAAAGCAACAATACCTCTTTGTTATACATCATGCACCTTAAAATGTATAAGACATATGAAAATACATATACAAGTAGAAACATACTTGTGACAGAAGTCCATGTACACCTTTAAACTTAACAGACTCCACTTCAAATTTCAAACAAACACCTAAAATTATGCGGTATACTACAAATGTACATATCCACACACTAAAACAAACTACCATAATCACTAATCCATTTTCCAATATACACTTATTACTATACAAAATCTATTTCTTACAACATTTAAATACAATATAAAAAACTACAATACACATCTCTACATTTAATAATATATTTCAAACATCACAGTTCTTGAATAATTTTTAAAGTTTAAAAATAAAGCTAATACATAATACACCTCAGAAATATATCTCACCTTCCAAATTGATTTGTAGAATATGAAATATCAGAAAGTCATAAAAGATTTTCTTATGCACACAATCAATGTAATGCACCTCTCTCAATAAGGTAAAACCAGTAATGGCAAACTTTCCCTCTATTTCTCCACTCAAATAAATGTAAGTAACAAATCACATTGCTTTCTACATAATTTTAAATTGTAAAACACATTTCTATTGGTTAGACATATTAACCCTTACCAACTGACTTCTAAAAGTGCCCAAACTGATTCTGGAAGTTTTTGGGAGTCGCGATTCCACCATGCACTAACGCGGTGGAACCGCGAATCCATACGGGAGTTCAAAAATATATTACAAATTAAAATACCACTATTTTTTAATAATACACCACTTCTAAAGATAGTACTGACTTGGGAAATCTTACTTTAATAACATTAAACTTATATATAAATTACAATTCCACATTTTAAAACCTCAGATAACATTCAACCCTTCCCCCCTTCTGCCTAATGCCAGTTTCCATAGCAACAGTTCATGGGACATTGAAGTGAACTGTCAGGTCACAAGTTCACCATATCTTCAAGTTCAGCACA
Source organism: Calotriton arnoldi (assembly GCA_963921515.1). Lineage (NCBI taxonomy): Eukaryota > Metazoa > Chordata > Amphibia > Caudata > Salamandridae > Calotriton > Calotriton arnoldi. Next base: position 257,700 of record CAWUFW010013689.1, read on the forward strand.
CAAGCTTACAAATGCAAACAGCAGGTGTGGTTGACACTTGCAAAATATGAACTTATCCTATCTACTGTACCTTTCAAATATTTTTTACTAACCAATAAGAAACATGCTTTTTAAAGAAAGTAACATGCAACCTATTTTTCAGTGTACAATCTTCTTAAACAGCCAATCAATTCTCTACTTTTTTTAAAAAAGCATGTTCTCCACCATTTTAGATACCTCTCATTCTACCAACTGACTACCTCAGCTACAGACATCTTTTCATTCCTTCCAGACATCCCTTCAAGATGCTTACAGTGTGCAATGTTGGACACAGCTATGTTTTCTGGTGCAAAAGATATGCTGAACGCAGAGGTATTGACAAAGACCTAGCTTTGCAAAATGTGGATATTAAATGGATTGCAGAGAGAGGATTAAATTGGCACCAATTGATGCCTTTGGTTAAAACCTTTTGCATGTCCAACCCCTGACCTCATGATTGTGCACTGTGGTGGCAATGACCTAGGCACATTGACTGGGGTAGGTCTGGAAATGCTCATGAAGGACACCTTTGCACAATTGATGTTGCTTTTACCTCAAACTGTCTTTGTTTACTCTAATATATGCCAAAGACAGAAATGGAAGTGGTCAAATCAATTCTGTCCACAGATTGAAAAAGCTAGGAAAAATGTCAATAAAGCTGTTTCTGCATACCTAAGAGATCATAGAATGGGTCCATCTACAATAGCAATCTACGTTTTGATATGGATGACATCCACAGAAGTGATGGAGTACACTTCACAGATCAAGGAAAGAGAGTCTTTCTCAACACCTAAAGCTCTACATCCGCACTTACATGTAGCTACAACAAACTCATAATGAACAGAAGGGCTCTTTTAGAGCCACCCTGTAACATAGTAGTTTATTTTATTTTATTTGGTGAGTTTTATATAGCGCTGGCTAGACCTGGAGGTATCAGAGCGCTTTACATGAGTTACATATTGTTACAAGGTTACATCAGATACAAGTTACATCAGTTGCAAGGACGTTACATAGGAGGCGAATGTAGATTAGATCAGGACCATAGTCAGTAAGGCGGAACAAGGCGCTGATCAGGAGAAAGAGTCAGTTCGGGGGAATGATGAGACCGTAAGATGGCGGTTTCAGTCTCCAGGAAAAATTCCCAAAAAGGAAAACCTACCCCACGAGCAGGTTTGAGAGGGGGCAGATACTGGATGCATAATGAAGGAAGTCAAGAGGTCGGAGATCGCCCACGACACATCGGAAGTCCGGGGAAGAACAGGAGCAAGGCAGCAGCCTCATAGGGGGAAGGCAGCCATGGGTCAGGTGGGCGCATCAGCCAACTTGGTGGTCAGGAATAGCCGTGTCGCAGCACTCTCGAGGCAGCTCTGACGAGGGGAAGACAGGGCCCACGCGTCTCCCCATCGAAACTCCGGACAAGGTGCCAGCGGGACTCCAGGCTGCCACGTAGCAGACCAGCACAGAGGCGAAGACAAGACCTCCTCAGTGCATTCTCGCTGTTTTAACTACTGCTGAGCTGCAGGATGGCAGGCACCGCGTCTCGGGACCAGAAAGGAAGGTGGGCAGCCACGCGTCCCAGCTGCAGTTACCAGAGAGGCGCCACAGGCAATAAATCCCAGCCAAGGTCCGGAAAGGAAGCGTCGATCGGCGGGGCCACCATGGCGGCAAAGCCATGCCTCCACAGCGATGCAGCGAACTAGCGACCGGCAGACACACAGGAGCTCGCTAGGAGGCGAAGGAAGAAAGGAGAACCAGCGGAGTGAAGATGAGCACTGTGCCCGATGTCCGACTGGGTAGGTGATGGCCGAGGTAGTGAACCAGAGCCGATCTCCTCTATAGCTGTCGGGGCAGCTCCACCGTGCATCGGGCATGTTGTTCAGGATCTGCCGCCAGTAGCATCGATCACGATTCCATGGGAGGTCTCAAGTCCAAGAGAGGGAGACCAGGGAGGCAAGAACCGCCGCACAAAACACAAGACCCCAGGTAAGTAGAGAGGGTCGATGGAGGGAGGATTTCAGGGGATTTACGCCAAAAAGGCGATCCCTGGCCGGGAGCTCCCGGCCGAAGCTCCTCACCCGACGGCCATCTTGGTGGCTATCATTTTTTTCTTCACATACATTTTTTTACATTTTTTTTGTGGATTTGCGTACCCGACGCAAATCTGCAAAAGCATGAATTCAATGTACTACAACACAATACACTTTTCAAGTTTAGCTATTATTTTAAAATTTTATATATTTTTATCAAATCTATCAATTGTAATCTTGTCATTAACTTCAATCACAGTACCTCTTTAAAACAACTTCACAAATACAACACTACCTTCTAAATTATATACTACTAAATTATTTATTTAAGGTGAATTCACGAATCCAACGCGACGTTACACGAGGGGCTGCGCTGAGAGCAGCGTTGGGGTCGCGACTTCAAACTCGAAAGAAAAAAAAACGCCCCACTACCATTATTCGGTATTCACCCCGGGGACCCCATCCCCCGGGGCCTGCCACCATTTAAAACATTATTATGGAGGGGGACCGCGTCGTCCCCCTCCTAAGGCCAATAATGGCCCAGGGGACCCCATCCCTCGGGGCCCGGCCTTATGTATTTATTTATTTTTTACAAAAATTACAAAATGGAGGGGGGCCTCGTGGCCCCCCTTCCCATGGCGACTTCAGGCCCCGGGGACCCCATCCCCGGGGCCTGGCCTCATGTTGAGGAGAGTGGGGGGAGCCCCAATGCCCCCACAGTCCCTGCCGGCTCCCCGCCTCCTGCAGAAGCTGGCATTGCTTTTGGGCAAGAGGAGCTGCTAACATGCTGCTCCCCTTGTCCAAAAGCAATTCTGCTTTGCTTTGTTTCCTGCTCTCGCTTCAACGAAGCAAAGCAGTGTTTGCTATGGCAGGGCGGGAGCCGTGCTCCCGCCCTGCCATTGCAAGCGGCAATGTCCTGGGTGTGGGCACCCCGGGACATTGCAGGAGCCGGCCCTGGGTGGTGGCAGTCATCAGGGCCATGGAGGGCTCCAGGAGGGGGGCCGTGCGGCCCCCCCCTACATTTTCAAAGCCCCGGGGAGGTGGTGGTCCCTGGGGCCCGGGGGTCCACAACAGACCCCCGCACTTAATATACTGAATGCCCCGGGGAGGGGGTGGTCCCCGGGGCAGCATGGGGGGAAGGAGCCCCCCATGCCTTGATTTTTTTTAAAAGCCCCAGGGAGGTGGCGGTCCCCAGGGCTGAGGGGGGCCGCGATGCCCCCGCAACTTAATGATTAAAGCCCCGAGGAGGTGGTGGTCCCCTGGGCTGTGTAGGGGGGCTTTGTGGGGAGGCAAGAGCCCCCCCATGCTTTTTTTATTTTATTAATGAAGCCCCGGGGAGGTGGTGGTCCCCGGGGGTGCTTGGGGGGGGCAAGAGCCCCCCCATGCTTTTTTACATTTTATTATTAAGGAGGTGGCAGTCCCCGGGGCTGTGGGGGCCAGCGAGCCCCCGCACCATTATTATATATTGCCCCCGGGACCAGGCCCACCCGGGGGCTTTAAGAAAACGAAGTGCAGGGGATCGCACTTCCTTTTTTTAAAAATGTTCTTCCGGATTCGCGCACCCAGCGCGACTCCGGACGAAATTAAAAAAATAAATGCTTTTTTTGGCCTGCGGGTCCCTGTGAGACGCCCTGAGCAGGCCTAGTGGGTCAGGGTGTTTCTACCCAGCCCCCTTTTCTTCATTTTTCACTTTTTTTTCCCTTTTTCTTGTGACTCGGTTACCGAGTCACAAAATGGCTGCCAACACATTCTGCTTTGGAGTGTTGGCAGTCAATTAGAATGCAGCTCGTGCTCGGGAGGGTTTGTGAATCCTCCTCGGTGCTCAGATATATAAATTATTATTTTTTGAATTTCTCAGCAACTACTCAACGGATTTACACCATTTAAAAAAAGGTCGCTTTCTGGACCAAGAGCTACCTTTTTGCCAAATTTGGTGTAATTCCGTTCAGCAGTTCGGGCTGTAGCCGTGTCTAAAGTTCCTATGGAAATTAACATGGGGAAATTGCGTTTTGGGACCCCCCTTTTTTCTCAGCCCCTGCTTGATGAATCACCCCGAAGCTTTCAAGACAGGAGCTGACCTGAGTGAACCATTAGTTTTGAAAATTTCGCAAATATTCGTCAAACAGCGCCAAAGATATTGGCAAAAGAAAAAATGCTTTTTGAATAGAAACAAGGTCCTAACTATAACTACCTACTGGCGACCGCCAGTAGGTAATATATATAAATATATATATATATTCACTGAAAAAACCATAGGTTTCCGGGACGTTATAGTTAGAAATTAGCATTTAAAAAACCTTTGAAATTCACTGAAAAAACACTGGTTTCAGGGATGTTATAGTTTGTTGGACATTTCACTGACCATGTCATGAATGATGTAATATGTGATGTCATCAGCAAGGCATTGCGGGGGAACGAGTTATAGTTAGCTCAACAAATTATATCGGCCGAATTTCTCTGGTTTTGTACGAGTGAAATGTCCAACTAACTATAACATCCCTGAAACCTGTGTTTTTTTCTGTGAATTTCAAAGTTTTTTTAAATGCTAATTTCTAACTATAACATCCCTGAAACCTATGGCTTTTTCAGGGAATTTCAAAGGGTTTTTAAATGCTAAGTTCTAACTATAATGTCCCTGAAACCTATGGTTTTTTCAGTGAATTTTTAAGGTTTTTTTAAATGAAAATTTGCCTACAGAGGTAGAACATGTGCAGAAAGAGGAAGAAAGGCGCAGAAAGAAGCAAGAGAAATGCAGAAAGAGGCAACAGAAGTCCAGAAGAGGAAGAAAGGTGCAGAAAGAAACAAGAGATATGCAGAAAGAACCAACAGAGGTGCAGAAAGAGGCCTTGTTTCAAAGTCATCCTGTGCCCTGGGCACCCCCCAACTTTTTGCTGACTGGTACTGGTGGTAACTGACTCTGACTGACCCTGGGCTCTGCCTAACCCAGCCCGGAGCCAGTGCTATGCTGAAAGACACTTAGAATACATTGAAAACACCTACATACACTAGGGTACTCTATGGGTTGGGGTACCACTGTGATTGGCATGACCTCCCCTGTAAGGCCCTAGTACATAATAGGGCAGGGGGATTAAAACTACCGCTAAGTCCCTAGATTATAATAGGGCATGGCAGTTTAGAGGCCAGCAGCCCTTTTCTACACTTGCATGTGTGCACTGCTGAACCTGAGGTAAGTTTAAAAGTAGCCCTGTGTGTGCAGAAAGAGGCAAGAGAGGAGCAGAAAGAGGCAAGAGAGGTGCAGAAAGAGGGAAGAAGGATGCAGAAAGAGGCAAGAGGGGTGCAGAAAGAGGCAAAAGGGGTGCAGAAAGATGCAAGAGGTGCAGAAAGAAACAAAAGAAGTGCAGAAAGAAGGAGCAGAGGTACAGAAAGAGGCAAGAGGGGTGAAGAAAGAGGGAAGAGGGGTGCAGAAAGAAGCACGAGTGGTGCAAAAAGAAGCAAGAATGGTGCAGAAAGAAGCAAGAGTAGTGCAGAAAGAAGCAAAAGATGTGCAGAAAGAGGCAAGAGGGGTGCAAAAAGAGGGAAGAAGGGTGCAGAAAGAGGCACAAAGGGTACAGAAAGAAGCAAGAGATGTGCAGCAAGAAACAAAAGAAGTGCAGAAACAAGGAACAGAGGTGCAGAAAGAGTCAACAAGGGTGAAGAAAGAGGGAAGGGGTGCAGAAAGAAGCACGAGTGGTGCAGAAAGAAGCAAGAAAGGTGCAGAAAGAAGCAAGAGTAGTGCAGAAAGAAGCAACAGAGTTTTTTTTTGTTCAAATCTGCAGATTAGGCAGCAGATGATGGATTATGTGGCTAATGCGGAAAATGTATAATTGTGCGAAAGTCGGTGCAGCCAAACAGTTGCATAATTCCAGTGGCCCTGCTCATACCTCTGACTAGGTCCAGAACTGCTCCTCAGTGATTCCTTCTTTTTTTTTGTCTCATTGAGTTCATAATTTAGCTTCTATAGAAACGAGGAAGACTAAACCTGAGTTTACCACTCCACAACACAGACTACCATACCACATAATTACTCTCACATAACACATAATCCCACTCTACATAATTCATATACACAAAATACCACATATTTTCTATCAGTGGTGGCTCGCATAGGGCGTGCTGTGGGGCAGTGGGGCGAGGAGGGGCAGGGTGGGGGGGTAGTAAACTCAGACATACGACGGAACGGAGGAAAGTAATTATTACGTTCCTCCATTCCGTCGTATGTCCGTGTTTACTACCCCCCCACCCTGCCCCTCCCCCACCCCCCCACAGCACGCCCTATGCGAGCCGCCACTGCTTTCTATCCACATAAATTCACTGCACAACATACCACATAATTCCACTACACACAAAGTACATCCACTCCACTCCAAAAAACATTAGTAAAAACTTTTAGATTTACAACGCCAATAGCTCTAACTCTTGCAAATGCGAGACCTATCACATTACAAATACTTCTTTAACTGGTAGTCGTATTTGCAGAGTGCTGGAGAAAGGGGGCTGGGCCTCCAACCAGCGCTCAGGAATTCCGCTGTGTAGGACTTACAGGAGGTACCAGGAGGGCTTCTTGGCCCCCAAAGTCCCTCAGGAGTAAAGTGGACTTCATCCCCCAACCAGTACTGTGCCAGCAGGCGCATTTGCAGAGTGGTGGAGAAAGGAGGGGGCCTCCGAAGACCTCTTAGCAATCCCACTATGTGGGACTTAGTGGAGGTAACAGGAGGGGTAGTTGGCCCCCAAGGACAACCTTGGGGGCCAACTACCCCTCCTATTACCTCCAGTAAGTCCCACACAGCAGCATTGCTAAGTTCTCATAGCAGGCCATGCCCCCTTTCCCACCACTCTGCAAACGCGCTTTCTGGCGCATTCTTGTATGGGGATTAAAGTCCACTTCGCTGCTGGGGATCCTTAGGGGCCAACTAGCCTACCTGATACCTCTAGTATGCCCCAGATAGTGGCATTGCTGATAGGTGGACACAGGCCATGCCCCCTTTGTCCAATACTCTGCAAACGCGCCTCCTGGCGTGCTCTTGCTTGGGGAATGAAGTCCCCTTGCCTCCTGAGGGTCCCTGGGGGTCAACTAGCCCACCAGGTACCTACAGTAAGCCCCACACAGCTGAGAGTGGTCCGAGGCCATGCCCCCTTTTTACACCACTTTTCAAACATGCCTCCTGGTGCTCTGCTGCTCAGGAGATGAAGTCTACTTGTGTTCTGAGGTCCTCAGGATACAAGAGGACCTCATCGCCCCACCAGCAATGCGCCAAGAGGCACGTTTGCAGAGTGGTGCAAAAAGGGGTGTGGCCTCGGACCACCTCTCAGCAATCCCACTGTGTGGGGTTTACTCGAGGTACCTGGTGGGCTATTTGGCCCCTAAGGACTCTTAGGAATGAAGGGGACTTAATACCCCAACTCACAACGCACCAGGAGGCGCGTTTGCAGACTGGTGCAGGGAGGGGGCGGGGCCTCCGGCGACATGCTGGCTTCTCTTAATATTTTTGGGGCCCTATGGAGGCCTGTATCGGCCCTGGGGATCCCATCCCCCGGGGCATTGCCTCTTTGTTCAATAAAATAATTAAATATTCGGGTGGGGGCCCTGTGGCCCCCCTTCCCTGGGCCACTTCTGGCCCCGGTGACCCCATCCCCCGGGGCCTGGCGAGCCTTTAATGCTCATGAAGGACACCTTTGCACAATTGATGTTGCTTTTACCTCAAACTGTCTTTGTTTACTCTAATATATGCCAAAGACAGAAATGGAAGTGGTCAAATCAATTCTGTCCACAGATTGAAAAAGCGAGGAAAAATGTCAATAAAGCTGTTTCTGCATACCTAAGAGATCATAGAAAGGGTCCATCTACAATAACAATCTACGTTTTGATATGGATGACATCTACAGAAGTGATGGAGTACACTTCACAGATCAAGGAAAGAGTCTTTCTCAACACCTAAAGCTCTACATCCGCACTTACATGTAGCTACAACAAACTCATAATGAACAGAAGGGCTCTTTTTAGAGCCACCCTGTAACATAGTAGTTTATTTTATTTTATTTGGTGAGTTTTATATAGCGCTGGCTAGACCTGGAGGTATCAGAGCGCTTTACATGAGTTACATATTGTTACAAAGTTACATCAGATACAAGTTACATCAGTTGCAAGGACGTTACATAGGAGGCGAATGTAGATTAGATCAGGACCATAGTCAGTAAGGCGGAACAAGGCGCTGATCAGGAGAAAGAGTCAGTTCGGGGGAATGATGAGACCGTAAGATGGCGGTTTCAGTCTCCAGGATCCCAGGTACCTCGCAATAAAAAATGGCGGCATTGCGGGCAAATACAAATCGGGTGAAAAATTCCCAAAAAGGAAAACCTACCCCACGAGCAGGTTTGAGAGGGGGCAGATACTGGATGCATAATGAAGGAAGTCAAGAGGTCGGAGATCGCCCACGACACATCGTAAGTCCGGGGAAGAACAGGAGCAAGGCAGCAGCCTCATAGGGGGAAGGCAGCCATGGGTCAGGCGGGTGCATCAGCCAACTCGGTGGTCAGGAATAGCCGTGTCGCAGCACTCTCGAGGCAGCTCTGACGAGGGGAAGACAGGGCCCACGCGTCTCCCCGTCGAAACTCCGGACAAGGTGCCAGCGGGACTCCAGGCTGCCACGTAGCAGACCAGCACAGAGGCGAAGACAAGACCTCCTCGGCGCATTCTCGCTGTTTTTATTACTGCTGAGCTGCAGGATGGCAGGCACCGCGTCTCTGGACCAGAAAGGAAGGTGGGCAGCCACGCGTCCCAGCTGCAGTTACCAGAGAGGCGCCACAGGCAATAAATCCCAGCCAAGGTCCGGAAAGGAAGCGTCGATCGGCGGGGCCACCATGGCGGCAAAGCCATGCCTCCACAGCGATGCAGCGAACTAGCGACCGGCAGACAGACAGGAGCTCGCTAGGAGGCGAAGGAAGAAAGGAGAACCAGATGAGCACTGTGCCCGATGTCCGACTGGGTAGGTGATGGCCGAGGTAGTGAACCGGAGCCGATCTCCTCTATAGCTGTCGGGGCAGCTCCACCGGACATCGGGCATGTTGTTCAGGATCTGCCGCCAGTAGCATCGATCACGATTCCATGGGAGGTCTCAAGTCCAAGAGAGGGAGACCAGGGAGGCAAGAACCGCCGCACAAAACGCAAGACCCCAGGTAAGTAGAGAGGGTCGATGGAGGGAGGATTTCAGGGGATTTATGCCAAAAAGGCGATCTCTGGCCGGGAGCTCCCGGCCGAAGCTCCTCACCCGACGGCCATCTTGGTGGCTATAATTTTTTTCTTCATATACATTTTTTAAAATATTTTTTTGTGGATTTGCGTACCCGACGCAAATCTGCAAAAGCATGAATTTAATGTACTACAACACAATACACTTTTCAAGTTTAACTATTATTTTTAAATTTTATATATTTTTATCAAATCTATCAATTGTAATCTTGTCATTAACTTCAATCACAGTACCTCTTTAAAACAACTTCACAAATACAACACTACCTTCTAAATTATATACTACTAAATTATTTATTTAAGGTGAATTCACGAATCCAACGCGACGATACACGAGGGGCTGCGCTGAGAGCAGCGTTGGGGTCGCAACTTCAAACTCGAAAGAAAAAAAACCGCCCCACTACCATTATTCGGTATTCGCCCCGGGGACCCCATCCCCCGGGGCCTGCCACCATTTAAAACATTATTATGGAGGGGGACCGCGTGGTCCCCCTCCTAAGGCCAATAATGGCCCAGGGGACCCCATCCCTCGGGGCCCGGCCTTATGTATTTATTTATTTTTTTTACAAAAATTACAAAATGGAGGGGGGCCTCGTGGCCACTTCAGGCCCCGGGGACCCCATCCCCGGGGTCTGGCCTCATGTTGAGGACAGTGGGGAGCCCCAATGCCCCCACAGTCCCTGCCGGCTCCCCTCCTCCTGCAGAAGCCGGCATTGCTTTTGGGCAAGAGGAGCTGCTAACATGCTGCTCCCCTTGTCCAAAAGCAATTCTGCTTTGCTTTGTTTCCTGCTCTCGCTTCAACGAAGCAAAGCAGTGTTTGCTATGGCAGGGCGGGAGCCGTGCTCCCGCCCTGCCATTGCAAGCGGCAATGTCCTGGGTGTGGGCACCCCGGGACATTGCAGGAGCCGGCCCTGGGTGGTGGCGGTCCCCAGGGCCATGGAGGGCTCCAGGAGGGGGGCCGTGCGGCCCCCCTCCCTACATTTTCAAAGCCCCGGGGAGGTGGTGGTCCCTGGGGCCCGGGGGTCCGCAACAGACCCCCGCACTTAATATACTGAATGCCCCGGGGAGGGGGTGGTCCCCGGGGCAGCATGGGGGGGGAAGGAGCCCCCCATGCCTTGATTTTTTTTAAAAGCCCCAGGGAGGTGGCGGTCCCAACTTAATGATTAAAGCCCCGAGGAGGTGGTGGTCACCTGGGCTGTGTAGGGGGGCTTTGTGGGGGGGCAAGAGCCCCCCCATGCTTTTTTTATTTTATTAATGAAGCCCCGGGGAGGTGGTGGTCCCTGGGGGTGCTTGGGGGGGCAAGAGCCCCCCCATGCTTTTTTACATTTTATTATTGAGGTGGCAGTCCCCGGGGCTGCGGGGGCCAGCGAGCCCCCGCACCATTATTATATATTGCCCCCGGGACCTGGCCCACCCGGGGGCTTTAAGAAAACAAAGTGCAGGGGATCGCACTTCCTTTTTTAAAAATGTTCTTCCGGATTCGCGCACCCAGCGCGACTCCGGACGAAATTAAAAAAGAAATGCTTTTTTGGGCCTGCGGGTCCCTGTGAGACGCCCTGAGCAGGTCTAGTGGGTCAGGGTGTTTCTACCCAGCCCCCTTTTCTTCATTTTTCACTTTTTTTCACCTTTTTCTTGTGACTCGGTTACCGAGTCACAAACTGGCTGCCAACACATTCTGCTTTGGAGTGTTGGCAGTCAATTAGAATGCAGCTCGTGCTCGGGAGGGTTTGTGAATCCTCCTCGGTGCTCAGATATATAAATTATTATTTTTTGAATTTCTCAGCAACTACTGAACGGATTTACACCATTTAAAAAAGGTCGCTTTCTGGACCAAGAGCTACCTTTTGCCAAATTTGGTGTAATTCCGTTCAGCAGTTCGAGCTGTAGCCGTGTCTAAAGTTCCTATGGAAATTAACATGGGGAAATTGCGTTTGGGACCCCCTTTTTCTCAGCCCCTGCTTGATGAATCACCCCGAAGCTTTCAAGACAGGAGCTGACCTGAGTGAACCATTAGTTTTGAAAATTTCGCAAAGATTCGTCAAACAGCGCCAAAGATATTGGCAAAAGAAAAAATGCTTTTTGAATAGAAACAAGGTCCTAACTATAACTACCTACTGGCGACCGCCAGTAGGTAATATATATAAATATATATATATATTCACTGAAAAAACCATAGGTTTCAGGGACGTTATAGTTAGAAATTAGCATTTAAAAAACCTTTGAAATTCACTGAAAAAACACTGGTTTCAGGGATGTTATAGTTAGTTGGACATTTCACTGACCATGTCATGAATGATGTAATATGTGATGTCATCAGCAGGGCATTGCGGGGGAACGAGTTATAGTTAGCTCAACAAATTATAACGGCCGAATTTCTCTGGTTTTGTACGAGTGAAATGTCCAACTAACTATAACGTCCCTGAAACCTGTGTTTTTTCTGTGAATTTCTTTTTTTAATTTTTTTTTTTATTAAGCATATCCAGAAATATAATTACAATTTACATAAGATTCATAGAAGAAGGAGACCAAGAAGCAAAAGAAAACAGCAAATAAGAGAAAGAATGATAGCTATAAATAAATAATAGTAAATATTACAATGGGAAGATCACATAGAACAGCAGACTATTTGGATACAATTTGATATGAATTATACAAAGTATGTAACAAAAAAGAGCCTAGGCCGCGGCTTTAGCAATATGATACAGCTGGTTTTACGCCCCCAGCTCCCTCCTTGTGTCTTTACTCCATTTGGCCATATGAGCCCAGATCCTCCTCCCTCGGGCTCCGGCCTGTCTACCCCTACAGGCATAAATTGCCAGCTCTTGTTTGTAAATTCCGAGGAGCCTCGCCAGCCACATATGAAAGCTAGGTGGCTCAGCATCTTTCCACCTGGCGGCTAATAGTATCCTAAATACCGCTGCCCCCAGAAACACACCATATTCTTGTTCCTTATTAAGACCCAGAGTACTATCGTGTCCAAGAATCAGCAAAGTGGGGGTTAATTCTAGTCTGAGACAAAATAATTCCTCCCAAAAGCCCAGCAGGCCTTCTTTCAATGGAGCCAATTTATCACAATCATATAACATATGTATCAAGGTGGCAGGTCCTGACCCACATCTAGGACATTTATCGTCAGCCCTTTTCCCCCAAAGATAAAGTTTAGCAGGAGTGTAGTAGAGATTAAATATAGTTTTATAGAGTTGAGCTTTTAAATTTGACGATAAGAAAATTTTGGCAGTTAGGGAGAGGCTCATATAGATATCAACATCCGGGTTTCCCAGTTTTATTGCCCAGGATGCTTCAGTTTTTTCCAGGTCGTCGGGGCATTTGTCAAGAAGTATTTTATAAAAATCTCTGATTCTGCTCGATTCCCTGGTTACAGCTTCCAAAAGTGGAATCTTGTCTAGCTTAATCCTAGGACTCCATAAAGTAAGAATATTGCTAATCTGGACAAATTTAAAGTAATGGTTGTCTAAAACGCCAAACACCCGTTGTAGCCTTAAAAATTGAAAATCATGTTCTCCCCCACAGAAATCCCCTATTGTTCTTACCCCATATTTTTCCCACTTTTTCCCCATATCATCGTTGGCCAGGTATGGCAATAGAGGCGAGCGCCAGAGGGGGGTATATCTAGAAAATTTAGAAATTGCCATAAATTTAGAAACCTGCTTCCAAATTTTCCAAGAGCTATATATCACTTTAAACCGTACTTTTTATAGTAACTGGGTTCCAGTTGTCTCAGCAGCAGCCCTGAGGCTTCCTTCCCTATCGATAGTTCATAAATTGTAGGTATTTTTATGCCCTGTACTGGTTCCCTAGTATGGTTCACCGATAAAAGGGTAGTCATCTGATGTAAAAGTGCTGCCCAATAATATAAGGTGATATTAGGAACAGCAAGTCCTCCCCTGTCTTGGGGTAATGCTAAATACCGCAAAGCTCTCCTAACCTTCCCATATTGCCATATAAAATTGGAGAAGGCTGATTCCAATGCCCTTAATAGATTGTCGTCTAGAGCCAGCGGAATTGCCCGAAACAAATACAGTATTTTAGGTAACATGGTCATTTTGAGGTAATTCCCTCTCCCAATAATAGATAAGTGTAGCCCATTAACCCTCCTTAATTCATCCCCTATATTTTTTATCAAAGGATCAAAATTAATCCTACAGATCTCGTCCACCTTAGCACTTATTCGAACCCCGAGGTACACTGCGGATGTTACTCTCTTGGGATCATTAAAAACTATGTTATCAGTACATAGTACTATAGTTTTCCCAGCATTCAACGCATACCCCGATAAAAGACCATAATCCTCGGCAATCCTACTAATCTCTACAATTGCCTCGGCAGGATTAGGGGTTAACACCGCGATATCATCGGTGTAGGCCAATACTTTTGTTTCAAAACCACCGGTAATTATGGGTTTAATCTTCCGGGTCTGTAGCAGCTTAGATACTAGGGGATCAATATATAAAGCGAATAAAATGGGGGAGCAGGGGCAACCCTGTCTAGTCCCTCTAGATATATTAATACTACCAGATTCCCTCCCCATAAGTTGAAGTCGGGCTTTTGGGTGGGAGTACATTGCCTTAATAGCCTTTATGATCCGAGGGCCAAAGCCCTTCAGTTCCAATATCTGCCATAAAAACTCCCAAGACACCCGATCAAAGGCTTTTTCAGCATCCAGGAGGATCATAGCCATTTGGTCCCCCCTGGTTATAATATCAAAAGAGAGATAACCCTACGGGTATGATCCGTTGTGCCTTTACCTGGGATAAACCCGTGTTGCCATGGGGATACCAGATGCTCTATGACCCTCCTAGCCGATTGGCCAAAATTTTAGAATAAATTTTGGTGTCGGAGTTGATCAAAGAGATCGGCCGATAGGAAGAAGGATTATCCAATGGCTTCCCTTTCTTGGGAAAAATTATAATGGCCGTCTCTTTCCAAGATTCGGGGGAGGTCCCATTATACTGTACACCCCTGAAAAGATCCAAAAGCATGAGTATTATACCTGGTCCCAGAATTTTATATACCTCAAGAGGTATCCGGTCAGGGCCTGCCGCCTTCCCTGTAGCCATTCCTGAAAGTGCAAGTTGCACTTCTTCAAGTGTAATTTCTGCCTCTAACTCCTCACTAGTATGCCTATCCAGCCTCTCTCCAATGTTAATATCGGCAAGGCTCTCTGTCATGCCTTGAGATACCTCCTCTCTGCTTTTATTACCGTCATCTTGATACAGGACCTGATAGTAATTTTGGAAACCTCTAATTATGTCCTCTGGATAAGTATAGGCTTGCCCACCTATCCTAATCATAGATATAGCACTAAAAGATAACTTCTGCCTAGTACAAAGAGCTAGTCTCCTTCCGACTTGTTCCCCTGTTTCATAAACACTGTTTCGATGAGATTGATACTCTTCAGCAGATTTCTGCGTTAACCAGTTGGTTAACTCTGCTTTCAGTGCGATTATTTGCCACTGAATTTGAACTCCCTCCTGTCCCTGTGCTATCAGTGAAATATGCTCTTCTTCGGCCCTAGCTAGATCCCACATCAATTGTTGATTCTTTTTTTCTTGCTGCTTCCTTGCCCCAATAACAAAAGAGATGGTTTCACCTCGGAAGGCAGCCTTAAAAGAATCCCATACGGCCCCCTGCTAGCACTGAACCTATTTGTATCAAAAATTCCTGTGCCCACTTCCTCATATATTCAACATACGCACTATTTACAAGAAGTTTCCTATCAAAGGTCCATTTGCTCCGTAATCTCTTAAAACCGGCAATATCAAGTTCTAGTATCAGAGGGTTATGGTCTGAAATTATTTTAGGAAGTTTTAAAATCTCGGCTTGCCCTACAAGATCTTTTGTACAAAAAAATAATCGATCCTAACGTATAATTTATGTGGACAAGAAAAATACGTGTAACCGGGGTTGGCCGGGTTCTTTGTAGCCCATATGTCGACCAGGCCATGGCTAATTTTTAAAGAATTAAATGCCCTATACACCCGAGGCTTCCGACCTGAATACCCCCCAGGCCCTTGGTTCCCTAATCTAACATCCAAAGAGATGTTAAAATCCCCGCAGAGAATCAAAGGGGTCGACCAAGTGGCCAGTTCAACTTCCAAAGCCTCAAAAATCTGAGGATCGTCCTGATTAGATCCATAGATTGCACAAACAGTGCCACCCATGGCTAGTTCAATGATCACCCATCTACCCAGGGCATCCACTAATTTACGTTTGGCCGTACTCCAAAGAAGATTTTGCTAAGATAGCCACACCGCGTATATTAGATGTCTGAGTGGTGCATGCCAGCAGATTATACCCTGTGATTCTCATTACTTCCCTTTTCCGCCATGGAATATGTGTCTCCTGTACGCATATTATATCGGCATGGTTAAGTCTGATAAGTTCAACAAATCTTACCCTTTTTGCCCGGTCATTGAGCCCCGCAACGTTCCATGAACAAATAGTTATCTTCCCCATCTTACACTGGGCTCAGATTCTCGAATTCCTCCATGGGACCTTCGGAAGCTTTTTCCCCCCAATAAAATCACGCTTCATATTCAGCCATCTATTTATCGCTTTTAATTGTCTCCTTATTTTATTACTGTTTCTGGACATGCTTTTTTCCCCCTTGCTTGGGGGAAGGGGGCGGACAAGGTTGTGGGTTTTCTGTGAATTTCTAAGGTTTTTTAAATGCTAATTTCTAACTATAACGTCTCTGAAACCTATGGTTTTTTCAGTGAATTTCAAAGTTTTTTTAAATGCTAATTTCGAACTATAACATCCCTGAAACCTATGGTTTTTTCAGGGAATTTCAAAGGGTTTTTAAATGCTAAATTCTAACTATAATGTCCCTGAAACCTATGGTTTTTTCAGTGAATTTTTAAGGTTTTTTTAAATGAAAATTTGCCTACAGAGGTAGGACATGTGCAGAAAGAGGAAGAAAGGCGCAGAAAGAAGCAGGAGAAATGCAGAAAGAGGCAACAGAAGTCCAGAAAGAGGAAGAAAGGTGCAGAAAGAAACAAGAGATATGCAGAAAGAACCAACAGAGGTGCAGAAAGAGGCCTTGTTGCAAAGTCATCCTGTGCCCTGGGCACCCCCCAACTTTTTGCTGACTGGTACTGGTGGTAACTGACTCTGACTGACCCTGGGCTCTGCCTAACCCAGCCCGGAGCCAGTGCTATGCTGAAAGACACTTAGAATACATTGAAAACACCTACATACACTAGGGTACTCTATGGGTTGGGGTACCACTTGGCATGACCTCCCCTGTAAGGCCCTAGTACATAATAGGGCAGGGGGATTAAAACTACCACTAAGTCCCTAGATTATAATAGGGCATGGCAGTTTAGAGGCCAGCAGCCCTTTTCTACACTTGCATGTGTGCACTGCTGAACCTGAGGTAAGTTTAAAAGTAGCCCTGTGTGTGCAGAAAGAGGCAAGAGAGGAGCAGAAAGAGGCAAGAGAGGTGCAGAAAGAGGGAAGAATGGTGCAGAAAGAGGCAAGATATGTGCAGAAAGAAGCAAGAGAGGTGCAGAAAGAAGGAACAGAGGTGCAGAAAGAGGCAAGAGGGGTGCAGAAAGAGGCAAAAGGGGTGCAGAAAGATGCAAGAGGTGCAGAAAGAAACAAAAGAAGTGCAGAAAGAAGGAGCAGAGGTGCAGAAAGAGGCAAGAGGGGTGAAGAAAGAGGGAAGAGGGGTGCAGAAAGAAGCACGAGTGGTGCAAAAAGAAGCAAGAACGGTGCAGAAATAAGCAAGAGTAGTGCAGAAAGAAGCAAAAGATGTGCAGAAAGAGGCAAGAGGGGTGCAAAAAGAGGGAAGAGGGGTGCAGAAAGAGGCACAAAGGGTACAGAAAGAAGCAAGAGATGTGCAGCAAGAAACAAAAGAAGTGCAGAAACAAGGAACAGAGGTGCAGAAAGAGGCAACAAGGGTGAAGAAAGAGGGAAGGGGGTGCAGAAAGAAGCACGAGTGGTGCAGAAAGAAGCAAGAAAGGTGCAGAAAGAAGCAAGAGTAGTGCAGAAAGAAGCAACAGAGGTTTTTTTTGTTCAAATCTGCAGATTAGGCAGCAGATGATGGATTATGTGGCTAATGCGGAAAATGTATAATTGTGCGAAAGTCGGTGCAGCCAAACAGTTGCATAATTCCAGTGGCCCTGCTCATACCTCTGACTAGGTCCAGAACTGCTCCTCAGTGATTCCTTCTTTTTTTTTGTCTCATTGAGTTCATAATTTAGCTTCTATAGAAACGAGGAAGACTAAACCTGAGTTTACCACTCCACAACACAGACTACCATACCACATAATTACTCTCACATAGGGCGTGCTGTGGGGCAGTGGGGGCAGGGTGGGGGGGTAGTAAACTCAGACATACGACGGAACGGAGGAAAGTAATTATTACGTTCCTCCATTCCGTCGTATGTCCGTGTATACTACCCCCCACCCTGCCCCTCCCCCATCCCCCACAGCACGCCCTGTGCGAGCCGCCACTGCTTTCTATCCACATAAATTCACTGCACAACATACCACATAATTCCACTCTGCAAACGCGCTTCCTGGCGCACTCTTGCATGGGGATTAAAGTCCACTTCGCTGCTGGGGGTCCTTAGGGGCCAACTAGCCTACCTGATACCTCCAGTATGCCCCAGATAGTGGCATTGCTGATAGGTGGACACAGGCCATGCCCCCTTTGTCCAATACTCTGCAAACGCGCCTCCTGGCGCGCTCTTGCTTGGGGAATGAAGTCCGCTTGCCTCCTGAGGGTCCCTGGGGGTCAACTAGCCCACCAGGTACCTCCAGTAAGCCCCACACAGCTGGATTGCTGAGAGTGGTCCGAGGCCATGCCCTCTTTTTACACCACTTTTCAAACATGCCTCCTGGTGCTCTGCTGCTCAGGAGATGAAGTCTACTTGTGTTCTGAGGTCCTCAGGACACAAGAGGACCTCATCGCCCCACCAGCAATGCGCCAAGAGGCGCGTTTGCAGAGTGGTGTAAAAAGGGGTGTGGCCTCGGACCACCTCTCAGCAATCCCACTGTGTGGGGTTTACTCGAGGTACCTGGTGGGCTATTTGGCCCCTAAGGACTCTTAGGAATGAAGGGGACTTAATACCCCAACTCACAACGCACCAGGAGGCGCGTTTGCAGACTGGTGCAGGGAGGGGGCGGGGCCTCCGGCGACATGCTGGCTTCTCTTAATATTTTTGGGGCCCTATGGAGGCCTGTATCGGCCCTGGGGATCCCATCCCCGGGCATTGCCTCTTTGTTCAATAAAATAATTAAATATTCGGGTGGGGGCCCTGTGGCCCCCTTCCCTGGGCCACTTCTGGCCCCGGTGACCCCATCCCCCGGGGCCTGGTGAGCCTTTACTTAAAAAAAAAACATTTTGGAGGGGGGCCGCATCGCCCCCCCTCCTCAGGCCAATTATGGCCCTGGGTACCCCATCCCCTGGGGCCTGGCCAGCCTTGGTTTTTTTGGGGAGGGGGGCCACGTGGCCCCCTCCTGAGGCCATTTATGGCCGGGGATCCCATCCCCCAGGGCCGGCCCTCATGTTGGGGACCGCGGGGGGAGCCCCAATGCCCCGCGGTCCCTGCCGGCTTCCTGCCTCCTGCAGGAGCCAGCATTGCTTTTGGGCAAGGGGAGCTGCTGCCACCTCCCTGGGGCTTTATAATTTATACGCTGGGCATGTGGCCCCCCCGCAGCTCCAGGGTCCGCCACCTCCCCGGGTCTTTGATACAAAAATGCGTGGGGGGGCTCCTGCCTGCCCATGCTGCCCCGGGGACCGCCACCTTCCTGGGGCAATCCTGATTAATGTGTGTGGGGGGGTCTCGTGGGCCCCCCCAGCCCCAGGGACCGCCACCTCCGAGGCGCTTAAATATAAAAAAAGTGCGGGGGCTCCTGCCCCTCCCCACACTGCCCCGGGGACCACCACCTTACCGGGACAAACTTTATTTACATATGGGGGTCCGTTGCGGACCCCCGGACCCTGGGGACAACCACCTCCCTGGGGCTTTACAAAAGTTAGGAGAGGGGCCGCGCGGCCCCCTCATGCAGCCCTACATGGACCTGGGGACTGCTACCCCCCAGGGCCGCCTCCTGCAATGTCCTGGGGTGCCCACCCCCGGGACATTGCTGTTTGCTATTACAGGGCGGGAGCACGGCTCTCCCGCACGGCTCCCGCCCTGCCATAGCAAACTCCTGCTTTGCTTCATTGAAGCGAGAGAAGGAAATCTGCTCTCGCTTCAACGAAGCAAAGCAGAATTGCTTTTGGGCAAGGGGAGCTGCATGGCAGCAGCTCCCTTTGCTCAAAAGCAATGCCGGCTCCCGCAGGAGGAGGGGAGCCGGCAGGGACCGTGGGGGCATTGGGGCTCCCCCCACGGTCCCCTATGCTAAGGGCCAGCCCCGGGTGATGGGGTCCCCTGGGCCAAAAGTGGCTTGGGAGGGGGGCCACGCGGCCCCCCTCCCATTTAATTAAACATTTAATTTTTTTAAATGGCAGGCCGGCCCCGAGGGATGTGGTCCCCGGGGCCAATAGTGGCCTAGGGAAGGGGGGCCACGCGGCCCCCCTACCCTATAAATACATTTTAAAAAAGAGGCCATGCCCCGGGGGATGGGGTCCCCGGGGCCGAAATTGGCCCAGGGAAAGGGGGCCATACGGCCCCCCTTCCCTATAAATAAATTTTAAAAAGGAGGCCATGCCCCAGGGGATGGGGTCCCTGGGGCCGAAATTAGCCTCGTGAGGGGGGCCGCACGGCCCCCTTACCGTTTTTTTGTAAAAAAAAAATTAAAAATAGGGGTCAGGCCCTGGGGGATGGGGTACCCAGGGCCCCAAAAATACTAAAAGAAGGGGGGCCACACAGCCCCCCTTCTAAAGAAATATTTTTTTTAAAAAGCCGGCAACTCGCTGTAGGCCCCGCCCCCTCCCTGCAAACGCGCCCCCTGGCTCGCTCTAAGTTGGAAAATTAAGTCTCCTTGAATATTGAGGGTCCCTGGGGGCCAACTAGCCCACCAGGTACCTCCAGTAAGCGCCAGAGAGCTGGATTGCAGAGAGGTGGTCCCAGGCCACGCCCCTTTTTACACCACTCTGCAAACGCGCCTCTTGGCGCACTGCTGGTGGGACGATGAGGTCCTCTTGTGTTCTGAGGACCTCAGGACACAAGTGGACTTCATCCCCCGAGCAGCAGTGCGCTAGGAGCTGCGTTTGCAGATTGGTGTAAAAAGGGGGCGTGGCCTCGGACCACTCTCAGCAATCCAGCTGTGTGGGGCTTACTGGAGGTACCTGGTGGGCTAGTTGGCCCCCAGGGACCCTCATGAGGAGACAGGACTTCATCCCCCAACCAAGAGTGCGCCAGGAGGCGCATCTACAGAGTGGTGGAGAAAGGGGGAATGGCCTGAGTCCACCTCTCAGCAATCCCACTGTGTGGGGCTTACTGGAGGTAAGAGGTAGGCTAGTTGGCCCCTAAGGACCCCCAGCAGTGAAGGGGACTTCAATCCCCATCGAAGAGCACACCAGGGAGTGAGTTTGAAGAGTGGTGGGCAAAGGGGGCATGGGAACTTAGCAATCCTGCTGTGTGGTACTCACTGGAGGTAATAGGAGAGGTAGTTGGCCCCCAAGGTTGTCCTTGGGGGCCAGCTACCCCTCTTGTTACCTCCAGTAAGTCCCACACAGTAGGATTGCCAAGACGTCTTCGGAGGCCATGCCCCCTTTCTCCACCACTCTGCAAACACGCCTCCTGGCAGACTACAGGATGGTGGATGAAGTCCACTTTACTCCTGAGGGACTTTGGGGGCCAAGAAGCCCTCCTGGTACCTCCTGTAAGTCCTACGCAGTGGAATTCCTGAGCGCTGGTCGGAGGCCGAGCACCCTTTCTCTACCAATCTGCAAACGCGACTGCTAGTTAAAGAAGCATGTTTCTGCACCTCTGACTTAGAGGTAGTTTTCAATCAATCAATCAGGGGTTTGTTAAAGCGCGACTACTCACTCGTAAGGGTCTCAAGGCGCTAGGGGTGGGGGGGTGCAGGTTCCATTACATCAAGGAGGGGGTCTGTCGAAGAGCCAGGTTTTGAGGTTTCTTGCGAAGATGGGGAGCGATGTCTGTCTGAGGTGGAGCGGAAGGGCGTTCCATGCTTTGGCCACGAGGAAGGAGAAGGAGCGGCCTCCCGATCTGGTCTTTCTGGTGCGGGGTACCACGGCATAGGAGAACTGGGCTGATCGTAGGGTCCTTTGGGGTGT
Source organism: Calotriton arnoldi (assembly GCA_963921515.1). Lineage (NCBI taxonomy): Eukaryota > Metazoa > Chordata > Amphibia > Caudata > Salamandridae > Calotriton > Calotriton arnoldi. The sequence goes on from CAWUFW010013689.1 coordinate 279,211, forward strand.
GTGGAATTTGAGTCGGCTGTTCAGGTATGCTGGTCCGGTGCCGTGTAGGGCCTTGTGTGCGTGGGTGAGCATCTTGAAGGTGATTCTCGCCTTGACGGGGAGCCAGTGGAGTGTGCGCAGGTGCTGGGAGATGTGGCAGTGTTTTGGCAGGTTGAGGACCAGTCTTGCGGCGGCGTTCTGGATGTTCTGTAGCTTGCGGGTGAGGTTTTTGTTTATTCCGGCGTAGAGTGCGTTGCCGTAGTCGAGTCTGCTGGTGACCAGGGCGTGAGTGACAGTGTTTCGAATTTCGAGGGGGATCCATTTGAAGGTCTTACGAAGGAGGCGGAGGGTGTGGAAGCAGGAAGACGAGACAGAGTTGATCTGGCGGTCCATTTTGAGCTCGGAGTCCAGGATGATTCCCAGGTTGCGTGCGTGGTCTGTGGGGGTTGGCGGGTTTCCGAGGGCGGGGGGGCCACCAGGTGTCACTCCAGGCATCGGGGTTTGGGCCCATGATGAGTACTTCTGTTTTGTTGGTGTTTAGTTGTAGACAGCTGTTTTTCATCCATTTGGCGACGGTTTCCATGCCTTCTCGAAAGTTGCGTCTGGCGGTGTTGGACTCGTTGGATAGGGAGAGGATGAGCTGGGTGTCGTCTGCGTATGACACGATGTTGAGTCCGTAGGTTCTGACGATGGGGGCAAGTGGAGCCATGTAGACGTTGAAGAGCGTCGGGCTGAGGGAGGAGCCCTGGGGGACTCTGCAGGTGGTAGGTGTGGGGTCCGAGAGGAAAGGGGGGAGTCTGACCCGCTGCGTCCTGCTGGAGAGGAAGGAGCGGATCTAGTCGAGGGCCTTGTCCTGGATTCCTGCGTCGTAGAGTCTGCGTATTAGGGTGCGGTGGGAGACTGTGTCGAACGCCGCTGATAGGTCGAGGAGGATGAGGGCTACTGTTTCTCCTTTGTCCAGTAGGGTGCGGATGTCGTCTGTTGCGGCGAGGAGGGCGGTTTCCGTACTGTGGTTTTTTCTGAAGCCGGATTGGGAGGAGTCGAGGATGTTGTGTTCTTCAATGAATGTGGCGAGTTGGCTGTTGATGGCTTTCTCAATGACTTTCGCTGGGAACGGGAGCAGGGAGATGGGTCTGTAGTTTTTGAGGTCGGTGGGGTCGCTGAGGGTTTCTTTAGGAGGGGGTTGACCTCGGCGTGTTTCCAGTCGGGGAACGAGGCGGTCGCCAGGGAGCGGTTGATGGTGTGGCGGAGCATGGGTGCGATGGTGTCGGCGGCTCTGTTGAAGATGTGGTGGGGGCAGGGGTCCGTGGGGGCCCCTGAGTGGATTGACTTCATTGTCTTCAGTGTGTCTTCGGTGGTGAGGGCTGTCCAGTCGTCAATCGCTGGTTTCCGGGTGTCGGGAGTGGTTGGTGAGGGTTCAGTGTGTTGGTTGTCTTCGTCGAAGTTGTCATAGATGCTCTTGATTTTGTGGTGGAAAAAGGTGCTGAGTTTGTCGCAGAGGTCTTGTGAGGGAGGGATGTCGGTAGACTCGCTGGTGGGTTGGGCGAACTCCTTGATGATGCTGAAGAGTTCCTTGCTGTTGTGCGCGTGGGTGGAGATTCTATCTTCAATCGCTTTTTTCCTCGTTTCTCTGATGAGTTGATGGTGGGCGTTGGTGGCGGCTCTGAAGTTGTTGTGGGCTTCTGTGGATTTGTTGTTCCTCCAGGCCTTTTCGAGGCGGCGGCATGTGCGTCTGGACTCTCGAAGTTCAGTGGTAAACCATCTGGCTTTCTTGCCGCGGGTATTGTTGTTTTTCTTGAGGGGGGCTATGGTGTTGGTTTTAATCTCCCTGCCCTATTATGTACTAGGGCCTTACAGGGGAGGTCATGCCAATCACAGGGGTACCCCAACCCATAGTGTACCCTAGTATATGTAGGTGTTTTCACTGTATTCTAAGTGTCTTTTAGCATAGCACTGGCTCTATGACTGGTTAGGCAGAGTTAGTTACCACCAGTACCCGTCAGCAAAAAGTTGGCGGCACAGGATGACTTTGCAACAAGGCCTCTTTCTGCACCTCTGTTGGTTCTTTCTGCATATCTCTTGCTTCTTTCTGTACCTTTCTTTGTCTTTCTGGACTTCTATTGCCTCTTTCTGCATTTCTCTTGCTTCTTTCTGCACATTTCTTCCTCTTTCTGCACATGTCCGACCTCTGTAGGCATAGTTAGAAATTAGCATTTAAAAACCTTAGAAATTCACTGAAAAACCATAGGTTTCAGGGACGTTATAGTTAGAAATTAGCATTTAAAAACCTGTGAAATTCACTGAAAAAACCATAGGTTTCAGGCACGTTATAGTTAGAAATTTGCATTTAAAAAACCTTTGAAATTCACTGAAAAACCATAGGTTTCATGGATGTTATAGTTAGTTGGACATTTCACTCGTACAAAACCAGTGAAATTCGTCCGTTATAGTTAGTTCAGCTAACTATAACTCACGCCCCCGTATCGCACTGCTGAAGATGTCACATATTACATCATTCATGACATGGTCAGTGACATCACTGATGACATCTCAAATGACATCACTGATGACATCATCCACGTGATAATCTGATGCACCTCCTCACACCCTAATATAACTTTTGATACACCAACTCTAAATTACAGACTACCATTTTCGAAACCATAGATACACCAATACCAGTTACTACATACCCACTCACTGATTCCTAGGTCTACACACACATCCACTCATTCACCCACACAGTCACTCATACTTTCGGTCACTCATCAGTACAGCACTATCATATGCACTCATACATATGCACTCATATAGACACTCGCACACCGCCACTCATCCATAGAGTTACTCACACACCTAGTCAGTAATGCAAAGAATCAATCACATTCCCATTTACTCACCTATACAGTTATACACACACCACCACACTTATTCATACAAATACTAACACATACTTACACTCTTATACAATCACTGATACAAGCACACACTCATCCATACAGCCACTCTCACAATCACTCACTCTCGCATATGGTTATTTATATACTCCAACACTCACATATTCTGCCTTTCACATATGTAGTTACTCACACATGTACCATTGAGACATCCATTCACTCACCAACACACACACTCACCCACCCATACAGCCCTTCACAGATGCACTCTTGAACCCATACACCCAGTGAATCACCCAGTCACACATCTATGCACAGAGTCACACACCCCCCACCCACCCACACAGACACTCAGGCACCCATACAGATACTCAGACAACCAATCAATAACCCATATAGACACTCATTGCGCTACTCACCAACCCATGCAACCACTTACACACCAACTAACAGACTGATACCGACATTTACACAGTTTAGTCACTAACCCATGCATTCAGTTAGACACATTTAATCACTCACTTATACAGACAGTCACGCACCTACTAAATCATCCATTCACACACTTATACACCCACTCATTCTTCAATACACCTTTGCATATATATTTATAAAACTTATTTAAACTTTACAGAAACACACAGTCACTGGATGATGTCATCAGTGATGTTGTTTGAGATGTCATCGGTGATGTCATCAGTGATGTCACTGGCCATGTCATGAATGATGTAATATGTGACGTCATCAGCAGTGCATTGCGGGGGCACGAGTTATAGTTAGCTAAACTAACTATAACAGCCGAATTTCACTGGTTTTGTACGAGTAAAATGTCCAGCTAACTATAACGTCCATGAAACCTATGGTTTTTTCAGTGAATTTCAAAGGTTTTTTAAATGCTAATTTCTAACTATAACGTGCCTGAAACCTATGTTTTTTTCAGTGAATATATATATATATATATATATATTACCTACTGGCGGTCGCCAGTAGATAGTTATAGTTAGGACCTTGTTTCTATTCAAAAAGCGTTTTTTCTTTTGCCAATAACTTTGGCGCCGTTTGACGAATCTTCGCAACATTTTCAAAACTAATGGCCTGCTCAGGTCAGCTCCTGTCTTGAAAGTTACAGGGTGATTCGTCTAGCGGGGGCTGAGAAAAAAGGGGGGTCCCAAAACGCATTTTCTCCATGTTAATTTCGATAGGGAAATTTAGACAAGGCTACAGCCCGAACTGCTAAATGGAATTACACCAAATTTGGCAAATAGGTAAGTCTTGGTTCAGAAAGCAAACTTTTTTTTAAATGGTCTAAATCCGTTCAGTAGTTCTTGAGAAATTTATATATAAATAAATATTAGTATCTGGTGACCGCGGTGGACCCGCAAACCCTCTTGATCACAAGCTGACTTCTGATTGGCTGCCAACACTTCAAACCAGGAAGTGTTGGCAGCCATCTTGTGACTCGGTTGAACCGAGTCACAAGAAAAAAGGTGAAAAAAGAAGAAAAGGGGGCAGGGTAGAAACACCTTGACTCCCTAGGCCTGCTCAGGTGGTCCCACAGGGACCCCGAGGGCCAAAAAAAGCATTTTGTAAAAAAATAATCAGCGTGATTGGTGTACCGTCCGCGAATCCAGCAGAATTTTTTTTAAAAAACGTAGCGCGGTCTCCCGCGCTTTGTTTCTATTAAGCCCATGGGTGGGCCAGGTCCCGGGGGCAATACAAAATTATGTAGCTGGGCCCTGCAGGGGCTCTGCTGTCCTGGGGACCGCCACCTCCACGGGGCTTTATTAATATTATATAGGGGCATGCGGCCCCCCTGCAGCTTCGGGGACCGCCACCTCCACTAAGCTTTATTTTTATGAAAATACGTGGGGGGGCTCCTGCCCCCCACAAAGCCCCAGGGACTGCCACCTCTCCAGGGCTTTAATTATCATAAGCGGGAGGGCACAGGCCCCCCCGCAGCCCCGGGGACCGCCACCTCCCCGGGGCATACATAAATAATTAAATGAGGGGGTCTGTTGCGGACACCCTGCCCCGGGGACCACCAACTCCCTGGGGCTTTAAACACAAAGGGAGGGGGGCCACAGGGTCCCCGTCCTGGAGCCATCCATGGCCCTGGGGACCGCCACCCCCAGGGCCAGCTCCAGCAATGTCCCGGATGCCATAGCAAACAGTGTACTTGCTTTGAACAAGCGAGAGCGCTTTGCTCTCACTTGTTCAAAGCAAGTACACTTTGCTTTTTACCCCGAGGGAGCTGCATGTTAGCAGCTCCCTGGGGGTAAAAAGCATTGCCGGCCCCCGCAGGAGGCTGGAGCAGGCCGGGACTGCGGGGGCCTTCAGGCTCCCCCATGGTCCCTTTCAACATGGCCATACCCCGGGGGATGGGGTCCTCGGGACCGAAAAAGGCACGGGAGGGGAGCCACTTGGCCCCCTCCCTGAAAATATATATATATATTTTTTTTTAAAAGGCCAAGCCCCGGGGATGGGGTCCCTGGGGCCGCAATCAACCAGGGGAGGGGGGCCACACGGCACCCCCTCCCTGAAAATTAAATATATTTTTATATTAAAAATGGCCAAACCCCAGGGGATGGGGTCCCCGGGGCCACAAATTACCTGGGAGAGGGCCGCTCGGCCCCCCTCCCTTAAAACAAGAATTGGCCACTGATGACATCATCCACTTAATATCTGATGTACCTCCTCACACCCTAATATAACCTTTGATACACCCACTCTAAAATACAGACTACCATTCTCGAAACCATAGACACACCATTACCAGTTAGTCCATTCCCGCTCTCTGATTCATAGGTCTACACATACATCCACTCACTAACCCATACAGTCACTCATCAATACAGCCACTGATATATGCACTCATGCACCCATACAGACACTCACACACCACCACTGACCCATAGAGTTACTCATACACCTAGTCAGTCACCCAAAGAATCAATCACACTGCCATTTACTCATCTATATAGTTATACACACACACCACCTCACTTATTCATACAGATAGTAACACAGATAGTAACAAGCCTTACTCTCTTCTCCAATCACTGACACAAGCCCTCATCCATACAGCCACTCTCACAATCACTCACTCTCACATATACTGCCTTTCACATATGTAGTTACTTACACATATACCACTGAGACATCCATTCACTGACCAACACAGTCATATGCACACTCACTCACCCATACAGCCCCTTGCAGATGCACTCATGAACCCATACACCCAGTGAATCACCCACTCACACATCCATGCAGGGAGTCATACACCCCCCGCCCACCCCCACAGACAGTCAGGCACCCATACAGATACTCAGACAACCAATCATTAACCCATATAGACACGGGAAACAACGTTTACAACGCTGTCATTACATCGCAAGACTATTACAACGCGGTCGTTACAACAACCGCATTGTTAGTACACGATGCATTTACTTCGCAAGTCATTACAATGACTTGCTGTAGGGGGCGCTGAGGTATTGGAAATGAATTCCGACACCTTCCCTACTGTTGAGCAAACTGGAGTAGGAATAGTAAATACTATTCCTAAGTCCAGCACACCCCCTACAACAAGTCGTTGTAATGACTTGCGATGTAAATGCATCGCGTACTAACAACGCGATCGTTGTATCGACCGCGTTGTAAAAGCTGTAATGTACTATATTCATAGACACTCAGTTAGCTACTCACCAACTCATACAGCTAATTACACACCAACTGACAGACTGATACATACATTCACACAGTTTAGTCATTCACCCATGCATTCACTATGACACTTTTAATCACTCACTTATACAGTCAGTCACGCACTCAGTAAATCATCCAGACACTCATACACCTACTCATTCTTCAATACACCTTGGCGTATATATATATATAAAATTCTTAAACTTTTTAAAAACTCTCAGTCACTGGATGATGTCATCAGTGATGATATCAGTGATGTCTTTAATGATGTCACTGACCATGTCATGAGTGATGTAATATGTGACGTCATCAGTAGTGCATTGCGGGGGTGCAAGTTATGGTTAGCTCAGCTAACTATAACGGCTGAATTTCTCTGGTTTTGTATGAGTGAAATGTCAGCCTAACTATAACGCCCCTGAAACCTGTGGTTTTTCAATTAATTTCTAAGGTGTTTTAAATGTTAATCCCCAACTATAGCGTCCCTGAAACCTGTGGTTTTTCAGTGAATATATATATAAATACTTCAACTTTTTTCCCATCCCTCCTCTCTCTTTCTCATCCCAAACCTTTCTGACAACTATGAACCCCCAAACATTCTTCTCAAACTCTCCCCTCCTTCTATAGCCATATCATCCAACTAATAGGTACACACGACCTCTACTTACAAAAACAACTTAATACTTTCCCTTTCAAATCCATTCCCATCATTCTAGCCCTACTCTAAACTCTTTTAAACACACAAGAAATCAAGAGCACAAACCTAACACTACTAATGGACAAAGGAAAGTAATATACATTGTACTAATCTACTAACTGTTAACTTGGGTTCTGGAGTAGTGTGCTACTCGCAGCAAAGTGCTTCAACGCCTCGTCAGGTGTAGGAAGTGCTATAAAAATACAACATTAAATATGCAATATAAAATATTTTAGTTGTCGATATTTATGCCAGGATATTTTGGCACTTAAAACTCATTATTCTAGTGGTTTACCAAAACTTCTGTGTATATGCTAATGTTCAACTATATTATTAGCATTGAAAGAGCATATAACAATGGATATGGAAAGGATAATGTATTATTGAAATAAGGCAAGTACAAACAAAATTGAACAAGTAAAGTGCTTGGAGCTCTAAAAGGGCATTGTCCTGGTTATGAAAAAACTATGAATGATTAACTAAACAAAAAAATAAACTGGTACATCTGAATATTGAGCAAGGTGAATTATTTTAAATTATCAGTTTGGCAGGTTGCAAGTATATGAAGTAGTTTCTGTAGATCCAGCATGCTAGGAGAAATTATACGGATTGCTACCCCAATTGCTTGGTGTCAGAATACATATAGAACTAGTGTTTTATACAATATATTTTAACACTTTAGAGTAATAGGGATATGATTCTAACAGAAACATTAAGCAGATCTACACAAGTTAAACAAAATGTAAAAAAAATACTGTGCTTTTCGGAAGCTAGATTCTGATGTGGTGGGGCAATGCTGCTGCTATTGGAGAGTAGTGGTAAAGCAGTAAAATGCCCCCTTTCTGTGTAAGAATACAAAATGATCTAGGAACACTTTTTCGCTGGAACACAAAAAGATAATGACTTCCATATCACTGAAAATTCTCCCCGGGTGTAGGTGCCTTAAGTTTTTTTGTTTTTCCGATATAAACTCCCACTTTGTGAGTTTGTTTCTGGAAAACACAAAAATGTTGGGGAGTGGTCATCAAACTGATGGTGTCTGTCCACCAAATGTTTTGCACATTGAAAGAAGCCACCATCAAGGCTTGCTTTCAATGTACAGAGATGACCACTGGACCTGTGGTCATCTGTAAATGTTGCAGATGGTGTTTGGACAAAATATCGAGTTTTTTATTTCGGGAGACAGAAATATCAGGGAAAAAAATATTGTGATATAAAAATATCATGATGCAGAAATATCATTCTCAAGAATATTTTTTTTAGATATGTAATATTACTATTAAAAATATAATTGTTGTTAATGTGGTTTTCAATAATATAGTTGTAGAAATTATTATTCTTTAATTAATGTATTGTATTTTAGTTTATATATTAATGTTATGTTATTATTGTTTGTATAATTGTTTTAATTTTTTTCATATATTTTGCAATTTTAAGTGATATAGATTTTTTAATTTTATTGTTAATAGTAATTTATTGTATGTAGTAGTGGGTTGTTAGGTTTGTAGGGGGATAGGGTGGGAAGTTAAGTAATAATTAATTATTTATTAATCAATAATTTCTAAGTAATGTGATTGATATTTATGATGTGCATTATGTAATAATGATTTATTTTAGTTTTATTTTAGGTGCAAGTTGCGTGGTTTCTAGCGGTATAGGATAGGAAGTTAAGTAGGAATTAGTTATAATTAGTTGTTAATTTGTATTAATATTTTAATTGATTTTGAACAATGTAATAATTATATATTTTATTTATAATTTACACTTGGGCTGCTGGGATATAGGCTTCAGAGTGTATTAAACAATAATGGATTAACAATTAATTTTTAAGTATTAAATAATTATTTAATTGGTAATTAATTATTTAAATTGTGCTATACCTATTTATTTTAGTAATATTTTAGGTGTGGCTCCTAGGTTTGTAGGGGTACAGAGTCGGAAATTAAGTAATTAAGCAATAATTAAATAACAATTATTTTTTAATCAATAATTAATTATTAAATTGTACATTCATTATGTAAATCATTTAAATGTGATTTTATTTTTATATTTTATATATATATATATATATATATATATATATATATATATATATATATATATATATATATATATTTAAGACAACAGCCTCCGAGCACAGGAGCCCCAAATCCTACAGGGTGGCCTCTTTTCATCAATGGGCACGGAGCAGCCCATCCATTAACTTCCATTACACACCACACAGAGGCCCATTACCGGAGTTGGAAACTTTTAATTCTCAGGCAAAGCAGCGCTTTTGTAATCTCCTTTCCCTTACGCGTTTCGGCGTCACTCTGCCTTGATCACAGGTGGAGATCAGAAAGTGCTCTGTGCATTTGTGCGCGCTTTTAATACTTGAAAAAACACGTGACAGTCTATTGAAAAATACAATACCCATAATGCATTGCACTGGTGTTTATACATCCGTCCATAGAGTCATGTTTAGTGCAAGCATCCAATATTAGTGGGTTTGTTGAGCCATACCGTCAAATGATTGATTTTTGTTTGCTTGGTGCTCAAAAGGGTTTTTCATGTCGCCTTTGAATAAAGTTCAAACTCCGGCACGATCAGGGAGAGGCAGTCGCTCCCTCCCCGAATCCCTTCCTCAAACCGCTGTATTTTCACTCGGTAGTGTTCCTTGGTAGGTTAGCAGCGGCGAGTGGATTAGGCTCCAGAATCAACATTTAAGACAACAGCCTCCGAGCACAGGAGCCCCAAATCTTACAGGGTGGCCTCTTTTCATCAATGGGCACGGAGCAGCCCATCCATTAACTTCCATTACACACCACACAGAGGCCCATTACCGGAGTTGGAAACTTTTAATTCTCAGGCAATATATATATATAAGTTACAAATAAGGGGTTTAAGAAAAAGATCACCCAATTCCTTTCATGTAGCACTCCCTATGTGGTATACGCATTGGAATGCCTGTGCAAACTTAGGTACATTGGCAGCACGATCCAACCTGCCAAAAAATGCATATTGGAACACATGAGAGCGATCACGAATGTTGACCACCAATATCCTGTTGCCCGAAATTTTCAAACATATCATTACTCCAATAGCGCATTGCTCAGTTATATGTGTATTGAACATATCCCCAGACAACACAGGGGTGGGGATAGGACATTAAAACTGAGACAATGCGAATCTAAATATATCATTGAATGTCAAACCAAAAGCCCGGGAGGTCTGAATCTTGACGAAGAACTGGGCATTCACCTTCATGGTACATAACTGCAATGTTGACTCTGTGAATAGGTAACCTCTTTATGCTTCTAGGGATAGTACATGTAAGAAATTGTTTTTATTCACATGTAAACACAATGACATATGTAGTGGTTTTAACTTGGTTTTGTGTTTCTTCCCTTGTTTTTTCACAACAGGAGGAAAGGAAGGGACTCAATCGCCTGGGATAGTTTACCATCACGGGTTCCCTACCCTTTTCTTCAGAGGCACGTGGTGTTGAGAAGTCACTTCTGAGAAGAACATACACTGGTGGTTAGCTTTAATTTTCTTTATTCTTTACCTCTCTTTCCCTGTCTTCATCCCGTCTGAGTTTTGCTAGAATAATGAGGCACTTACCTGGTATTTCTAATTTACATATGAAACATTTAGACAGTGGGATGTTCTTAAACTAACTGTGTCCATGAGTGCCAACCTGTATTGGTTCCCAGTATGGATAGGCCGGGCACTGGCCCATGATTTCTAATGAGTTTGTTATCTGTTTGTGTACCTGTCACTTTATACATTTTGTACGAATTTGACATGGTCATATGCACGTGGATATGTACACTACATGGTAACACTAACTGGGTATGTGCTCTGGTTGTGCCCAGCCACATATTTAGTTTACTTATATAGTACAACTGACACTCACTGACAACTATTTCCGAGGGAGAGGGAGGCACACTTACACTTTCACTTTTTGTCATGTTCACAAGGGGTTGTGGGAGCACACATTTGGAGACCGCCTTGTCATCTTATTACATATATTTTTATTACAATCACAATATAGGGGGAGGTAGAGGTATCAGTTAGGTTCACCCTCCTTACTCAATTATGAAAAGCAAAAAAAACGGAATACCAGAATAAGAACCTAACCATGGGAGAGAAACAGGACTTCCACTCTTATGAAGTAGGAAAACCTCCTATCCAGAAAAAAGGAAATGTATTTCTAGAGTCCCCTCACCCACCTGGGTTTCCACTTGGTGGCATGCTTCATCATAGGGGTCCTCTCAATCCGCTGCGGATTGAGGCGTGCTGCGACTTGCGAAATTACGTAGGAGCACTTTTTTGGAAAAATGTGTAGTGCAGTGATGTGGAGTGGGAAAGAAAAATGGGTTAAAAATACCTAACTAGTGGGCCAATACTTTATTCCTGCTCCTAGTTGGTATGTTTAAAAACAGGGGTGAATACTGGGGAAAACAACATAACAGTGATGAGTCAGGTGTCCCTAGTATTGGTCAACATGTTTCGAGCCTCCCCTAAAGCTCTTCCTCAGGACCACACAGGGGCCAGCCCTGTGCGTACCACTCCTAAGTAACCTATAAATAAGGCAACTAAAGCAAATAAAGTGAAAAGTGCCACACCTATTGTGTGTGCACTATTAGTTAAATACATACGATTACACAATGGTAGGTAGTATCTGTAGGAAATAAAACAGAAAACAGTTAGAGCAACACTGGCCTACCAGGTGATCTGGCAGGCATTTTAAATACAGGCAGCGTTCTATCCATATAAATGCTCCTCTGTAGTGCGTGTCGTTTATCTACTACCTCGTGTTTCCGTCGTGCTTTTCAGAAGGAAAAACATTCAGCACGTGTCTCCGGTGGAGAAAGTGAGTAAGTGCTATTTAAAAACGAAACAAAAGTGACATAGACACCACGTGACACACAACACCTATTATAAACATATATGTACATATTAAGTCACATACTTTTTATAAGGCTGAAATGAGCCCCATGGTCAGGAGGGGTTGAGGGGCTCGTAGTCACACTCTGCAATAGTAATGGTAACAAGGATTTTAAGTTAGTAACCCTGTTAAAAAAAGGGGGAAACCGGGGATTGCCCGATGCCACCAGAAAACTCAAAATCCGCTAGTCAGGGTCCGGAAAGAATCAGCTGTAAGGAAAAGAGTCAATGGACTTACTTCATCAGAGCGCACCTCAAGGATAATCACCTATTCACTCCCCCGGAGATCGCATACTAACGCGTCTCTCCTCGGGAGCTGACTAAAATACTTCCGGATCCGCCTAGTCATTGATGAATAGACTAGACCGTCTACCTTCCAAAATGGCCGACAGAATTCGGCCATGTCCCCGGCCAGTCCCAAGGCATTGCAGTATTTGCCGGGATCGCCGTGACTACAAAAGTAATTCAAAGAATTCTGAATATGATGTTGGAAAACAGTGGAACCAAAGGGGTTGCGATTCTGACGAGGAAAGAGAGATATCCTCTGCAGATTATTGTTGCTTATTTAAAATGGGCGCTATATTCGGTGGGCAAAAAAATCCCTTTATGCGCCATTAGTGGTTTTTCACGTATAGGGTGTAATGACAGATATCCTCTGCAAAATGTTGTTGCTTCTTTTAAATTGGGCGCTATATGCGGTGGGCAGAATTTCCCTGATGCGCCATTAGTGGTTTTCACGTATAGGGTGTAATGTTCATGAAAAATTGGAGTACCAGCAAAGTTTTATCCTGCTCAGTTAGTGGTTTACATATAGATTTTGGTGTTCATGAAACAAAGGAGTACCAACACTCCCTGGCAAAAATCAAGAGTGAGTATGCAGACGTTACTAAAGACTTATGTAGGCGAGATGACAATCATCTATAATTACAGGAAGGATGAAGCTGTCTCCTGTGTGATAAGCAGAGCTATGGCTGGGTGGTATTGCCCTGTTGTTACTTGATGAACTGGCCCCACGGGATATTGTCATTCAGACCTTTAGTGTCAGTGCGTAATTTGAAAACCCAGCGTTGTTCCTTTTCTAGTAGTCTGTGTTCGAGGTTATCAGGGTGTCTGATATGTTCTAACACTACCCATGTTAGATCATTGGGGGTGTGTTGCTTCTCAGTGAAATGCGATGTCATTTTAGTGGTGGCCCGTTTGCACCTGATGTTGCTACAGTGTTCTACTATTCTCGTGCTGACCTTTCTAGTAGTCATGCCTACGTAATGTAGGATACATGTACAGGTGATCATATAAACTACCCCTGTGGTGTTGCAATTTGTGAATTTAAGCAATTCCCAAGTATTGCTGTTATTGAAGATCACTTTCTTTGTGGTGGACGTCAGGTGACACGCTGCAGTTGCCGCAAGGATGGTGGCCCCCTGGTAGCATGCTTAATACTTGTTGGGCCTCCTCATTGCCAGTTGATGGTTTAGGGCAGGTATGTACCAGAATATCTCTGAGGTTCTTCCCCTTCCTATGGGAGAACATAGGTCTCGGTATGTTCAGGTTGCCACTGTTCAGGGTGCGCCAGTGTTTCTTTATTATCTTTGTGACGTGATCAGACGCTATATTAAAGGTGGTGATACATATAGGTCTCTTGTCTTTCTCAGTCTCCTCTTTATGGTATGTTTCCAGGAGCGCTTCCCTGTGGTTATTTGCAGCTCTCTTCCTTGCTTTGGACACCAGATGTGAAGGATATTTCCTAGCAATCAGTTTCTCGGACAGTTCTCTAGCTTGGATTTTGTAATCTTCTTTCTCTGTGCAGTTTCTCCTAAGTCGGAGGAACTGTCCAATTGGAAGGTTCTCTTTTAGTTGTCTTGGGTGGAAACTGTCATATATTAGTAGACAGTTTTTTGCAGTGGGCTTGAAGTGTGTAGTAGTCTTGAGTAAGCCATCGACTGCATGGATGTTCAGGTCCAGACATACCAGCTGCGTCTTACTCATGGTATGTGTAAATTTTAAAAACAGATCCTGTTGGTTTAGTCAGGTGATGCTTCAGACTCGTCGCCTTCCCAAATTAGTAACACATCATCGATGTATCTCTTCCACAGTTGTATATGATGGGCGTGTGGGTTGGTGTTATTCAATATTTTATGCTTCTCAAGGTGGTGTACATATAGCCCTGCCACACTAGGGGCAAAGGTGCTGCCCATGCTGGTCCCGTGTTGTTGGCGGAATAGTGTATCCTCAAAACGAAAGACATTTTTGGTCAGTGCCAGCATGCAGCACTCCAGGACCACATGTCTCGGTGTATGGTAGTTCCACTGTTCTTCAAAAAGGACTTCCTCAATGATGTCAAGAGTCTCCTTGTGGGGTAGGCTCGTATAGAGGCTCTCCACATCTAAACCAATCAAGATACTGGTGGTGGAATTGAAATGTAGATTCTGGAGGAGGCAAAGTACCACCTTGGTGTCTTGTAGGTAGGTGCTCGTTCCTTGTACCAGCGGACGTAAGAAAGCATCCGCAAACTTGGACAGTGGTTCCAGGATGGACCCGATACCGGAGACTATCGGTCGTCCAGGTGGGTTTTCCAAAGACTTATGTGTTTTCGGAATGGTATAAAAATACGGGACTATCGGGTTGATCGGGTTGGTATTTTCCCAAAAATCTCCTTCTTTTTTGGTGATCCAATCATGTGCTGTAGCCTCTTCCACCATGTTCGCGATCTCAATGCGTAGGCGTTCCGTCGGGTCATCTCTCACTCGTATGTAGTTCCTCTCATTAGCCAAAAGTCTCAAGCATTCGTTGCGATAGGCTGCTGTGGTTTGGAGCACTATTGCTCCACCTTTATCAGCTGGTTTTATTGTTATTCTTTTGTCGTTGGCCAGGAGTTGGATCGCTTCTTGTTCTATCTTGCTGGTGTTGTGAAAAAATTTTATGGTCCTGGGATCAATTTCACTTACTTCCTTCAGGATGGCCTTTTCAAAAGCTAGTGGTTCTACTGGAAGATTGGCTGATGGTGGGGTGAAATTTGATTTCCGATGTAGACCTGTGTCACTTCCCCCGATTACCATTGGGGGTTTGTCTTCGAAAAATACCTGCAACTTGATCTTCCGAATAAATTAATTTAACTCACAACAGAGTTTGAATTTGTCCATGCTCGGTGTGGGTACAAAACCTAGACCTTTTTCTAGGACTGTCTGTTGGGTCGGAGTCAGGATTATGTCTTATAAATTCACCACTAAACTGGGTGGCTGCTGGTGGAGGGATTGTTCCGAGGGCCCATGCTCCTCGTATTCATCCTCGTGGTTCCAGGGGGTGCGACCATTGCACCTGTTGTCCTCTCTTGGTCCTTCCTCTCTGTGGTCCTTTGCCTCTTCCTAAAAAAGGAAATGTTCGTCCAGACTGTTCCGGTTGTTGTGCTTGTTTCCAGTAGGGGTATGGTTGCTGCTGGTAGTGTGGGGGTCCATAGTAGAATGGTGGGGCGGGGTAAGGTGGGGGTCCTTGGTAGGGGGGCCATCCATATCCCTGTCCTCCTCTATTCCTCATTCTCCCGCTGCGGTTGCGTCGGTTACGGTTGATGTTGTTGCGGCTGTATCCGTTGTCTGAGTTGTCCGAGCTGGTATCTGAACCATCCGTATCGGTGTTATACCCTGGGTTCCTTCCTGATGGGTTATATTCCTCTCTTGTGTACGGGTAGACTTTGTCATGTGAGAAGTTTTTTTGTTTTTTTTTGAATTTCTGATACTTAGCGGCCGATTCCGATTCAGGCCGGAAATCTCTCCGACCAAGCCGGACCCGGAGAGATTTCCGACCGACTCGGACTCTGGCAGTCCGACCGAACGAGTACGATGCGCACGCATGCAATCGGACTCGAGTCGGTCGGACTCCCATTGAGTCAATGGGAGCCGGACGTACAACGCGTACGCGGGCTCCCATTGACCCAATGGGTGCGAGGCGAACAAGGGTGCCCCCTACAGCCGGTACACCTCGAAGCGACTCGCGGCGTACATGCACAGGTAGGGGGGACCCATGGGTCCCCCATGTGTGAGACTCGCGTGGCTACGCGTACAGGGGGGTCCGACACAGACCCCCAAAGTGTGGCTCCGACTGCTCTTTCGAGCCGGACGGCGTGAGTCGGTCGGACTGCTCGCGGCGCGCATCGTACTTGCCCGGCCGGGGAACGTCTCCATCGCGCGGTACAAGTCGTGTCCGTGCGAGTCGGTCGGAGCGCTTCGGACCCGCGAACAAGTCGGTCGGCGATTTCGCGTGCGCTCGCATCGTAGTCGCTCGGCCGGACGCACGTACGAATAGGTCGGGAAAGAGGGCTCCGAATCGGATCCGGTTAAGCCGAATCCGATGCGGTGCCCTACCGGCCGAGATCGGAATCGGCCCCTCTGTGTCCTTGAGGGTCACCTCGAACTCAGTCATAGTCTTATTTAGTTCCTATAGTCTTTTTTTCAACTCCGTGACTGTTTGGAAGGATTTCAAATGAACCTTTTTAAACTAAGCCATGGCAAGCCTCGGAGGCATACTCTGAATATGGCCGGGGACATGGCCGAATTCCGTCGGCCATTTTGGAAGGTAGACGGTCTAGTCTATTCATCAATGACTAGGCGGATCCGGAAGTATTTTAGTCAGCTCCCGAGGAGAGACGCGTTAGTATGCGGTCTCTGGGGGAGTGAATAGGTGATTATCCTTGAGGTGCGCTCTGATGAAGTAAGTCCATTGACTCTTTTCCTTACAGCTGATTCTTTCCGGACCCTGACTAGCTGATTTTGAGTTTTCTGGTGGCATCGGGCAATCCCCGGTTTCCCCCTTTTTTTAACAGGGTTACTAACTTAAAATCCTTGTTACCATTACTATTGCAGAGTGTGACTACGAGCCCCTCAACCCCTCCAGACCATGGGGCTCATTTCAGCCTTATAAAAAGTATGTGACTTTATATGTACATATATGTTCATAATAGGTGTGTGTGTCACGTGGTGTCTATGTCACTTTTGTTTCGTTTTTAAATAGCACTTACTCACTTTCTCCACCGGAGACATGTGCTGAATGGTTTTCCTTCTGAAAAGCACGACGGAAACACGAGATAGTAGATAAACTACACGCACTACAGAGGAGCATTTATATGGATAGAACGCCGCCTGTATTTAAAATGCCTGCCAGATCACCTGGTAGGCCAGTGTTGCTCTAACTGTTTTCTGTTTTATTTCCTACAGCTAGTACCTACCATTGTGAAATCATATGTATTTAACTAATAGTGCACACACAATAGGTGTGGCACTTTTCACTTTATTTTCTTTAGTTGCCTTATTTATAGGTTACTTAGGAGTGGTACGCACAGGGCTGGCCCCTGTGTGGTCCTGAGGAAGAGCTTTAGGGGCGGCTCGAAACATGTTGACCAATACTAGGGACACCTGACTCAACACTGTTATGTTGTTTTCCCCAGTATTCACCCCTGTTTTTAAACATACCAACTAGGAGCAGGAATAAAGTATTGGCCCACTAGTTAGGTATTTTTAACCCATTTTTCTTTCCCACTCCACATCACTGCACTACACATTTTTCCAAAAAAGTGCTCCTACGTAATTTTGCAAGTTGCAGCACGCCTCAATCCGCAGAGGATTGAGAGGACCCCTAGGATGAAGCATGCTACCAAGGGGAAACCCTGGTGGGTGAGGGGACTCTAGAAAGAAATGTCCTTCTTTCTGGATAGGAGGTTTTCCTACTTCATAAGAATGGAAGCCCTGTTTCTCTCCCATGGTTAGGTTCTTATTCCGGTATTCCGTTTTTTTTGCTTTTCATATATTTTTATTACACAGTTAAAGGTATGGCTGACAACACAAAGCGACACAGTTCGCATCCATTTTAGTGACCTTTGTCTATCAGGTAAAGGAGGGCTTGGCGAGTCTTTTCACGCTAAGAGACCCAGTGCAGCTTTGTTCTAGGACATTCATCCCTGACTTCAGTAAGATATCTCAGCCACTAGTTTTCAGAAAACCACTTTTGGTCAACGCACCAATACAGACATACATTCAATTGGGTAGACAGTACATTGTATAAATCGAGTGGTAAAAGTGTTGATATAATTATAATTGTTGATATGGATCAATTGGTCTAAAACACTACGTATAACTATGTTTGTATCTACCTATGTATAATAGCAACTGCTCTAACATTCATCATTATATGCAGATAGACATCTCAATATGGCCGACATGACGGGTCTCTAATTTGACTGTGCTTGTGTCCGTCCTCACTTTCACCACTTGTGTATTTGATCTCTGTTTGTACAGTGTTTCCTTTCGTGTGAGCAAGGCAGTTCGCTGCCGAAACACGTTACGAAGAAGCGTAAATAAAGTTCCTGAACTTTAAACTCTACTGAGTCCTGAGAGTACATTCATCTGCGGTTGCGGTTATGTCTTTTTTTGGATTCTACTGCTGGTCGCTCTGCCGGCACGTGTACCACCTCTCACGGGTCCCTGGCCAGGCACGGAGCAACGTTGTGAAGAATATATATATATATATATATATATATATATATATATATATATATACATATATGTATGAGTTCATTAATATTGTTTCTATTAACAGTTTTATATTTTTTATAAATTAATAGGTTTATTCAAATATGTAGTGTGTTTAAAGTGAAGTACTTTCTCTACTGTTGCTCAGACTGGAGTGGATAGAGTAAATTTAACCCCTCTGAAGTACAACACTTTCCCTACTGTTGCACAGACTGAAGTGGGAATAGTAAATCTTACCCTTCCGAAGACCAATGCTTCCCCTACTGTTTTACAGACTAGAGTGGGAATAGTTAATTTAACCGTCTGAAGTCCAATGCTTTCCCTACTGCTGCACTGATAGGAGTGGGAATAGTAAATCTCCCCCTGAAGTCCAAATAAGTAATATACACACAAACACACATATATATTTATATATAGTATTAAATATTAGTAGAATGTATTTAATTTACAAACATATTACCATTATATATTAAAATATTTAACATTTACTACTTTAAACTCTTTTAAATTAAGAAATGTTTTTTCCGATATTTTTGTACTTGCCATTATAAGTATAGGGGCACGTTTTTTGGTAAACAATATTTTTGCCACAATATTGGTGTCAAACAATATTGTTTACCTCAATATTTTGTCAATGATCCTTGCACACAGTAGTCTTTCAGGGTAGCATAGGTAAGGTCCTCTGCCATCCTGATGGACAGATTACCATTCACCAAACTGTAAATCAGACCTTATGTTATTAAGGGCCTAATTACGATAGCGGTCAGATGCTCATCTGACTGCCATCGCAGTGGGCTGGAAACCGGCCCACATGTAGTCGCTGGTTCCACCCCCCAAATTAAGATGCGACCGCCATGTAAGTGATTGGAAACATCCCCTTTTCCATTGCGGCTTGTGCTGCAGCCCGGAAAAAGGCCGCAGCACAAGCCGTAGTGGAAAAAGGGCATGTTTTGAAACATCCATGCGCCGTGTGGCGCCGTGTGGCAGGCACCATAGCGAAGGCCCACGGGGGCCCTGCCAGGGACCCAAAAAGTCTCTTTACGGCAGCCTTTCCGGTCGAACCGCCATGGAAAGGCAGTTGGAAAGGGACATCGTAATCCCTTCTGCGGTTCCTGTGCAGGCATTGCCCCTAATGTGGGGATTATGATCTGACCAATGGCCCGACAGGCTATTTGAGCCTGTTGGATGCATCAGTCGGTCACTCTGACTGCAGCGGTCGGACTGAGCGCATCATAATGCAGGGTCGGACTGCTATGCTGGATGGCGTTCGGACCACCACTGACGGCCTGTCGGTGGTGGTACGACCACCATCCTAAGCAGGCCCTAAATGTCGAGGTTTGGCTCAAAAGGGCAGCTGTTCTGCTACAACTAGTTTAATGTTCAGATACCAGGTCTTGGGTCAGAAAGCTTCAAGCATTGGTGTCTTTGTGTCAGTTTTCTTTAGTCATTGCTTACAGACATTGTCCTACACATATTTGTGTCTCCCATATGAGAATTTGTGTCTCATAGTGATGCTATGACAATTAGATGTATTATTCCACCTTGCTGGAAGAGCTTTCATTATAAGGCATAAGGACTATTTTACATCTGAAAATAATAATCAGTCATCATACATTTCTCACATTCAATTGCTTCTTCCACACATGTATTCTTCACATAAAGCAATCACTTACATTTTTCTTACTGTAGCAGGTATTTTTAATTTATATTGCCAGGACTTGCGTGAGATCCTGGCTCTATTGTGGATGGATTTTATTTGTGCAAAATTGAACACCTGGCCCCACGACTGCCATACTTAAGTCTCTGGATGTTGGCAACAACGGACATGACCTTGTGAGGTTATAGGCAACATTCTTGGATCAGACCTTCCTGAGTTGATGAGGCTGTGTTTTTTCTCCCTCTGCCACTTGGTACTCAGCGGCGGCCTGCTCAGGTAACCATGGTGAGTGGGTGGGGTGGGGCAGGCCGTCGTCTGTCGACTTCCCTCCTCCCACCCCACCCTGCCCCACTGCATTTACCTGTGCCGGCCGCCGCTGTTGGTACTCAATTTACATTTTGGACACCCATTATTTTATTTATTTATTTATTTATTTTGAAAGTTTTATATAGCGCTGGCTAGACCCAGAGGTATCAGAGCGCTTTACATGAGAAGATAATATAACGCAAAAGGGGCATACAAGTAGATAAAAAGATAAAGAAACAACGTGTGAAATATACAAAACAAAATAAATATACAGGTGCAAGAGCTATACACTTCAAGTAGCTAGGTATATGATGTTCGGGGATGGACAGATAATACTGGACAAAATGTAACATGGTGATTGGAGATCAGGTGCAGGTCACAGGTTAGGACCCCCAATGATAATTGGGCCAAACATGGCGTATTAAGTAGATAAAAGATAATGACAACAACATGTGAAATATACAAATCAAGTAGATAAACAAATCAAACAGTTAGATAAATGAATCAAATAGATAAACAGGGGGAGGAGCTATACATATCAAGTAATTAGGCCGATGATGTTCATGAAGTGGACAAATATTACTGGACTAATATAACATGGTGAGATTGGAGATCGAGTGCAGGTCACAGGTTAGGATCCCCAATAATAATTGAGGAGGTGGAATCTGAGGTCTTTTTTGAAGCTGAAATAGGAAGAGTTGAAGCGCAGGTTTTTTGGGAGGGCATTCCAGATGATAGGGGCATTCCCAGAGAAGGAGCGTGATTGTGTGGCTTTCTTTTTATGCAGTGGTGGTATAAGGAGGAGGGAGTTGGTGCTTCTCAGGGGTCGTGTGGTGCCCGCAATGAGGAGTTTCTTGGAGAGGTACTGCGGAGTGTTTTGGTGGAGGACTTTATGAGTGATGCAGGCAGTTTTGTATGCAGATCTGCCTTCAATAGGGAGCCATTTAAGAGATTTGAGAGTCGGGGATATGTGATCGAAGCGTTTGCAGTCTGTAATGAGCCTGGCGGCAAGGTTGAGCACAGCTTTGATTGGAGCAAGGTGGACCTTGGGGATTCCGTTGAGGATGGCGTTACCATAATCAATACGTGAAAGAACAAGTGACTGAACTACAAGTTTAAAATCATCGGTGGGTATAAAGGGTTTGATTTTCTTGAGGTGACGGAGAGTGAGGAGGGCTCCTTTAGCAGAGTTTTTGATGTGGACGTTAAGGGTTATTAGTTTCACTACCATGCTGGCATTGAGTGAGTTAAAGTGTTTATTGTTTCAAATATTAAAAATTGGTACAATATACAACACAGTTAAGCTCCATGCTGTAAAAGTGGTTACACAGTAACAGTATTAACATAACCAAATAAATACTTCTTATAAGTCTTAAGTTATAAAAGCTAGCGAAAGTCATTGTGGCACCCTATTGTCTGGATGCTTCATTACGTTGTACAGAATATCTTGTCCGGCTGGTGTGAAAGAAGTAGCTTAAAGCCTCTTTGCAGGTTGTGATTCTGTGATTTAAAAACATTGATTTAAGCGCAGAATACAGTTAGGAATGCTGGACAGCAACATAAATGGTGGAGCATGGTTTCCCTTCCATAGTTGCAGAACCTGCAAAGTGTTAGCCCAGGGCTATTTTGCAACTTTGATCGGTATTCAAATATTAGTAAGACCATTAGTCTGCTTTGTTGTATTTGATGTCAGCAATTCATGTTTAATGCCTCTTTTAGATAGAGCTGCATCTTTAGTGATGCATAGACAGTAGTGCAGTAATACATGCTTGCGACATTGCACATTTTCCCCAAGTCTAAATTCCAGGATACACCTGCCACCTGTTTTTTAGAATCAGTTTATCAGAATGGTATGAGTTTTTTTTATTGTTTTATTGTTAATTATCCAACAAGCACATACCTTCCCATGACATATTTGTTTACAATTTGGCGAATTACTATACATCATGACATCATATGACATTATTAGAAATCCCGACACACATCCACATACTAACTGATAGTCTTTTTCTGATCACCTCTAGTTCACTGATCAAAGCGCTCATCTCCATTTTTCTGCCCTGACGGAGCCTGTGCCAATATCCGTAAGTATTGAATCATTGGGTCCCATATATCTTTCGGTCTGGAAGATACAGGTAGTTCCTCTGCGTACGTTGTCAATTGTTCCTTGCAGTACACCATATCTTTAAGCCAGCTTTTTACATTAGGAGCACTTTTGCTTCCCACGTGAATTGCTATAAGTAAGTAATATTTATTGCTTAATTAATAAAAATCTTAGCAAAACAGCTACATATTAAAACCTACATGATATAAAATAAGATTTCATCCAATAAAATCACAATAATTTCTTAAAAATACAAAAATATAAAACTTGCAATTTAGATCAGAAATTATAATGTGAATGTGTCAAATTTAGCACACAATAACTCCTACTCTACTGTCCTTATTAAAATTCACCTCAGTTCAAGTGTCTGTATTATTATATATAAAAAAAAATAAAAAAAACCTTGCCAGGTTAAGGGGGAGACTTGGGTTGATCCTTTCCAGGGAGCAGATACCAGGTTAGTTAGCGACAGCCCAAGGTGCTAGCTAGTATGCTGGGGGGCTGCCAGATTTAATTTTGTTTGTACTATTTTCATGAAGCGTACAAAACTACAGGCTAGCCGAACGTCGTCCCCATCGAAGCAGGCCTTCACCGCCTGTCTGCATGATCGAATTCGATTTTCATTCAGGCACGGTTTTAAATGCTGCCTTCGTTCAAGATCTAAACTGTTACAGACGCACAATAGGTGTAAAACATCTTCTTTGGCGGTATCGCATAGTCTGCAGTTGATGGTTGAATGTGTGCGCTTCCACGGAGGTAAATGCGGTAGTACCGGTAGAATCCCCAGTCTCATGGCCAAAAGGCTTTCCTTCGCGCTTCTTGAGAAGCTTGTGCCTAAATATGGCTGGGGAGTGCAGCTCGTGTAGCTCTGAATCACGAACCAGCTATGGGCCCTCTTATTTAGGTCTGTTTTATCTTTATCTATGGAAACTATCTTCACCGATTTGTTGACCAGGGCTTTAAAGCTGTTATAAGGAAGGCCTGATTTCCACAAATCCTGTAGGGCAAGCAGCCTTATTCCTGATTGGAGATAAACCATGGCGGGACAGGCTTTTTTCCTGGTCATCTCTTTCCACAAGTACGAATTTAGGGTACCAAACTTTGCGCTCTTTATTTTGTACCAGCTTTTGGCGTAAACGCCCTTCCTTGCTATTTGCTGGTTTTGCAGGCCAAGCTCCAGCCTTATTTGTGCAGGAGAGGTATACTGGGGAACATTGAATATTATTCTAACTGCTTTGGAGACCACCTTGTCCAAAGTTGTTTCGTCGTTCCCTCTCATTACTTCACTCCCATAAGTAATTGTGGGTAGCAGCTTTGCCCGAAGTACTTCCAATAGAGGGATGAGGTTGGGGCCGGTTATTTTATGCTTGATGCTCTTTTATGCTTGATGCTCTTTTATGCTTGAGGCTGAATTGCTATACGTCTTTTTGCTAGTAGTAGTGCCACCGCTGCTAATCTGCGTTTTGATGGCCTCAGAGATGTTACCAACCAGTCCCAGGAGACACCCCTGCGGAGACCCAGGCACCAGTTCCATTCGCATCTTACCCAATGTATCAGTCACCTCCCTCCAATAATCTCGAACAGGAGGACAAGCCCAGCTAACATATAAGAAATCTGCTTCCATGTATCAGCACCTTTTACAATTACCATTGCTTCTTGATCTATAGCTATACAATTGCACTGGAGTGTGATACATCTGTTGGACAAACTTGATATGAATAATGCGTAGGTTGGAGTTTGGTCTGAGCAGCTTAGTGAGAGAACAACATGCAGCCCAGTCCGCTTCGGCTAGGGGTATACCTAATGCTTTGTTCCATCTCTCTAATGCCCTCTCTGCCTTCCTGTTTTTCCTGCTGTGCTGCAGCATAAAGTTTAGTAATTAGCCTGTCCAGTGCAGGTGCAGTGAGCAGAGTCTGCAGTACCTGCAGCCTAGGCGGCTCAAGTGAGAAGGATAGGTATAGCTCTTTAATGGCTTGTCTCAAATGCATGTAGGTAAAGAGATGTAATGGGGTCTGAGTAACCCCAGCACCTGCCCCCGTTAAAGTTAAAAACGTTTTCACCGGGAACACATCCCCAAAAGTGCCTAGCCCCATCTTCCCTAGTATATGGAGTGCCTTACTCTCTTGTGTGACTGATATGTCAGGGTGATGCGACAAGGGTAATGCCGGAGCATATATTGGTTCCTTATGTGCTTGTCGCGCTAGATTATTCCAGGCCTTTATCGTACTCTGCACTGGATTTATTATTTACCGTGCTATTCCCCTTCTTCTCTGTGGTATTAATGCTGAAAGTGGTATCGGGTATGCCTCATCCGCCTCTATTGCAACATGTGGAATGTACTCATGCGGTTTGTGCCAATAGTACGCCCAAGTGCGCTTGCCCACAGAGGTAATATAGGTACATATTTGGCGCTCCAAACCCTTCCTGCGCAAATGGGCGAGTTAGTTCCTCCCATCTAATTCTCGGTTTACGGCTTGCCCACATTGGCGTGATTTGATAGGATCTCAGTTTTGTGAAAAAGTGTTGTGGTAAGGGTATGGGTAGGTTTATGAATAAATATAAAAATCTGGGCTGAACCACCATTTTTTGAATTGCAATTCTATCAGCAAGAGAGAATGGGAATCTGATCCAGTGGCCCACTTGGTCCTCTAGTTTCGACAATGCTCTGCCATAATTCTCATGGACTACTACTTCCGGGTCCCTGTGAACCCAGATCCCTAGATACTTAACAGGGTCAGTGCTCCATATAAGTGGAAAGTCAATTTCACATTGCTTTGTACATGGGGTCAGCGGTATGATGACCGATTTGGGCCAATTTACACTCAATCCTGAGAGTCTTTCATATTTGATGTATTCCCTTAGCAATGACTCAAGATTATGGGCCGGTTCCCGTACATATAGGACCATATCATCTGCATACATTGATATACTAAGGGGTTTTAATCTAAATCTCAATGCTGTGTCAGCATGTTTTTGTCTTATCTTACACGCCAGCGGCTCGAGCGTTATCACAACAGAAGTGGTGACAGGGGGCAGCCCTGTCTAGTTCCCCTGTGAATAGCAAATGGTTCAGCTGTGTTTCCGTTTACTCTCAGTCTCACCTCTGGTTTCGTATACAGTAGTTGTACCCAGCGGAGGAATGTCTGGGGTAGTCCCATTTTATGTAGTATTGTAAACATGTACCTCCACTTCACTGAGTAAAACGCTTTTGTTGCATCTAGTAGAGTGGCCGCAGCCAGTAAATCTAGGTCGAGCTGATGGAATAGGGCAAAAAGTGTGCGTAAGTTGTAGGTTGTTGATCTCGTGGGTATGAATCCCGCTTGATCTGGCAAAACCAGGTGCTGCATTAGGGGCTTCAGCCTGGTCGCCAATATCTTTGACAGTACTTTGGCGTCAATATAAGCGACAGCGGTCTCTAAGACTCACAGAATTCCGGGCTCTTATCCGGTTTGAGTATAGTTATTAATAGTGCCTCTCAGAGCGACGGGGGGAGAGGCCCTGCTCGTACACTTCCTTATACTTTTCAAATAACTGTGGCACTAATAGCTCCTCGAATTCCTTGTAAAATTCTCCAGTAAACCCATCCGTGCCGGGGGATTTACCCTTAGGCAGGGTTCGTATAGCGTCTTTGATTTCTTCTTCTGTAATGGCTTGCATAAAATATTCACTTTTCCCATTCGAGAGCTAGGCTATAGCAATATCTTGCAGGTAGTCCTCTAGCTCTGCCTCTGTGGCCTGTAGGCGCATGGTATATAATTGTGCGTAATATTCTGTAAAACTTTTGAGTATAGCTGGGGCGTCCTGTCATTTTTTACCCTGCTCATCCATTATTTGCACTATTTGTGTGGGTGCTTGAGTGGTTTGCAACTTCTGCAACAGTGTGCGCCCCGGTCTACCCCCTTCCCCATACTTGCATGCCGTGTGTCTGCGTGTGAGGAAGTGAAGCTCTCGATCCGCCATCTCCTGATATTCTGACATCTTTACTCGAAACTTAGCTTGCAGTTCCGCCTCCAGCATCTGTTCATGCTCTTTCTCTAGTTTTTGGATGTCTCTTTCCCGTAGACTCAATTGCTGGCATAGATATTTCAGAATCCCTGTCCCCTTGCTAATACAGACCCCCCTAAGAGTCGCCTTAAAGGCTTCCCATCGTGTTTGTGCATTTGTCACTGTGCATGAGTTGTTCAAAGATTTCTACCATGGCCTTCCCTATTTCGGCTTTAAACACTTGGTCCGGTAATGCCTCTGATGGGAAGCGCCACGATAACTGTCTGGGCGTATGTATGGGCAATATAAGTTCTAACCATACCGGGACATGGTCCGAAAGTGTCTTCGGCATATGCTCTATCAATTTCATCTAGTTGCTTACTTCTTTAATTCCCAGCCAAAAGTCTATACAAGACCAGGAATTGTGTGTGAGAGAGGTGCACGTGCCCACCCGTGTGTTTGGATGCCTTATTCTCTACAGGTCTACCAACCCTTGCTTGTCCATGCCCTCCCTCAGTTCTCTTGCCACCTGTTTATCGTATCTGGTGTCCTGTGTGCCTCTGTCCTACCCTGAGTCTATGCACTTGTTGAAGTCTCCCCCCATATGATCGCAGTGGGTGCTAACTCCTGTAGTTGCTCCCACATGTGCGTAAAGAAGCTCGGATCGTCTATATTTGGGGCATATACATTGACCAGTGTGAGAGTTTTACTACTAAAGTCGCCCTGAACTATTACATACCGTTCCTGTATGTCCGTTTTGGTGTACTGCACCTTAAACGGAGTTCCCTTCTTCACCAATAGCAGCACCCCTCTTGTATATGAGGAGTAAGAGGAAGCTATACGTGTCGTTGCCCATCTGGCACCAATGCTCACCTCGGATTGTTTGGTAAGGTGTGTCTCCTGGAGCAGTGCTGCCTGCACTTTATGCCTGTCTAGATATGCTAGCACTTGTCTAGTTTTCCGATGATCATTCAGATCTCTTACATTCCATGTCATTAGCGTCTGCGATCTATGCACCTGTGCCATCTTTCTGCCTACAAATCATGAAGCATGTCTGGGTGTTTGTCTCACACTCTGTAGCATGTCTCGCCATGGGAATAACATTTTGCCATTTGGTACATCCTATCCCCCTCAAACCACCCTGCGCCCTCCCCCCTCCTACTTTGGTGCCCCAATCACACCAAAGAAACAGCTCCCTGCTACACAGCCTTCCATTAATATCCCCCAAACCCCCTCCCTTTAAACAACCCCACCTTAAAATCTATATCTTGGTACACACTCCGGGGCATGAGTAGCCTACCAAACTCCACTGCACATCATGCAGAGAGGGCTGCGCTAAACAGAACAACATGCACATCCTAGCATCTCTAGCCGTCAGAGTGATTCCACTTCTATTCCACCCTTCTCCTGTTGCACTCCGTTTTCTTTTGCCCTACCCTCCTTTTGGGGGCAGTGAAGTCATCTTTCAGGGCGTTGTTCATTTCTATCAATTACTCAGTAACTAATTTCATTGTCTCACCATACAGAGTTATCATTCTGGGATATACCGATTGTCTAAGCTGTGTCATTTATGGCCTGCAGGGTTTCCTCTACTCCGGATCATCTAGGTTGGAATGGGCCTCTTGGTCTCCATTATCCCCACGCGGCGATCTGCATCTGTTTCCTGCCTGCTCTTGTTGTTGCA
Source organism: Calotriton arnoldi (assembly GCA_963921515.1). NCBI lineage: Eukaryota > Metazoa > Chordata > Amphibia > Caudata > Salamandridae > Calotriton > Calotriton arnoldi. The sequence goes on from CAWUFW010013689.1 coordinate 307,671, forward strand.
GGTAACGCTGTAGGCTTTTGGGATCTCCAAAACATTTTCTGCGTGCCGTCCATAGTTATTTTCAGGCGTGTGGGATATAACATGGCATAGGGTATATTCATCTCCTGAAGCTTCCTCTTTGCTGGAATAACTTTTTTTCATGCTTCCTGAACTTGTGGGGTAAAATCCGGGTATAGTGAGATCTCTGCCCCCTCATATCTGAGCATCTTCAACTTCCTGGAGCGCCTCAGAGCTGTGTCACGGTCCCTATAATTTAAAATTCTTGCTATAATAGGGCACAGTCTCACTCCTGGTGGCAGGCAAGGGGCCAGGGATCTGTGCACTCTTTCTACCACAAACAGGCCGTAGAAAGTGCTTCTGCCCAGTACCTCTGCAAGTAGTTGTTCGACAAATCTCTCCATATTACCAGTGTTGGTAGACGCGGCTATGCCTATAATTCCAAGGTTATTTCTTCTTGAGCGTGCCTCCAATTCTTCTGTTTTAGTGTGCAGCGTTTTTATCACCTTTCCTGTTGCCTCAGGGAGTCCTCCATCTTGCCCTGAGCATCTATATTATCCGATACTCTGTGCTCCACCAAGTCCATTCTTTCAGCCTGTTTATCCATTCTCCCAGATAGCCTGTCCACCCTATATGTAAGCGTGCCCAATTTGCCATCTATCGTAGTCAGGGTAGTCTGCATGGTGGATAAAATTTGATGCAGGTCCCCCCAACGTTGTCTCCGCCGTGTCTGCTTCCTGTTCTATCTCTGTCTGATCATCTCTGTGTGTGCTGAGAGTCCTCCATTGCTCAAAATGCAATTTGAGCTGTGTTTTGTCTGTTTTCCCCATATTGTACCACAGTGCTTGCAGGGAGAGGCCTGTTATCCTTGAATAGCAGCTCAGTGCACGTGTCCCACTGTTTGCCTACCACAGGGCTTAGATTATTGGAGTCTGCACTCACCAGCGCTAGCTCTCAGCCCTGGTATTTCACCTTGTCACCTCTTTTCCCTCTGTGGGTGCCTTCACTCCTTTTGCCTCACATCAATGTTTATGTGGCTCACAGAACAGATTTAGTGTGCTATATCACCTTTTGCTCACCGCAGACTGCCAAATGGAGATTTCTCCTGCTCCCGGGCATTTCCTGCATATTTGGGTGGTGCGCTCCCCTCACCAGCAGCCGATGTCCCCTGTGCGCTATACTCTGTTCTGTGCTCCGCAGCTAGGCCGCACCCAGGGGCAGATTTACAAGCCCCTTGAGCCACTTTTGCATCATTTTTAACATGGGAAAAGTGACGTAAGGGTGGCACAAGGGGCTTGTAAATAAGCCCCCCCGGTGTCTACCTTGCGGCCTCGCACAGTACCCAGCAAGCGGTGCGCACCTACCAGGCTTCGCGCCTCTCCAGCCTCCGGTCCAATATCGGGCCCTTCTCTTTACAGCTCTCAGCTACCCTCCTGTCGCTGGCAGTAATCCCGCAGACAGCTCTGTCCACCACCCGCTTTCCTTGCAGTGCTGCGGCCTTCGCTCACTGTTCGCTGTGACCCCGGCACTCTGCGTTGGCCTATCGGGTCTGCCTGTTCTTTCCTGAACGCTGCATACTGGTCCAGTGCACATTGCATACCAATTTTAGTGTGGTCTAAATTTCTTAAATCATCTGTGTATTGTAAGACCGTGAGGCTTTGGGAGTCGATCCTGGGTGGTACAGATCTGACTTTTGTTATTGCTTTGCCAAGGCTTGCAGTGAAGAGGGTGAATCAAATAGGGACTAGAACAAAGCCTTGTTTAAGACCTGTTGTTATTGGTATTTGTGATGTTACCACATTTCTATTCCCTTCTTTGATCCTCACCCAGGTGTTGGAATAAAGAGAGATGATCGCTTTTAAAAGGGGGGCGGTGACACCCCATTGTGAGCACTTGGACAACAGTTTATTGCGTTCCATGGCATCAAATTCAGCAGTGTTATCTATGAGACAAGCAAAAAGAGGTGGACTGGAAGCAAAGGAAAAATGATGAGCTAGGTAAGATAGGGCAACCGTGTTGTCTGTGGTTGGTGATTTTTGCCGGAAGCCTGTTTGGTAGTAATGGATTAAATGTTCATCTGAGGCCCATGTTTCTAGTTCCTGTGAGATGATTTTTGCATAGACTTTGGCTTCCACATCCAACAGCGCAATTGATCAATAGTTTGCTGGGTTGGTATTCAAACCTTTTTTTATTGATGGGATGCAAAATGGATCCTCTACAAGAGTGTGGAACTTGGGCATTGAAAAAGCGCTGGTTATGTAGTAGAGTGAAGACGTTTGACTAGTAATCTAGATTACAACTGAATGAGGATCCTGGCAAAGCCGTTGGGGCCAGGGGCTCCATTATCTCTGGTGGATCTCAGGACCTTGGCAACAACGTTGTTACAAAAGGTCCTTGTTTTAGCCAGCTTTTGGTATCTACTCCTGATTATCACTGTCATCTGGGTGTGACTCAGGCTGATTTAAGGACCCGTTTGCCCCCGCCATGGCATCAACATTGAAGCTGTTCAAGAAATTCCGTATTTGCATTGTTCCATGTTCACTATTTCTGTTCACTCTACACCTTTGCCACAAAAAAGTAGGGTGGTTTAGTTCAGTGCAAAAGGACATGTTGAAAACTAAGGGGGATATTCACAATGAAGTGGCGGTGAGAGGCGTGAGCCTTCTTGGCTTAACGCCTCTCATCGCCACTTCGGAAACGCGAGGCTGAACCCTATTCTCAAGAATGTGGTGCAGCCTGGCGTTTCCCCCTGCGATGGCGCTAAGTTATACGACTTAGCGCCAACGCAGGCACCCTTGCACCAGAGTGCAAGTGTGTCTGCAAGCAGGGAGGTTTGTTCATGTACAGGAAGGTGTCCCTTCCTGCACATAAACAAACCGAAAATGCCAGTTTTTAACTTACATCTGTGCTGCCTCGTGCAGCACACATGTAAGTTACAAAACGACATTTTTAAAAAAGGTTTGTTTATGTACAGGAAGGGACACCTTCCTGTACATGAACAAACTATGGCATTTTGCATTTTCTATGTTTGCTGCACAAGGCAGCACACATGGAAAATGCAAAAACAGGAGAAATGAAGCATTTCTCCTCGTTTCGCCTACTTAAGACCAGGATTTTTCGGTTCTTAAGTTCGGCGCTGCCACCTATTATCGCCGCCCTTGATAATAGGTGGCAGCGTCGAATTCAATGGGTGTTGCGGTGGTACGCCCACCACAACACCCACTGCACGCCCCCTTTCACGCTAAATTTAGCGTGAAAGGGGCCCTATTCTCAAGGCAGCGTTAAGCCACTTAACGTGGCTTTAAGCCACGTTAAGTGGGTTAATGCTGCCTTGAGAATAGGGCGCTGGCCCTATCGCCATGGGAACGTCAAAAAAAGGGACGTTCCCGTGGCGATAGGGGCTTGAGAATATGCACCTAAGTGTTTCTTGACATTACTAAACATCCTGAAAAGCATACTCCAAGCTGTAATCTGCATAGAATTTCTGAGAATGTGTCCAAATGTACTTGCTGTGGAAAATGTATTTTTCTATTTACTCAGTTCAAACAATTGTTCCAAAGAAAAGCTTGTGGGTGTAATACATACTATTTTTTTGATAGATTGATCGAATATTGGATGATTTGTTATTGTATTGGCTGCTTTAGAACGTAGAAGAAATTAGGAATAAAAAGGAACTAAACAAAGAGGTCTTATCCAATATTTATATTTTTTAATTTGATTAAAGTGCTAACCCACAGGGTCCAGGAATGGTATTCAAATGTCTTTCTGCCAAAAGTTGAGTGAAGTGATTTCGTTATTATGCTGTTAGTCTATTAATGGTATTGCTTTAAATCTCTGATTCGTTTTGCTAAATGTATAATCTGCACTTGTGGATCCTTAAGCAATGTTGTCGCATTAACCATTAAGCTCATTCATAATATTGAAGAGAATGACTTTTTGTTTCGACTTTAATGCTGGTACTACGTACGATTGTTCTGTTATGTGTTCCTATACCAAAATCCATTGTAGTTGAATTAATTTGCTCTCAAACCAAACAAATAATGGCAAGAGGAGAATTATTCGTATTGACTCTGTATCATGGCCTCATCAGAGTTTTGAGAGATTTGGCTAAAGATAAGATCAACTAGTCATCCTAGGCAGTGTCCCTTTTGGATTATCAAGAGGGACTGAAGCACTTATAACCGTTAGATCTAGTACGGACTAAGCCTCTACCAGGGCCTGTCCTGGGATTTGTCGGGCCCCAGGCAGAACCAGAACATGCGAGGCCCATCTAATATGCATAAGATGTAATATCACAGGAAGTGACATCACAGGAAGTGACTTCAATTGACCATTCATTTTCTGGCATTGTTGAAACAGCTTTGTAAGAAGCTATTTATCTAGTGTGGAAATCTGTAAAATGGCTAATAATACCTATAAAAACCCAAATAAAATAAGTACTAAAATTTTAAATCTCTGTTATGTTGAAATACATTACATTAAACCAATTTATATAACCTTTTATATAAGAAAGAGAGTCCAGCACTACATTCCGGGTCGAATTCTGAGATCGTCCTCGCAGCAGCAGGTGTTTATTCCCAAGTTTTCCCTTGCCCGCAAGGGGGGCCACTCCTTTCAAGTGCAGGCCTCCCAGCTGTGGAACTGCCTGCCACTGTCACTTAGACAGGTGCATGATTTACTCACCTTCAGGAAGAGGCTTAAAACCTGGCTATTTCAGCAATAGCCAACAGCCTCTTCCTCTTTTAGTTATAGTATCAGTTTTCTGTTCTGAGGTCTTTTCAACGCCGGGACACTCTTTTGAGTAGCTGTGCGCTTTTATAAATACCAATTTACATTACATTTGATGGAAAAGCTAGGCCTAGGTCTCTCTAAAACTGATATTTTTACACTGATGCACTAATTGTTTCCAGATTAGTGTATCATTAAATTCCAAGACAGAGTAATAACGTCCAGGCCGGCCTGGCACTGCCCTGTCAGCCTGATTGCGCAGTTTCAACTCCGGTGTCCAGATGAGTTTAGCAGTGTCGCAGCAAGCCTCCACCAGACCCTCCACTTATCATGATCTCAGCCTCACCATATGGCAGGTAGCCAGGTCAGTATAGGAAGCCTCAAGCAGCATGGGATGATGTACGTGACAGTACTAAAAAGGGCGGAAGGATCCAGCTTCTGTCAATACCGGGCTGAGACATCTGACTCCCTTTCATACAATCCCTTTCATGCATCCAGGTCTGCTCGCCCGCAGGCCTTACTCCAAGACATTGGGCCTACACTATCTTGTGGGGCAGAAAGCTTTGTCAGGCCAGGCTTACGTTTCCCCGGTGGACCAGTGGTATCCCCCCACCACCGTTTTCTGAGGCAAGGCACCAGGGCATGAGCTATGATCTCTAGCTGTCCCGTCAGGGCATGGGCAAAAAAGTTCCCCTTGGAGCTACATTTCTTAAAAAGGTCAAGAGGAATAAGAGTGCAAACAGAGCAGGCTGAAATTCTGCAGGCTCATAAAGGATGGTTCAAGATCAAAAATTTTAAAAAGAAGACACCCATACCAAACAAAACTAAGCCATTTTTCACATGGAAAATAAAGAGACAGGAAGTTGCAATTGGTGGCATGAGGCTCAATGTATGTAGCAGCACACTGGTTCAAAGGCATTTAGCTCACCTCCACCCTCTCAATGTTTTTTTATTGATTCTGCCTATTTAAATCTACCTCAACTCTCTATGCTGTGCTTTCCACCTCACCTCTTGCCCAGTCTATTACCTTCTCTTGCTAGTTCTACCCCTCTTACATTCACCTCAACCTACATGCTCATCTCTCAACGTCTCATTTATCTGCAAGCCTCTTACATTCTCTCTCTGGTTCTGCAACTCTTAAATCCCTCATTCCCCTCCATGCTCTACCTTTGACCTCTAATCACTCCACCCAGCTTCTCACTTTCTCTTTCTGGTCCTGTCCCTCTTACATCCACATCTCCATTCCCTGCCCTACTCTTCGCCTCTCTTTTCTCATCACCTCTCCCCTTCATGCTGTACTCTTAATGTACTGTACTTATCACCTCTTCCGCAGCCTCTAACCATATCATGTGGATTCTGCCCCTCTTACATCCATCTCTCCCCTTTACCCTGGCTTGGTCATATTCACTTTCTGATTCGGGCTTTCTAATATTCACCTCTTTCCTCCACTCTCTCCTCCACTCTCTACACCTCACCACATCTCTCACCCTCCCTCTCACTTTTCTCACTGATTCTGCCCTTCTACATTTGTCTCTCACCATTCCCTCTCTCTTCTCTGCTTAAGGCCTCCTAATAGTTCTTTTTCATATACGTCTTCCATCTATCTATATCTCCCACCCATGTACTGCCCATCACCGTCATCTCCCTCTAGTCTCCTAACTTTTATTGCTTGCTGTCCCCTTTACCTCCACCTCTCTTCTTTGACCCGTCCCAGCCTGTTACCTTGCCTCACTATGCCTCTCTTACATCCACATCTCCCTTCCGTGCTCTATACTTCGTCTCAAGTCTCTTATCTCTTACCTTTCTCACTGATTCTGCCTCTATTACATCCATCACTCACTTCCCTGTTACACACTTCACCTCTCATCTCTTGCCAGCCTCTAACCTTCTCTCTCTGGTTGTACCTCTTTAACATCTACCTCTTTCCTGCACACCTCGCCCAGCCTCCTACCAGCCTCTTACCTGCTATTCAAGGTCCTGCCCTCTCAGATCCACCCCTCATCATTCCATCTCCTCACCACTTAAGTTCTCCTGATAGTTTACCTCTCCTATCCAAGCACTGCCTTTTACCTTTCATCTTTCCCTTCAGCCTCATCTTGTTTTGACTTTTTCTGCCCCCTTTACGTCCACCTCTCCCTTCCATGCTCTACTCTTTGCTTCATCTCTCTCACCTCTACCCTCATTTTGCAGGTTCTGCCCCTCTAACATCGACTTCTCCCCTACATGTGCTCCTATTCATTACAGTTCTCCCCCCCAACTTACCTTGTTTCACCTTTTGTGTACGGGCATAATACAGGCCCCTGCAGCCCCTGCGGAGCTGACGGGCACCCAACACTTCAGGGGAGCCCCAGTCCACTAGGGGGCCCCCACTCAGCATAGGGTAATTCCCCTTCCATTCCCACCAATTCAAGTCCATTTCTGCTAGCTCTGTTACTGCCTCAATCATTTATTATTCCTTCGGTGAAACCACTGGCTTCTGCTCAGCTAGAGCTAATGTTTGTTTAATTCTGCCTAACTTCTGCTTGTACGAAAAAATTATAAAAGAGAATTGTAAAAAAAATCAGCCCCCCCTTCATTCTTTGCTCTTCTCCCTTTCACTTCATACCTGGTGAGCAGCGCCCATTGTGACGGGAGGCCACAATGGAGGTCATTCTTTTTTTTGTTGCGAGCACTGTAGGATACCTTCCTTTCCATTCATGCAGGGGCAGGGCATCATTCACAGCTAAAGCACCTTCAAGTGCGGGGCTAATCGCTGTTATCATGCAGATGTATCAATTAGCAAGTCTGGCATAAAATTAAGGGCGATTAAAATATTTTCATTAGAACTGGCAGCTGACAGGGGGGTTTGGGCGATCATTTTGCCCTTTCAGCCCATAGCTAAGTGGCCATAGAGTGCGGGGGTGCTCCCTTGGGCCTCGCATCACTGCACCACTGCTGCAAGACCCCAGGGACAGGGCTGCCCACCTGTAGCTCGTAACACTGATGCCTTTATTCAGGGTTTACACATATACGCATTTAGAGAAGGTGTCACAAAAACATTTAAACAAAACCGTGTAGCACCTACTTTTCTTTTTAAAAATGAGATAGCATACAGCCCTAATATTACATTAGTAAGGGATTTAATGAAGTAATATCAGGCCTCTGAAATTTCAAGGGTGACAAGGAGAAACCTTTCGTTGGACTCATACAGTATATGTCGATAGGGAGATCAGTTGAGCCTCATACAAACCCTCAGGAAAGTTCAGCAAAGTTCCAAGTGACCAGTTCCAGTTCGTTAAAGACAGCAATCTGCCTCAGTCTATCGCTGCTATAGCAAAGTCACAGCAGTATGACATGAACCCTTCAGCCGAAAGGTTCAAACTATGCTAGCACACCAGTCAGCAGCACATCGCAATGTTACATCAGAAGTCTTCAAATGTCCAAGCCATCGCCATCACCCTTTCGCTCGCTCACGCTCTCCCCTATAGCTCCAAAATTTGAGCAATTATACTCCATAAAGTTTTGGTGTGACACCCACTGGCATTACCAAAAATGTCAGACCACTTGGTTTCCATTGGACAGTCAAAAATTAAATGAGGGTGATGTAGCAGGAAAGAAGACACAAATCTGGAAAAAAGGTAAATCGATTGCGCAGTTTCATTAGGTCATGTTGGCATAGGACACGTTGAACAATGAAATATTTCAGAAGAATAATGTAAGAGTCCGACAAGTGACTTTCCCAAGCAGCTGTTCTATGATGTTGCTAATATGTATCAATCCTACCATTCTGCCCAAAGGATGTCAAAGGAAACAGTTTTTGGGTCAAATACATTTAGTAATTCTGGTGAGTTTTCCCATGGGCTTTGAAACATTCAGGGGCCGATTCCGATCTCGGTCGGAGGCGCACCCAATACCATTCTGTCGGGGAAAAAAGCCATGCGAAAGCCTGTTTCCCGACCGATCCGTACAGCACACCGAACGAGTAAGTACGATGCGCACAACAGCACAGAATCCGGCCGAGCCGTACTCACCCAAACCAGGTCCTGTTCTCCGACCGAGGCGAATCCGGAAACGCTGAATCGAGTCGCACGGAAGGGAAAATGCAGCTCCGTCCGGCCGAACAAGTACGATGCGCTTCCCGTACGCGCCGAACCCGTCGCTACGCACGGCACGTCAAAGCATCCGGGAGAGGCGCACATAAGCTCCGATTCGCGCCACAACACGATCCACGGCTACGAGACGAACACGCCAGCGACGAGGACGACGCGAAGCGGCGAGGACGACGCGAAGCAACGAGAAGGACGAACGACACGAACCAACCATGAATCCCTTCGTCCCGATCATACCAATATTCTACATTTACTACCGGAACAGGCACGGACGCGTACGGCGCAGAAGGTAAGTCAGACACCAACCACAAAACACATACAACATGTACACGACACATCACACACACACAGAGGGATGCAGAATATACTTACACCAGCAACAGCAGCACCATAGGGGCGGGATGCCCATCACCAATGCCACATATGCACACAGGGGCCTGAATGCGCACCACCACCCCTACCCAGGGGGGCAGGATGCCTACCACTACTACCACCCTCACCCAGGGGGGCTGGATGCCTACCACCACTACCACCCTCACCCAGGGGGGCTGGATGCCTACCACCACTACCACCCTGAGCCAGGGGGGCTGGATGCCTACCACTACTACCACCCTGAGCCAGGGGGCTGGATGCCTACCACTACTACCACCCTGAGCCAGGGGGCTGGATGCCTACCACCACTACCACCCTGAGCCAGGGGGCTGGATGCCTACCACTACTACCACCCTTAGCCAGGGGGGCTGGATGCCCATCACCACCCTTAGCCAGGGGGCTGGATGCCTACCACTACTACCACCCTGAGCCAGGGGGGCTGGATGCCTACCACTACTACCACCCTGAGCCAGGGGGCTGGATGCCTACCACTACTACCACCCTTAGCCAGGGGGGCTGGATGCCTACCACTACTACCACCCTGAGCCAGGGGGCTGGATGCCTACCACTACTACCACCCTTAGCCAGGGGGGCTGGATGCCTACCACTACTACCACCCTTAGCCAGGGGGGCTGGATGCCCACCACCACCCTTAGCCAGGGGGGGCTGGATGCCTACCACTACTACCACCCTTAGCCAGGGGGGGCTGGATGCCTACCACCACCCTTAGCCAGGGGGGGCTGGATGCCTACCACTACTACCACCCTGAGCCAGGGGGGGCTGGATGCCTACCACTACTACCTCCCTGAGCCAGGGGGCTGGATGCCTACCACTACTACCACCCTGAGCCAGGGGGCTGGATGCCTACCACTACTACCACCCTGAGCCAGGGGGCTGGATGCCTACCACTACTACCACCCTTAGCCAGGGGGGCTGGATGCCTACCACTACTACCACCCTGAGCCAGGGGGCTGGATGCCTACCACTACTACCACCCTTAGCCAGGGAGGCTGGATGCCTACCACTACTACCACCCTTAGCCAGGGGGGCTGGATGCCCACCACCACCCTTAGCCAGGGGGCTGGATGCCCACCACCACCCTTAGCCAGGGGGCTGGATGCCTACCACTACTACCACCCTGAGCCAGGGGGGGCTGGATCCCTACCACTACTACCACCCTGAGCCAGGGGGGCTGGATGCCTACCACTACTACCACCCTGAGCCAGGGGGGCTGGATGCCTACCACTACTACCACCCTTAGCCAGGAGGGGCTGGATGCCTACCACTACTACCACCCTTAGCCAGGGGGCTGGATGCCCACCACCACCCTTAGCCAGGGGGCTGGATGCCTACCACTACTACCACCCTTAGCCAGGGGGCTGGATGCCTACCACCACCCTTAGCCAGGGGGCTGGATGCCTACCACTACTACCACCCTTAGCCAGGGGGCTGGATGCCTACCACTACTACCACCCTTAGCCAGGGGGCTGGATGCCCACCACCACCCTTAGCCAGGGGGGCTGGATGCCCACCACTACTACCACCCTTAGCCAGGGGGGCTGGATGCCTACCACTACTACCACCCTTAGCCAGGGGGCTGGATGCCTACCACTACTACCACCCTTAGCCAGGGGGACTGGATGCCTACCACTACTACCACCCTTAGCCAGGGGGCTGGATGCCCACCACCACCCTTAGCCAGGGGGCTGGATGCCTACCACTACTACCACCCTTAGCCTGGGGGGCTGGATGCCTACCACCACCCTTAGCCAGGGGGGCTGGATGCCTACCACTACTACCACCCTGAGCCAGGGGGGCTGGATGCCTACCACTACTACCACCCTTAGCCAGGGGGGCTGGATGCCTACCACTACTACCACCCCCACTCATAGGATGGACAATGCATGACACAACCAGCACACCACAACCTAGGGAATGCAAGAAAAGACATCCCCCAACACCATGACAAGCGTGTGTAGACTGTGTCAAATGCCTACAACACCGAACATGACTTTGAACATACAATGTGACCCCCTAGCACATGTGCCACACATATATGTGTGTGGCACCCACAATGCAAGCAGGCCATGACCCTTGTGGCAATGGGGTCCAAACCCCCATCATCACAGTGACCAAAATGTAAGTGTGGGGTCCATAGCTGAAGCACATTTTGAACATTGTGGCAATGGGGTCTAAACCCCCATCATCACAGTGAGCAAAATGTAAGTGTGGGGTCCATAGCTGAAGCACATTTTGAACATTGTGGCAATGGGGTCTAAACCCCCATCATCACAGTGACCAAAATGTAAGTGTGGGGTCCATAGCTGAAGCACATTTTGAACATTGTGGCAATGGGGTCTAAACCCCCAAACCCCCATCATCACAGTGACCAAAAGGTAAGTGTTGACAAAGAAAGAGCTGCTACTGCCAAACTGCATGGATGATTCCTGGTCACAGAACAAAAAACACATCAGTGGCAAAGTAGTGTATGTGTCCCATTGCAACATAAATTGGGTGAGCCAAATACTGCAGTGCAAATAAGACATACCTTTGGCCATGTGCAGACAAACAACACCCATGGGGGCTGACACTGTCAACATTCATCAATGACACAATGACAGAAGTGACCATCAGAATGCAGACCCACATATTTGCACCAATGGGCACACAAATGCAGATACCCTGTGGAGACTGCAGATGTGAGGTGAACAGATACCATACCATGGCAGCAATGGGACACACAAACCATGATCATTGTGCTGACCGATGACCTAGGAGTCCCAGGGACAGCAGGGGAAACCCACCAAACTACATTCAGCCAATGGCACACCCAAGATATGCCAATGCAGTGGTGCAGATGCACAAACACAAACAGGCAGACCCACACTGCACATCATACACAACAGGTGAGGGGGGTGCCAGTGTCCCCAGGCAACCACACAACACATGAGGAGACCTGAATACCAATCATACAGATGTGCATACAGTGCCACACAAAGGTAACTCATGGATCCAAATCCCCTATGTGGGCAAGCAGGCATTGTCAGATGAGAGGGAGCACAAATCACACATGTCACACAGGCACGTAGGAACAGCAACTGACACAGCAAGACACAGACACACCACAGCACCACCCCCAGGGCCCCCACAATGTGGTGACCCTGGGCTGCATTACAATCCCACTGTGATGACAAAGCTAAATGTGGTTCACACTGTGAACCACAGTCATGTGTCCTGAGCAACAAACTACCATCACACCTACACAAGCACAAATCAATCAGCATGGCCAGTAAGCCAAGGCCAACATGGAGGCAGGGGCCTAGCCGGGCAACAACTCTCATCTGCACACACTCAACACCACACCCCTCGACCTCCAACAATGTGCAGCAGTGAAGTACACATGCACTGGTGACATTGCACATGCACCCATGACTATTCCAGGGTGGTGGGTGGGAACCAAGGTGCAGAAACACATCACACATGGCCACTCAACAAGACTCCTGAATGTCTGACACACTGCACACTACACTGTACATGGACATGACGGCAATACCACACCAACCAATGGGATCCCAGCCACAGTCACACACCAATGAAGAAGCCAAGGTCACCCACAAAGAACACACATAGACAACAACTAACATTGCAGCCCGGACCCTGAGGAGTGCCAGCAGTCACACACACAACGTGTCACAATCACTGAAAGATAACACAAACTGGAAATCACATGACAGGGGCAAACAACAAGTGCCAAGGGAAACCTGACTGTGACCCATCTGCGTCTGCACACAAACTCAGCCCTGACAGCAAACACACCTATGGGTGACACCCTGATGACCAGTAATGTGCCATGCACCCACATCACAGAGAACCCAGGGAGAAGACTTTGGGGGAACATAGGTCAACTCAGCAAGCATCACAAACAGGTACAACACTAGGGATCACAGCATGCACAGCTAAACGAAAGTGAACACACAGACATGCACATACAACACACACCTTGGGCGCAGGCAATGTCACAGGTGTACACACTGCCATGAGGGGACTCCACTCCTGTGTGAGGAAAGCTGTGCCATGTGTTGCCTCAGTAGGGCCCCATCATGTCAGCTGAGCACTTGGTCACACAATCAACAATTAGCACCAAATGAGGGCTCCCGTCACATCAGCCTGGTCATGGAAGTGCCAACGGAATCATCAGCACAGATCCAACACACTTGTATAGCAATGTTGCACTGACTACATGGATGAGTCCTTCCCCATTGATGCCCAAACCTGCATGTCCAGTGGAGATGGCCACACGGTCAGGGAAGTAGACGAATTGAACAATGGCAGGCACAACAGATGTGCAGGGGTGGAAGCCACAGATGTGAAATAGCTAATCTAAGTAGGAAATCCCATTGCCAAATACTGAACACATGACACCCTCAGATGCTGCTATGGATGACATGGATACACCACAGGATAGGACACATTCCCCCTGGACCACATGGGTTCCTGCACAGTAACACTTCATCATCATGAGACCAAATATCACCATCACTGCAGCAAGGGCATGGTTAGCATCATCAACAACATGTACATCAGAAGCATAAGCACTAGAGAACAGAAAGTTGCTTTATTCAGCATATGTGTGGAATGAAAACAAAGTCCAGAAAAAACACAAAGGCCAATGGCCAGTCCATTGTCAAAGTCCAAACTTGGTGACAGTGGCAGATGTCACCCTACGCATGCCTGCACAAAACCAGGGACAATCCACTAGGAGGGGCAACCGGGGGGCAGGCCAGGCACCGCAGGGACAGGATCAGGGCTCACCAGGAGGAAGCAGGGAAGGGGTGGTGGGTGCTGGAGAGCCACTGACAACTGCAGTGGAGGTGTCTGACATGGTGTGTGCCGGCACAACTGGGGGCATGACTCAGATGTTGTGGGTGCCGGCACGACTGCAGTGGACCCTGCAGATGGAGTGGACAGGTCCGCCACTGCAGTGCCCAAGTCAGACAGGGTGGTAGTGGACTCCACTGCAGTGCCTACCACCAGGGGAGGAGAATGGGGAACAGGCAAGGTGGGCTGGACAGAGGGGGAGGACACCCTCACCACATCAGTGGCACAGACAAGCGCAGCGGGGGTGTGGTGCCGGGAGAGCAAGTGCCAGGGGCAGAAGGCCGGATCCTCTTGGGGATGGTATATCTGTGGGTGGGGGAACCTGGGGCAGGGTGTGGTGGGGGCACCTGTGGAGTGGGGGCCTGAGGGATGGAGGAAGGAGACCTGGTGCCTGAGCTGCAGGGCGGCGGCGGGGTCTTGCTCTTACGACTCCAGGGGGACTTGCGGGTGGGGGCCTCAGTCTGTCTGCGCCTGGGGGAGGGTGTCCGGGTGCGAGGGGCACTCTGCTCAGTGTGGGTGGGCTTCCTCTTCCCCCTGGATGCTGGAGCAGCTGGATCGGAGGGGAAGAGGCCGAGGTCACTGAGGAAGAGGCGCTGGGTCTTTGGGGTTGCAGGTGAGGCATGGGAGGGTGTTTTGGAGGGAGAGGCAACTGAGGACTGCGCAGTGCTCGTGGATGCATGTGTGTGTACCAGGGCCCCATCCCCTGTGAGTCTGGTTTCAGTCCCCTGACTGTGCGTGCGTGTGCGTTTTGTTTGTGGCGTGTGTGTCTGTGTGCTGGATGTGTGTGTGCTGGTGTGTGCCTGTGCCGGTGTGTGTGTGCTTGGGACGGGTAAGGTGCTGGGGAGTGTGGATGGAGCAGAGGCAGGAGGGGTGAGGGACTGACTGAGGAGGGACACTGCTGCCGTCAGGGAGGAGTCCATGGACCTATTGCCCCTCTGTAGGTCAGACATGCCCGATGAGATGCCCTCCATGAACGACACCAGCTGAGTCAACAGAGCGGTGTGCGCATGGAGGACACTCAGCATGGCTGTCTGCCCTACATGGAGCTGGTGAAGGAGGTACACAGACTCCTCACTCAGGGCAGCAGGGGAGACAGGGGCAGGGGTGCGGTGCCTGGCCCAAAGGAGACACGCTCCCGAACATGGGAGCCTCCACGGACCTGGGGAATGGGAGCCGATGGGAGGGCGGTGGTGGTGCTGGTGGTGGCGGGGACAGCAACACTAGCTGGGGTGTGGTGGCTGCTGACACCCGCCTCCATAAGGGAGTCATCCTCCGAGTTGCTCTGGTCCTCAGCTGAGGTGGATGGTTCTGAGGACTCCTCGGTGTGGCTCCCCTCGCCCTCCGTGCCACTGGGTCCCTCCGACCACTCCTCGGCTGCTGACCCAGTCTGGCTCTCCGGCTCCTCCTGGTCCATGGAGCTGTCCCCTTCCGTGGCCGTGGATGTATCTGCAAACAATGGGGAAACAGACAGACATCAGTCACCTGCACCAAACGCACACACCACTGTGAGCACAGCACATTACAGAGCAAGCCCTGGCATCATTAGTTGTACAATGCTAAAAGTGCCCTAACTGAACAGGAGCAGCCAATTGTCAGTCTGATGCCAACCATGGCACTCACATCCCACATGGCCTTGCACCCATCTGTCTGGTGTCTGTTGGATTGCAACACCCCAGACAGTGCAGAGGACACGGTGTGGCATGTGGACATGCACACATCACAGCTCTTGCCACTGAGTCAGTACAGGTTTCCGGATGAAAGGGATGCCCAGAGTCAAATAGGAAATGCATGTGATGCATACCAGCGACAGACACCATGATGCACCCATGTCCTGATAGCCATCGCCACAATGGTGTGCATGTAGCACATGTCACTCCCCTGCAGGATCACCAATAAGTAGACACATGGCATGGCAGAGGCATGACTGCTAAGTCATACATCACTGTCTCAGTGATGTATGACTTGGCAGCCAGACAACAACACTCTGCACTGTGTCACAATAGTAGGTCATGGGGAATGCAAGTCCTGGAGCTGCACAAGTGCACATGTACATCCCCCCCACAACACATCATCTTAACCCTCATCTGTCCAGGTCATACCTATTGGACATATGGGAGACCTGTGACACTACCCTCTGAACCTGAGCCCCTCACAATCTGCTGTGAATGGGGAACAGCTGCCTGAACTTCACATTCGCATACCCCAGTCTGCACGGGCAGCTGATCAAACACCTATGTGACACACAAGTATCGCCTCCTATGGTCACATCTCCAGTGGCATGCTGAGCCCCTACCAAGAAACACCCCAGCAGTCCTGGCAACTAATCCACAGCACACTGACACAGAGGCAGACACCTGAGGGGTCAAATCACTGCGCACAATGTGTCAGCTGATACACGGGAGTGGGAGTACAGAGTGCATTGCATGGCCTGGAGTAGGCATGACTGTCCTGCCCCACATGAATGAGGGATGAGCCCTGGACAGTGGATAGCTGGCTATGTATGTGTGACACACGTAATCTGCACAATCCTGGGGCCCAAACATTGTTCCCACCCGCTGCATAGGCGTGTGCCACATACCCCAGGCACATGTGGTGGCTCAGCTCAGCAAGTGGACCGCATATCAAAGCAACACGCAGATTACATGTCCGAACACAGGCGTTGTGTGAACAATGGACCCACCCATGATGCCCACAACAGAGTTAGGGAAACAGATGCTGTCCCCCACCTTTAGTGAAGCAAACTGCAAGGACACAGTCCCAAGTGACACAATTCCCTGAATGTAAGGGCCACACCTGGGTATCAGATGAGGAGTGGGCAGTGCACAATAGAGGGACATGGCTCCTGGACAACATGACTGCTGCACTGTGGCAGTTGAACCAGGCCAGAGGAGGGCACAAAGCATGTAATACAGAGTTCACAGTGCAGTCTTTGACTCACCCCCTCCTTGCTGCTGTCTGGCCTTCAGCTGCCCATCCAGGTCTGGAAACACCACCGCCAGGATCTGGAGCATGTGGGGGTCAGGGTCCGTGTTCCGCCCCTCCTGCGAGGAGGCGACAGCTTCAGCTGGACCCGTGCAATCCTCCGGGTCCAGCCCCGAAGGTCCTGCCACCTCTTCTGGCAGTTGCGGATCCGGCGCTTGTAGACCCCCACGGACCGAACAGCCCGGACGATGTCCTTCCAGATCTCCTGCTTCCGATGGGCATTAACCTGTCAGGATGACAAAGTGAAAAGGCCATTACTACACATGCAACATATCTGTGTATGACACAGTTGTATATACATGTCTCAATCACAGGGGCACATGATGTACACAGGCAGTGCAAAGCTGCCCATGGACAGTTTGCCAGACGTCACTACATGGTATCATTGCATGGGAAGTAAAACCTTGTTCAAATGCACTGTCACTGCACCATACCTGTCCAGTGCATGTCACTACACACTATGGGGGTGACAACTACTCAGTGAGCCTGCTAGCCAGTGGCGTGCAGACTTTCAGCCTTGCTAGTCAGACAATATGCACATTCAGAAAGGCAGTGCACAGAACACTCACCTGCTCCCCTGGTGTCCCCTACAGCTTGCTGTACTGTGGAAGTAGGCTGTCCAGCAGGGCCTGGTTCTCCTCAAGGCTGAAGGCTGGGGCTCTCTCCACAGTACGTGCCATTGCAGGGTCCAGAGGGGCAGAGACAGCAGCAGTGCAGTGGCAGATGTCGTCCTGGAGCATGTAGTGCAGGCAAGTGAGCTCTCAGGGGAACAGCCAGCAATATATATGTGCTGGAGAGGCAGATACTGTCCCTTGTGTCCAAAGTGATAGGTCCAAGTCGTTTGCATCTTCTGAATCTGGCCAATCCATGGAATAGCAGCACCAATACACGCCCACAGCATCCTTCAAATCTTCAACTTCATGACATACATGATTTTGCAACATTGTTGTGGGTGACCAACTGAATTTCCAGCAACCGACTCGTTCGAAATTCGAAACGCGTCCGTTGCCAGGCAAGGCCATTGTCAATGGGTGCGCACCGATCGGTCCATTGCGGTACAATGCGTACAGGGGTACAACTCGTACCCGCACACATTGAATGCAATGGGCCGGCCGGGGCACCGATCGGTCCATTGCTGATCAACGCGTACAGGGGTACAACGCGTACCCGCACACATCGAATGCAATGGGCCGGCCGGGGCACCGATCGGTCCATTGCAGTACAACGCGTACAGGGGTACAACGCGCACCGCACACATTGAATGCAATGGGCCGGCCAGGGGCACCGATCGGTCCATTGCTGATCAACGCGTACAGGGGTACAACGCGCACCCGCACACATCGAATGCAATGGGCGGCCGGGGCACCGATCGGTCCATTGCAGTACAACGCGTACAGGGGTACAACGCTGTACCGCGCACATTGAATGCAATGGGCGGCCGGGGCACCGATCGGTCCATTGCTGATCAACGCGTACAGGGGTACAACGCGTACCCGCACACATCGAATGCAATGGGCCGGGGGCACCGATCGGTCCATTGCAGTACAACGCGTACAGGGGTACAACGCGTACCCGCACACATTGAATGCAATGGGCCGGCCGGGGCACCGATCGGTCCATTGCAGTACAACGCGTACAGGGGTACAACGCGTACCCGCACACATTGAATGCAATGGGCGGCCGGGGCACCGATCGGTCCATTGCAGTACAACGCGTACAGGATACAACGCGGCATGCCGCACACATTGAATGCAATGGGCGGCCGGGGCACCGATCGGTCCATTGCAGTACAACGCGCATACAGGGGTACAACGCGTACCCGCACACATTGAATGCAATGGGCCGGCCGGGGCACCGACCGGTCCATTGCTGATCAACGCGTACAGGGGTACAACGCGTACCCGCACACATCGAATGCAATGGGCCGGCCGGGGCACCGATCGGTCCATTGCTGTTCAACGCATCACTGTACAAGTGACTGGCATATGTCACCATGCCTGTCTCAGATGGACATATGCCAGCCACAGATAGCTCCCAGGGAGTGAGGGGCACACCTACATCACGACAGCCTGTCCAAACTTTATCATAAGGCATGTAAGGCTGCATTTCCTATTGTGTGTATGTTGGTGTACATGTTGTCCTGTGGGTGTCACCTGTGGGCAGCCACCCCCAGGCTGTGCATGTGTTCATGGGGACAGGATCCTGGGTGTTACGTGTACATGACCACTGTGATGTGCAACTGTTCATATCTGTGCATGTGCCATGGTCACATTTCACGGTGGTGTATGTGTATGTCATGTCACATACCCCGTGAGTCCCATGTGGGACGGTATGTTTGAGCCAGGGTGTTCCAGTGGCACAATAGTGATGGTCCTCCACAGTCTGTGTGCATGTAGTGTTTACAATGTCTCTGATTTCATGTGCACAATGGGAGACAGTCTCCACATCCACGTTGTGTGTGCATGGACTTTGATGTTGTGCGTGTGTGTGTCACAGACGTCCATGTCTGTCCTGCCGTGGCAAGTGGGACCACTACCTGTGGGGGTCATGGTTGTTTTGCTGTGGTGTATACATGATACTCCATGTAATGCCAGTGTCCATGTGGCAATACAGGGTCCCTGGGAATGTACCTGTCGTTGAGCTGTGGTGCCTGGGGCACATCTGTCCTCACATGTCACTGTGGGGGGTGATTGTGACACGGCAGCAGGAGATGGGAACTGTGACACGGCCTCATGATATCCAATGGGCCAACCTGGGACTAATTGATGCCACTTGTTGGACCGTGTTGACAGATGTTGGCCATGTATGTACCATACATGTCCTTACGGAACTGCACACTTCATGTAGTTGTGCCTCATAATGATGTATGTTGGGATATTGAGTGTGTTCAATGCCGCATATGTGGGGTGACTGACAATCTTGCTTACTTCTCCTCTGCACTGCAGGGCTCCTGCTGTCCATCGACCATTCCCAGACCTGGCAACGATGGTGGAACGGGACAGCATCCGACGGTACCGCTTCACCAGGCAGCTGATTGAGGATTTGGCAGTGCAGTTGTCCCCACATTTGCAGCCTGGCCGGCCGTATCCTACAGCGCTGACCCCCAAGGTGAAGGTGATGGCAGCCCTACACTTCTTTGCCACCGGTACCTTCCAACATACTGTGGCGACTGCTGGTGGGATGTCACAGACCATGTTGAGCCGTGTGCTCCGCGATGTTTTGGCGGCAATGTTGCTATTCCTGAACCGGTAGATCTATTTCCCTAGACTGCGACGACTCACTGACGTGAAGAGTGACTTTTATGCCCTGGGGAGGATGCTGCATGTCATTGGCTCCATTGATGGGACACATGTGGCTTTGGTACCACCACAGGCCCAGGAGCAGGCCTACAGGAACCGCAAGCACTACCACTCGGTCAATGCACTGGTGGTGTGTCTTGCAGACATGACCATCACACACGTGTGTGCCCGTTTCCCTGGTTCAGCACACGATGCCTTTGTGATGAGGAGTAGTCGCATCCCCAGGATGATGGCACAGATGCAGAACCAGCGTGCCTGGCTTGTCGGTGTTTACTGACTTTGTGCCATTGTGTGTGATCTGATCTGTAGTATTCCGCCCACTTTTCCAAGTCAGCTAATGTGCACTTGTCTGTCCGTAGGTGACTCGGGATACCCCAACATGCCGTGGTTGCTGACACCCCTCAGGAACCCTGTGACACCAGCCCAGATGCGCTACAATGAGGCACATGGTCGGACCAGGAGAGTGATTGAGCGGACATTTGGTCTCCTGAAGAGCCGCTTCCGCTGCCTGGACAAGACCGGAGGGTCCCTCCCATATGCCCCTGCGAAAGTGTGCAAGATTATCATCGTCTGCTGCATGCTCCACAACCTGGCAGTGCGGAAGGAGTTGCCTCTCATCCAGGATGACAATGACCAACATCCGCCACCTGTGGAGGATCCTGGCCTGGACCACGATGCCAGTGACGATGATGATGATGATGATGAGGGTGATGTCCGCACACAGCTCATCACCAACTTCTTTAGCTGAATGTGAGTATCCTGAGGTGTCATGTCAATGATGTGAGTTGGCATGATATGTGTAGGTGGTGCTCTGGTGCTGTTGGAGTGTGTCCATGGGCTACTTGACTGGATGTGTGTTGCGATGTGTGCTTACAGGTGGGTTGTACTCCCCAACAGTGTTGACATGCTAACTTGGTTCTGGGTGGGTATCTTGTAACATGTATTGTGCATGAGTTTTGCTGTTCTGTCCTGTACTCCATTGCTTTTGACTGTGTGTCATTTCTGTCCTTCACAGGGTACTTTCAGATTCGTTTGGTCAACTGTGTCCACCGACGACGTGATTGCACTTCCAGGGTGGTAGCTGTTGTGTCCCTACAGGTGATGTGCGCCACACCCATGGACTTCCTTCCGTCTACAGTTGTTGACTGTGTGCCCGCTGCCAGGTGGGATTACCTTGCATCTGTAGTGGTTACGACATGTTGCAACTGTGTAATAAACCTGTGCTTCACTTTGTGATGTGCGTTGTCTGTGGTCACACATTTGACTGCCATTTGCTTACTGCACCTGTGGGCTACTTGACTACAACTGGGAATGGGTGTGGTGTCTGTGCATTGCACCGTCTTCCCTGGCAACATCAGTGTAGGCAATGAGTCAGATGGCCTAGGTGTGTATGTGTTGTGTAGCCCTGGTGGTGTGTCTCCCTCATATGTGTCACGTTGCCTTTACTCACATGCCTGTGTTGTACTTGCTGTTGCAGTTCGCATACACAGTGTAATTTTGCAGTTCATCATCCCCATAACAGCACCCACGTTGGAATCACAACAGAGGCAAGTATGGTGTATTAGTGTGTTTATTGTGATACATTTGTGTGAATAGTGCATAGGATGGGTAGTGCTGTACATAAATCTTGCAATCAGAAGTTCCTAGGTGAATTGAAAGTCCTGGTAGACAGAATCCCCAGTATCGGGGCCACAGTTGTCTGAGACATTGGTCCAACTTGTACTCCCCATGCAATGTGTGGGAGTAGTGTTGCCGTCAACAGGGTGAACAGTCTGTGCACAAAGGTGAACATCCAGAACAGGTTCAGGCTTCCTGGGAGTTGCGCTTGGCCATCGGCCTCTCACTTGCCCCTCTTCGGACGACTCCTCTTCTTGGGGGGGCCCTCAAGTACAGGCTGCTGCGGTGCAGGGGACTCTCCGCCAGAGTCATCCTCCCTCCCTGTGGCAGTTGCAGTTTGGGCAGCACCAGATGTTGTTGGCACACAGGGAGGTGTGGACTCGTTGCTGTTCATCTGGCGGAGGCATTGTAAAATGTCCCTGTGCACCGCCGTCATCTCATGCAGTGCATCCCACTTGGACTCCACGCGGGACATGTGTGAGTCCACGCGGGACATGTGTGACTCCACGTGGGACATGTGAGAGTCCAAGCGGGCATGATGGGCAGCCTGCTGCTGTTTCATGTCTCTGAGGAGCCCCACTACCTGGCTGAGGTCTCCGGTGCTGGACTGGTACGCATCAGCTATGCGTACCAGTTGTGGGACATCATGCACACCAGCAACCTCTGCAAGCAGCGACCTCTGTCTCCCAACCCTGCTGACATGTGCAGTGCGTGCAGTGGCACGCACAGATGACCCTGGTCCACCTTGGAGGTTGGTGGTGGTGGTGGTGTCCATGGCCCCAGGTTGGTCCAGGGTCCCTGTGCTGGTGTTGCTCCTTGTTCTGTCCATGTCGGCAGGGATGGTATTTGTGTTGACAGTCGTTGGAGGGGTGGGTGCAGGGGGTGCAGCTGGTGGTCCTGCTGGTGCTGCAGCTGGTGGTCCTGCTGGTGCTGCATGTAGACTTGCACCGGATGTGCCAGGTTGGTCTTCTTCGTCCGAGGAGGGCAGAGGCTGTATGACACCAGTGAGCTCCGCATCCTCTTGAGCCTGGGACTGGGACTCCTCAGCGTCTGCTGCTGTGTCCCCATCATCACCTGTTTTTGGGAGACACACACAATGTATGTTATGTTTCTGCAGAGATCAATGGTTGACACACCTGACAGTTGTGACTGTGCCTCTGGGTGCGGGCCTGTACATTGCATTGTCCTAAGTCGTCACAGTCAGGGGTTGATATTGGTGTGGCACATTGTCCTGCATTATTTGGGCATTTCTATGTATTTGTTGGGGTGTGAACATGGTCTGCATTGGTTGTGTTTGGTTGACAGCCGGCCCTCCTTCCCACCCACCCAGCCAGTCAGTTATCCCACCATGGACTGTGCTTGCATTGCAGGGAGTGGAAGTTGTCTCTCAGGATGTCAGTCAGTGGTGTCCTGCTGTTTGTTGGTGCACAGTTGCCAGCAGGGCTTTGTGCTCCCCACAGCAGTAGCCAGTGTCAGCCATCTTGTGAGTCCTTCTCCACTCCCTGTGATGTGAGCATGGTTCAGGGTGGTGTTGATGGGCCAGTTGTGAGGGTGACCAATATCTGTGACTGCCACTCCCATCATGCTATTGCCTCCACCCCACTTGCCAGCATTCCCATACTTACTTGCTTTTGTGGGGAGTTCAGTATGTGTGGGTGTGTGAGCAATGGCAAGAAGGCTGACAGTGGTGTCCTGCTGTTGGTTGGTGTGCAGTTCCCAGCATGCCCTTGTGCTCCCCACAGCAGTAGCCAGTGTCAGCCATCTTGTGTGTCCTTATCCGCTCCCTGTGATGTGAGCATGGTTCAGGGTGGTGTTGATGGGCCAGTTGTGAGGCTGAGCAATATCTGTGACTACCACTCCCATCATGCTATTGCCTCCACCCCCTTCCCAGCATGCCCATGCTTCCTTCCTTTTGACTCTGCTTCCCTGTGGGGTGGGCTGGCTGTGCTGACAGGATGGCTGGGAGTGTTGTCCTGGCAGTTGTTTGGGTAAAAGTCCCAAGAGTGTCCCTGTGCTTCACACAACATAACCCAGGGTGGTGGTTCTTTGTGGGATCTTGAGTTAGGATGGGAGGCATTGCATTCTACCAGGTGGGTTCTGTGGAGTTTGTGTTGAGGGGGTGTGAGGGGAGGTGCTTGTGACTATGGTCAGTGCTGCAAGTCCTCCTTCCCACCCAGCCAGCCAGATATCCCACCATGGAACGTGCTTGCATTGCAGGGAGTGGAAGTTGTCTCTCAGGATGTCAGTCAGTGGTGTCCTGCTGTTTGTTGGTGCACAGTTGCCAGCAGGGCCTTGTGCTCCCCACAGCAGTAGCCAGTGTCAGCCATCTTGTGAGTCCTTCTCCACTCCCTGTGATGTGAGCATGGTTCAGGGTGGTGTTGATGGGCCAGTTGTGAGGGTGACCAATATCTGTGACTGCCACTCCCATCATGCTATTGCCTCCACCCCACTTGCCAGCATTCCCATACTTACTTGCTTTTGTGGGGAGTTCAGTGTGTGTGGGTGTGAGGGCAATGGCAAGATGGCTGACAGTGGTGTCCTGCTGTTGGTTGGTGTGCAGTTGCCAGCAGGGCCTTGTGCTCCCCACAGCAGTAGCCAGTGTCAGCCATCTTGTGAGTCCTTCTCCACTCCCTGTGATGTGAGCATGGTTCAGGGTGGTGTTGATGGGA
Source organism: Calotriton arnoldi (assembly GCA_963921515.1). NCBI lineage: Eukaryota > Metazoa > Chordata > Amphibia > Caudata > Salamandridae > Calotriton > Calotriton arnoldi. The sequence continues at coordinate 332,301 of CAWUFW010013689.1, forward strand.
CAGTTGTGGGGGTGACCAATCTCAGTGACTGCCACTCCCATCATGCTATTGCCTCCACCCCACTTACCAGCATTCCCATACTTACTTGCTTTTGTGGGGAGTTCAGTGTGTGTGGGTGTGAGGGCAATGGCAAGATGGCTGACAGTGGTGTCCTGCTGTTGGTTGGTGTGCAGTTGCCAGCAGGGCCTTGTGCTCCCCACAGCAGTAGCCAGTGTCAGCCATCTTGTGAGTCCTTCTCCACTCCCTGTGATGTGAGCATGGTTCAGGGTGGTGTTGATGGGACAGTTGTGGGGGTGACCAATATCAGTGACTGCCACTCCCATCATGCTATTGCCTCCACCCCACTTGCCAGCATTCCCATACTTACTTGCTTTTGTGGGGAGTTCAGTGTGTGTGGGTGTGAGGGCAATGGCAAGATGGCTGACAGTGGTGTCCTGCTGTTGGTTGGTGTGCAGTTCCCAGCATGCCCTTGTGCTCCCCACGACACAGCAACAGTGTCAGACATCTTTGATGGGCCTTTCCACTCTCTGTGGGATGTGCATGCGTGAGTGTGAGCTTGCTGGGCCATGTGGTGGGGGATGTAGAGCTGTGACTACGACTCCCATCATGCTATTGCATCCACCCCCTTCCCAGCATGCCCATGCTTCCTTCCTTTTGACTCTGCTTCCCTGTGGGGTGGGCTGGCTGTGCTGACAGGATGGCTGGGAGTGTTGTCCTGGCAGTTGTTTGGCTAAAAGTCCCAAGAGTGTTCCTGTGCTTCACACAACATAACCCAGGGTGGTGGTTCTTTGTGGGATCTTGAGTTAGGATGGGAGGCATTGCATTCTACCAGGTGGGTTCTGTGGAGTTTGTGTTGAGGGGGTGTGAGGGGAGGTGCTTGTGACTATGGTCAGTGCTGCAAGTCCTCCTTCCCACCCAGCCAGCCAGATATCCCACCATGGAACGTGCTTGCATTGCAGGGAGTGGAAGTTGTCTCTCAGGATGTCAGTCAGTGGTGTCCTGCTGTTTGTTGGTGCACAGTTGCCAGCAGGGCCTTGTACTCCCCACAGCAGTAGCCAGTGTCAGCCATCTTGTGAGTCCTTCTCCACTCCCTGTGATGTGAGCATGGTTCAGGGTGGTGTTGATGGGCCAGTTGTGAGGGTGACCAATATCTGTGACTGCCACTCCCATCATGCTATTGCCTCCACCCCACTTGCCAGCATTCCCATACTTACTTGCTTTTGTGGGGAGTTCAGTATGTGTGGGTGTGTGAGCAATGGCAAGATGGCTGACAGTGGTGTCCTGCTGTTGGTTGGTGTGCAGTTCCCAGCATGCCCTTGTGCTCCCCACGACACAGCAACAGTGTCAGACATCTTTGATGGGCCTTTCCACTCTCTGTGGGATGTGCATGCGTGAGTGTGAGCTTGCTGGGCCATGTGGTGGGGGATGTAGAGCTGTGACTACGACTCCCATCATGCTATTGCCTCCACCCCCTTCCCAGCATGCCCATGCTTCCTTCCTTTTGACTCTGCTTCCCTGTGGGGTGGGCTGGCTGTGCTGACAGGATGGCTGGGAGTGTTGTCCTGGCAGTTGTTTGGCTAAAAGTCCCAAGAGTGTCCCTGTGCTTCACACAACATAACCCAGGGTGGTGGTTCTTTGTGGGATATTGAGTTAGGATGTGAGGCATTGCATTCTACCAGGTGGGTTCTGTGGAGTTTGTGTTGAGGGGGTGTGAGGGGAGGTGCTTGTGACTATGGTCAGTGCTGCAAGTCCTCCTTCCCACCCAGCCAGCCAGATATCCCACCATGGAACGTGCTTGCATTGCAGGGAGTGGAAGTTGTCTCTCAGGATGTCAGTCAGTGGTGTCCTGCTGTTTGTTGGTGCACAGTTCCCAGCAGGGCCTTGTGCTCCCCACAGCAGTTGCCAGTGTCAGCCATCTTGTGAGTCCTTCTCCACTCCCTGTGATGTGCGCATGGTTCATGGTGGTGTTGATGGGACAGTTGTGGGGGGGCAATATGTGTGACTGCGACTCCCATGATGCTATTGGCTACACTGACTTGGCCAGCATACACAGAATTCCTTCCTTTGAGTGGTCTTCACTGTGTGTTGGTGTTGTTGTGGTGGCTACATGTCTGGATGTGTTTGTTAGTTCTATTTGTGCCACTGCCTAGCTGTAGTTGTAGTTGTGTTTGTACATGTGATGGCACAGTTGGATGTAACTTTTTGATGGCATGTGTTGTGTTTATCTGACTGACATACACATTTTGGGATGATTCTGTTCTGGTTGCTGTGTAATTGCTATGAGTGCATGGTTTGACTCTCCCCTTGACAGTGATGTGTGTGTGTTTTGTGGCAGAATATTGTGTACATTTGTTGTGTACTCACCAGGCTCTGGGATGTTCTCTAGTCCATATACGCTCACTGGCGGAAGGATGGCCCGCACCTTCTCCTCCCAGGGCCTGAGGTATATTGGCTTGGCAGGAGGGCCACTGCCGGTGTATTGGCTGATGATGTAGTCTTTCTTGAGCAGGTCCCGTACCCTCCTGCGCACGTCATACCACCTGTTCTGGATGTCGGTCTTTGTGCGCAGACATGGTGATTGTGCGTTCACCCTGTTGATGATCCTCTCCCACATCTTGGTTTTCTGGGAGATGGGGGTCTGTTGGACCAGTGTGCCAAACAGCTGTGGCTCTACCCTGAGGATCTCGTCTACCATGACTTCCAATTCACAATCTAGGAACTTGTGATTCTTCTTGGGGGCATGGTGATGGGTGGTGATGGTGAGTGATGTGTGTGTTGGTGTGCAGGTGAGGGTGTGTGAGTGTGTGTTTTGCTGGGTGTATGTGAGGTAGGTATTTGTTGGTGTGCTGATGGTGTGTGGCTTGTGTGAGGGATGAGCTGTGGGTGTGTGGTTGCTGTCTCTTGGGTGCTGGCAGTGGAATGGCATTTGCAAAGGATCATGGTTTTGATTTGTGTCCTTTATATGGGTGGAGTTGTGGGTGTGTCTTTGTTCTCTGTCCCCACCCCCCCCCCCAGTATTTATTGGCTTTGTAATTGCTTGTTTGGCCTTTTTTTGTGTGATTTTTCCTTTGGACTGTCTGTGCATGTTGGAAACGTTCTTGTGACCGAGTCGGACCCTGCATTTGTCTCGTACGGTGTTCTCCGTTTCGTTCACGCTGTGTTTGTGCAGTTTTCTATGCTGCGTACGCGTCGGTCGCGGTGTTTTGTGTTGCTTCGGCTCGGTTTTGTATGTGTGTCAGTCGTACGGCTTGTCCTCCGTCCGACTCGGTCGTGGTTTTCGCGCCTTGCATCGTACTTTGCGGTTTGGAGTTCGCGTGTACGTTTCGGTCGGATTTGTTCCGGGTGCGTGTCGGTCGGTTCGATTCGCGTGCTTTTCCGGCCGGATTGCTGTTTTCCGTGCGGCTCGGTCGTTCGGCTTGGGGTTAACGCAACTTTGCATATCGCAGTCCATCGTGAGAAAATAACACCATCTTAACGTCCAATTCCCAACCCCTCGGCACCATGCGATAGCAGCATGATAACCCGCCAAATGACCGCGTAAAAACCAACGTGATAAACAAAAAATGCGAAACACGATCGCCCAAAAAGTTGCGATGCCACAAAGCGTGATACCAAAATCAGCAAAAACCACGCGTCATGCGTGAAAATGCACTATAAAAGCAATAAAAAAACAAACCCCAAAACCAATCCAAACTGCGTAGCACCATGGATGCACCCGGACCGAGTGCAGAGGACAAGCCTAACTCCACAAGCCCCACGGAGGACCAGCATGGAACCCCCTGTTCGGGGGAGGGCAAGGAGAAGAGGAAGACTGGGTTCAGTCCGCAGGAAGACCAGATCACCGTCAAGGAGGTGATAGAACACTACCAACAACTGTTCGTCACCTCCACTGCGTCATTGGCAACACAAACGGAAATATGGCAGTCCATCGTCACCAAAGTGAATGCAGTCGGAGTGTCTAGGAGGTCAATGGAGGATGTCAAGAGGCGCTGGCATGAAGTGCACAGCCAAACCAAACAGAAACTCGCTGCCGACATGAAGGCAGCAAAGGCGACTGGAGGTGGGAGTCCTGTGCCACAGGAGGAGCTGGATGAGCTGGAGGAAATGGTGGCCACAGTCATCAGTTTGGAGACGGTGCAAGGAGTTAGGGGTCTGGACACAGCCCGAAATGACCTGACCCAACAGCAACAGGGTGAGTAACAACCAGGGACTGGGGGGACGGGGGCAGATGGGCACAATGGCACACATGCACAATCATGTGCAGCACACTGCACACCCGCAATGAGTGTGGAACATGTCCCTGATACCCTTGGCACACTGCAGCACACATAGAAACACCAAGTAGGCCCCTGTCCACAATGTGCACAAATGGGCCCCCCTCCATATCACCAATGCCACAACCTACCCATGCACATGTGCTGAATCCAGAAAAGCAGCGGCTCTGTGAGCCACACTGACAATGCAAGTGACACTGCATGACAGATAGCATGGCTGAAGTCACAATACATGACATGGTGCACGAGACGACACTGAGGTGGCTGAGTGTGGACCACATCCGTAAAGGAGCCGGTCACACTCTGACACATCCACTTGCACCTACGACCCATGACGTCAAGAACACATCTGCAGACAAACAATGCACAAGAGTACCAAATATCTCCAGTAGCACAAATGACCCAAGTCGCAAACATCCCAGCACCTGAAAAGCACATAAGTCAAATGCACACTGACTCAAAGGGATAAGGGTCCGCCAATGCAGAGCTGCAGGGGTGAATCGCCAACAATGCAGCACACACACATAGCAATCACAGTACATCAACATTGACGACAATGTGGGACAGAGTGCAACCCCTACACCACAGGACAGAGGACACAACTGGTGCCTCTCGTGCGTAGAAACTGGCCAATCACATCTGGCAATGCATGACACTGTGAGATGATAATGTACGAGTACAACCACACATCCGTCATGTAGTCGAAATGTCCACTGACTCCCATCAAATAGCCAGCTTCACCAAAACAGTCAAAATGTACACCGTCATGCAGTCTGAATGTAAACATCTACAATGCGTCAACATACATGGAACACACTGTTAACCTGCATCTCCCCTTACATTGCAGAGGGACAATCAACACCTCCTGCAGAGCAGACCACACATCTCTTCAGTGATGATGAAGAGGACACCCTGCCCATTTGCCCAGACACACTCCAACGGCTCGTGGACAGCCTCCTCACCCCACCTCCAGGAGCAGGGCAGCCCAGCTGCATCGCGGTGAGCCCACACCCTGCACAGACCACACAGCAGGAAGCACACACCACCACGGCTGCCTCCCAGGACCCCCACGACCAACACATGGATTTCAAACACCGTGTGTTAGGGTGCCAGGAGAAGATGGCAGAACAGCTGCGGCTGGGTTTCGAGCTCATGGCAGCCAAACTCGATGCCATACATGGGTGCCTGAGTCCCATCAGGGAGCACCTACAGTCCCTAACGGATACCCACTGTCCGCACCATGCCCACCAACAATCCTTGGCTGACATCGCTGGTTCCATTACTCAGATACAAGAACTGTCTAGGCAGACAGGCTCCAGCGATGACAGCACAGAGTTGGCACAGATGCGGAGGACAATGGAGACCATGGAGCCGATGCAGGCTGGAAGTATGGCTGCCACTGCTGAACACCAGCGGATGTAGCTGCGATCTTCCATGCCTTGCAGATCCTCATCTTGCCATTGCTGCGACTGAGCCTGTTCCAGATGACTGCTGCAGGAACCTCGACACACACATCTCCGACCCCTGATGTGTCAGTGGCACACAGTGATGCAGCCCATCACGTTCGCACCCTGATGTGTCAGTGGCACACAGTGATGCAGCCATTACACCGCCACACACACCGGACACACCCGACACAGAAGAAGTATCAGAGGAGTAAGATGTGGATGGTAATTACTGTGTGAGGAAGGAGGCAGTAGCCTCCATCACCTCCATATGGCTTGCCCTGCTTGGCTCTGCCCTATGCATCATGCCCTGGGACAACACCTTCCACTGACCCCCGGAACACTCTGCGACATTCACCCGGACCCCGACACGGACTGCCATATCTCCACTGCTTGACAATTACACAGCAATCCTGCTGCGGACTGCACTCCCCCTCTTCCAAATCACTTTTCAATCCCCAAAGGACTCTGGTTGGCCCACCACTGGGCTTCCATGTTATGTGGGCTTGGATGGCCATGGACAGCTCCCTCTCCATCATGCACCAGAATGTGAATAAAACATTCAAAATCATGCAGATGTGTCATGACTATGTTCACTCACGTATGGAAGTATGGCTGGATGTAGGGACAATGATTGCACAAGAAGGTACACCCTGGTAAATGACATCAATGCGCATGTTCATCCCCAAGACACATGGCCAATTGGATGACTGTGAAGGTGGGTACTAGCTGTGTCCCCATTGCACATTAGCAACAATCTCACAACCCCTCAACGTATGCACAAGTCCATGTATTGAATAGGGCTGTGTGTAGGAATGACCAAATCGGAAGCAGGTCAGAAGTGGTGTCCTACATCACATGTGACGACAGAACTTCACGTCGCATGCCTACTCACGCACATCTGTGTGGACACATTCTGTAATGATTCATGACATTGCTCAACATGGTCAGAGGTTGGACACCATACTCACATTGCTGAAGACACGTAAGAGCACAGGTGTACCAGCAACTATCCCAAAACAATGTCTGGCTCACAGAGGTGGAGCTGTCAAAAGGGACCCAACCCCATTGTACATGCGACAGTCAGTTCCTCCCTGTGTAGGGACGATGCTCATTGTGGCACAGGAGTGGTCAATCTAATCAACACCCATCACAGTTAGACACCAGTGGTGTTGCGTAGACTTTATTGGCATGTGCGTGTCAGTACGGACAAGGCAACGGCCACAACAGGCAGGGACATGCTTAAGACACTTACACGCAGCATGGGAACATGTCGAGGTGCAGGGAATGGGGAGGCAAAAATGAACACCAATCATCACGGATGGCAACGGTCTCAGCCCACCTTGCCTTGCTGGATGAGTCATGTGTTGTTTGGCGTCTGGCCATTGCCCTGTGTGAGGGGGCACGACTCACAGCCCATGGGGTCTGCATAGTTCTCTGCCACCCGACTGCACCGACTGTCTGCTCTGCTGACAGTGATCAGGTGAAAGGGTCCGACAAGTTGACATGTCGTGCTACATTGCCATGTGTGTACTCTCCCCCCAGCAGTGTGTCCGACTTGGTAACGTTGCCAAACGACGCTGTGCTGCTCCAACCATGGAACTGCATCACCTTGCACAGGTGTGTGTACACACACGTACCCCCCAGCAGTGTGTCCGACTTGGTAACGTTGCCAAACGACGCTGTGCTGCTCCGACCATGGAACTGCATCACCTTACACAGGTGTGTGTACACACACGTACCCCCCAGCAGTGTGTCCGACTTGGTAACGTTGCCAAACGACGCTGTGCTGCTCTGACCATGGAACTGCATCACCTTGCACAGGTGTGTGTACACACACGTAGTTCCACGCACATGCATTCAGAGTCCAGACGAAGGCAGACATGTCCTCTGTTGTGGTGGGATATGTGAGCATTCCCCACGATGCTACAAGGTGTTGGGACCAGTGCTGTGGGTGACAATACTATGTGGCTGCAGGGACGTAGTTACTCATCCATGTATGCCAGCGCCGCTTCATGTGCAATGTGTTCCAATAGTACGTCGTTGTCGGGTTCAAGGAACACCAGGGTGAGCCAATCCATTAACTGGTCCGGGCAGATGTCCTCAGTCCACGCCGTTTCCCCAATCCGCAACACAGCCCAATAGGGGAGCACCTCAATGTGGTCACTGCACACGAGGAGTTGTGCAATCTCCCATGCGCAACTGCCAGCACATACACCAAGGATCAGTGCATCCCATGCACGGCTATCCAGGTGACACTCCTGTTCGTGGGCCAATAGGGGGCGCACTGTCAGGTCATAATCCAATTCAGCTACCGTTGCGTTGGATAGGCAGACCTCCATGGGCCACTCGAATGTGCATGATCGACAGTGGAACCAGGGCTGGACGCAGGTGACGTAGGCAAGACGGAAACTCAGATTGAAACTGATTCGCAACACTGCCATTGGCAGGGATCCCAACAGATGCAGCATTCGTGCACGGTACAGTTCCACGTGACAGGGGTTGTGCATGTGCCCAGGAATGCCTGCCATTGCGTTTGTTGGTCTCGTGGCACAGGCACTCCTCAGACCGGCGGATGTTCGGTGGACGATATGCCACAGCTCTGGGCAATGAGTCGTATGTGTGTGCAATGTTTGGACGTATGGGTAGTTCTTGACCAATGTGTCAAGGGCATCCCTTGCAGGTGTAGGTCGTGCAGGGACAAGTGTGTGTGGGGTGTGGGCACATTGGTGTTTCATTAGCGCAGTTCGTGGTGTGGGAGTCGTCGGAGGCTGGTATGGTATCTCACGCAGGGTGTGCCAGCCGCATTCAGGACCAAGGTCGGGGGTTTGGTTGGCCTTCGGCCTTGTGTGTTGAGACAAAGGAGCTTTCATTCCTGATTTTTGTCTGACTACTGCTTGCATGTCTTAATTGTGATGTGGAGTTCGCGCTGACTTTGATGCCAGGCCTGTGATTTGGGGTGCGCAGATTTTGAGACACACGCAGCTGTTGGCATGTTTGCATGAGCTAAGGGCCCGATTGGCCTTGCGCTCCTTGTTCAGTCTCTCTCTTTCTCTTTCTTTCTCTCTCTTTCTCTCTCTCCCTGTCCTTTGATGGGTGCCTGCCACACCTTCTTATCTTGGATATTGTCTTGCAGGCTGTGAGTCACAGATTGTCCAGGGATGCCCCGCCATGACTCCTCAGAATAGTTGTTTGGTAACAAATTAGAATGTGACATTTTGTTTGGTCTTTCAATGGTGTATGTATGAATCAGGATTTCAGTGCTCACGTGTATGTTGATTGTTGCAATTGTGCGACATCAGGCGGGTGCTTGTGTTCATGTTTCCGTGCAGTTGATGTGCTGTGTCTTGGTCCGGAGGAGGTGGGGGGTGCCCAGGGTGGGGCTGGTGGCGGTGGGTGTTGTGGCCCTCTTGGGTGTCCGGCACGCATATTCAGTGGCTCCATGGCATCTGTTCTTCAGGTGTGGCTCGGGGCTGGGCTCTCTTTTGTGGTGAAGGCTGTCATCCGACTTTGCACCAGGTCGGAGCAGGTGTTAGTTTCCTGCTGCTAACGCGCCTTATCGCATGTTTTGTGATCTTATCGCGGATCTGGCTGGTCGTTGTGAATGTTGAGGAGTGGTGTTGTCGCGGCTTTTTGCACGGGAACGCCTACTCTGCATCTCATTAGCGATAATTGCCGGGGTCATCTGTGGCGATGTTTTTTGAGGCTGCTATCGCAGGTAAACTGGTGTTATGGGCTGTTGACACCAGCTTGTGAATGGGGAGATGAATTTATCGCAACTTTGGCTGCGATAAAGTACCGTTAACTCGGCGATAAGTCCTTGAGAACATGCCCCTTGGTTATTAATCTCACCATATGAATGTTATTCAGGGTTTACATATATACGAATTTAGAGAAAGTTTCATGAGAACATTTCAACAAAACCGTGTAGCACCTACTTTTCTTTTGTCATTTTTGGTGTACACGTTATAACATGAGCTAATAATTTTGCGATTTCTCATGGAAATCGATCTGTTACACATTTATTTTCTTTAGTCTTATTAATATCACATTCATGATCATAAAAATCAAACCCATTAGTACTTGTTTAATGACCATATCTACTGAATTTAAGTTCGAAATATGTCAAAATATCTTCCCATCTGCATGCTTTTACGATGCAGTATCTGAATCACTGTTGTATGTCATTTTTCAACAATGTGGTACTTTAACACACGTTTGTCATCATTTGTGTAAAATGTCAAAATCATTTCTTTTGTCACTAAATTTGTTAAATGAAGTTTCTGCTCCATCAGTTGGAATGTGGAATGTGTATGCGGTGTGATGTGGAGTGTGGATGGCAGTTTGAAGAGATTGGAGGAGATGCCAAGTCCTATTTTCACTCCGTCCTGTTTAATGGAAAAACTTCTTGATCCCTCATACCTGGATATGGCTCTTTATTACAATTACTTTCTTTGATGCTTTGATGACATGGGAAAGGTTCCACGTAATTTCGGTATGTACACTAGTATAAAAAAGCACTAGTAATAAAAAGCACCCTACTCATTTGATAAGTCGATTGTACTATGGAGCCCAACCCATAATCCTTTGCTGGAAGTTTTATCTAATTACTCATAGCACTATTTCAGACTAAGGGGGAGATTTACAAAAAAGGCACGCAGCGCAGAACGGCCCCCCACGAGGCTGCGCTGCATGAGCGACAGGGAGGAGGCAGGAGTGTGCTGTATCTTCAGAGATATGGCTCTCTCCTCCCCTTTCCCTTGTGCCGGCACTGATTTCAGCTGCCGTGCACCACGCACACACCTTAGCGCCATAGCGCTATGGTGTGTGCATGAGTCTAGCATAGGTTTTGTACAGGGAGGGTACCCTTCTTGTACAAAATACTATGCCTAGACACGATGGAATGCTTTTCCCACTTTGTATGCGTGCTGCACAGTGCAGCACAGATGCAAAGTTGGAAAAACATGGAGAAATTAAAGCATTTATCCTGTTAGCGCCTCCTTTGAAGGGGTGGTAACTTTTGGCGCAAAACCATGCGTACAAATCTTTGTAAATATGGTTTTGCGTCAAAAGGCTTGGGTAGCTGCATGGGAACGCCCATGTTCCACCCATGTAATGCCCCCTCGACGCTAAGTAACGCAAAGCAGTGCTCTGGCTGCTTTGTGCTACTTTGAGGGTGGTTTCCAATGCAAAACAAGTTTTGCGCTGGAAAGTAATTGCAAAAAAAAACATTTCACGCTATTAGCGTCACTCTTGTGATGCTAACCCAACGCAAAATGTTAGTAAATCTCCCCCATGTCAGTTAATAGACATAGAGAGGGTGCTAGACTGACTTCTGCCCCCTTATGTTTTTCTTCTGAGACACATGGCTGTCTGCCTGAAGTTTAAATGTCAAAAGCAACCCGCTTTTCGAATTAATTATTAGAATTCACTTGATGTGACTTAATGGAGAAATGGTATCTCATAAAACAATTTTGTGAAAGTTGTATGCCTTCAAGTTGTATATTTTCTCAATTAAAGTGGTTAATACGCTTTGAGGGTTGTCCTAAATAAATATTAATCTCATTTGGATATGAAAAGGCCATGATAACAAAAAGACAAGTTAAAAGACTTGTGGTTAAATGCCTAAGTGTCCTGTTTGGCTTTAAAGTCTTACTTATCCTTTGCAATTCAACTGAAGCCCATATTTTTTAGCCACTGCATTGATTTGTTCGTTCATGCAAGCGTACATGCATACATTTACTGTATTTAATATACTACTTCAGTAAATTACCTGACTAGCGGGTGCTGGTTTTCAATAGGGCAATTTTCACGATTCACAGTATGTATTTTTTGATTTATAAAACGAATCATAAAAACAACAAAGCACAAATTACATATTATTAAATGTTCACCCAGGAACTCTCACCTCTTAAGGTGGGTCTTCTGGTGGCAGGAAACACCAACATCTAGCCAACAAGCTTGGTGGCATATTTATGAGCCCTCTTGTGTTGCTCTTGCACTATGCAACATGGGTCAAGAGCGACACAAATGAAAAATGAGATTTAAGAAGCCACGCATGGCCCAGCGCGACTTCATAAATCTCGAGTATCATAACGCAGCGCAAATTGCTGCGCTGCATTACTCTGTGCTAGGGAGAGTTTCCATGGATTTTTACTCATTCCCAGATTTACAAGAACAGGTTAACCTTGGAATGTGGCAAAAAGAAACTCCTCCCAAATGGAGGCATAACTAGGAGAAATATCTTTATTTCTCCTCCGTTTTCCCCTTTCAATGTGCGCTGCATTCAACAGCGCACATAGAAAGCGGAAAAACCCTCTGATGATTGTTTTTGTGCAGGAAGGTTCCCCTTCCTGCACAAAAATAATCTGGCATGCAACGCAGACACTCTTGCACCATGGTGTAAGGGTGCCTGCATTGGAGCTAGGCAGCCTATTGTGCGCCAGCGCAACAGGAAAGGACAGGAATTTGCCGTATTGCCTTAAATACGGCGCATTCCTGCCCTTTTCCAGTGACACAGGGCAGCCAGGTGACTTGCTGCTCTGCAGCACTTTTTCATAAATATGGCCCTTGTTCACCTTGTTGCCATGACCAACATAGCTAACAATTTCCAAGATCACGCTGAGTCTGTTTTTCTTCCCTTCCTAATTTTAAAAATGTCCTTGTTTTTTCACTTAACGAAAATAGCCTAACTCTTTAAAAAATATGTGAAGCTGTGAGACACTCATCTTTGGAACTTCATGCACCCTTACAATTTCTATGCATAAATTAAAAGCCCTACAATATGACCACTGTAATCCTCCTTGGCAATCTGAGATGGCTTTTGAGGAGAGACCAACGTGGTGTGTCTCGATGTTACTTAAATGTTATTACCTTCTTTTAATGAAATATTATTACCCTGCCAAGGGCATTAATTGCTGTTAATTGCTCATCAAGCAAAATTTCGCCTAAGCCAAAACATATTTTGGGTTTAAGTCCCCTGCTGCTGAGATCCAGGTTTATATAGCAGATTCCAGGGTATAATAACAGTAGGATACCTCTGGTGCTTAGTGCAGGTACTGGAGAGACATCTGTGATATCTAGCCAAAGGCTTGACTCATCATAAAATATAATGTAGGGTTAATGACTGTTGCAAAACTCAATGTGTATGATGGAGGCAATTGATTTGTACTGTACGTAGCTAGCTTAGTTCGTTACTTGAATCTTATACTACCTACAGTTTATAAGTTAAAATATTTGTAACATAGCACAGCGAGTTATGAACCAGCATCAAGGAGATGTATGTATGTAAACTGCAAGGCATACATTTAGAAACTTTATGGTTGTATCTCAATCTTTTGGTATTCTAAGGTTGCCAAAAAGGTTTACTTTGAGTAGTAATAAAGACGTATCAGTACAGAAAACCACTGTATTCTGTAAACCATGCTCATGTTTTAAATCCTGACTTGGTGTTTCCCAGACCAAGTGTATTTAACATGCAGTGCCTACCAGTATGGACGATATGTGACTCCTACATCTTGTAACCCTCATAGCCCTATATAACATTTCCTATATATTGGTGTACACACTTGTTAGATTCATTGGCTTTGTGTAATATCTGTGTGATGTAAAGTGCTCTGACATTCTACATTTTGTTGAGTAGCACTATATAAGGAATGTAAAAAAAATTAGTAAGTGCTAAATAAATGGCTATTGGTGTAATTGTTCATATAGACATCTTTGTGGCATTCTTCCATACAGTGCATGCATATCTCCTATACAAAGGTGCTGAAAAAGTCAAGAACCTGATTCTAAATAATTAGCTTTTCTGGTAAAGGGACAACAAAGCTATGTCTTTATTTCCCTCCGTGGTATTAGCATCAAGCTATTTCCAGCCAAGAGAAGACTCGAAGGAAATTGAGTGCTGATGGCGTTTTAAGTGAAGCATTTGTTGTATTGGTCCTGCTGGAATTGAAAATAAGAAACTTTTCTCACCTCCTGCAGGTTGCTGCTTTGAACGCAAAACAGACATAGTATGCGTTGCTGGGACACCCGAACAAAGTCAGCATATTTCACTGGGATCGGTCTGAATCCCATATCCAGTTCAATAATAGTTGCCAGATCTGGGTTGAATCCCATCATTACCTGCACTTACTATACCAGAATGGAAACACTGTGGGGGATATTCTCAAGGACCAGCGATACCTATCGCAAACGCCAGTTAGTGGCAGTTTTTTTATCGCCGCCTAACCCTGAATACTATCGCCATGTTAGCGGCGTATTAACAAGCTGTCGCTACATGGCGATAGTATCAGGGAACGGCGGTGAAAACTGCTGCTAACATCAGCGCGATGGCGATAGGAAATCCGGTGTTAGTGGGCGAAAACTACCGATAGGCCCATTAGCGGCAAAAAAACTCACGTTAGTCAGCCCAACGTGAGTTTTTCTTGCCTCTAATGCAAAAAATAGCCTATCAGTCAACATCCAATAGAAAATAGGCATACAAACCAAAAAAATGCAGAATGGAGCAGCCAGGGCCAAGTGCAGCACACATCAACAACCCCTGCAAGCCACCCAACTTCCAGGATGACCAGGATGAGAGCCAGGATGCCTCGCTGGACCTGCGTCTGGAGCCTGGATGCCTTGCTGGACCTGCGTCTGGAGCCTGGATGCCTCGCTGGACCTGCGCCTGGAGCCTGGATGCCTCGCTGGATCTGCGTCTGGAGTCTGCATGCCTCGCTGAACCTGCGTCTGGAGCCTGGATGCCATGCTGGACCTGTGTCTAGAACCTGGATGGGATGCGGAGGAGCTGTGGAGTCGATGAGCCGTGGCGGTAGACATTGAGGCGCGACGATTGCCCGTACCTGGTGGTGAAGTCTGGCAGGTCGCATGGAGACACGTTGCTGACCTGTGTGAGAAGACCGCCTTGCGCACCTTGGAGCTGTTAATAGTAGCGTCGCTCCTGTGCCCCAATGTAGGGAGGTCTGCATCGTATACTACGATCCACCACTACACCGGGGTGCACGGAGGGGGATTACCAACGGTGGGTGCCGCCTCTCTGCATCACAGGCCGGATGATGTTGGGCTAGCCGGACGCTTTGGAGGGTGAGGCCCCTAAGCTGCGCCGAACTTGTGTGGCGGGAGCGCTGCAACTTCACGCCTAAGGGGGCCCTGCTGCATCAACTGCATCGGGAGGTTCACCAGTTGACTTGGCGATGACTGCTGTACCCAGGCTTGTGAAATCACACCTGGCTGAGGCTCCTGCTGGCTGAGTCACAGATTTGGAGAGAGTGCTGTGGATTGTGCCACGGTGTCATTGTCCAGGTAAGGAGAAGGTGGGATGCGTAGTGCAGGACGCCTGGGGGTCGAGTCGCCCAGGCCTAGCACACATAGATGACGCACCCCCAGTGGCGGCTCATCGGCTATGGCGGAAGAGCGTTGCCCCACTGCTTTCAAGCAGTGCAGAAGAGGAACAATCATCACATGATGATAACTTACTGATGTAACCATGCTATGTTTCCTTTGCTAGGACTGCTCCAAGCACGGGGCAAGGCATGGGCGGATTGGCATGCCCACTCAAGTGCGCAATGACTGTTTGATCGGCCCACTCAGGCCGCCCAAAGCAGTCATGCGCACTTCCCTGTTCATAATGCAGGCTGCATTACAGCCTGCATGGATAACATGCCCACTCCTCCAGCCCCTGGCTGCATGCCTTGTCCCGTTGCCAATTACCAATCCCACCGCGGCATCGCAGCGTTGTGATTGGCTCAGGGGAGGTAGCCTGGCTGCCTACTTCCTGTTCCTGGAAGCAGACGCAGGAGAGCAGGAGCAACGAAGACACGGGACCCGGCTTCGAGGTAAGACTTCCCTTATGAAAATATTTACAACACCCGCTCACACACACACCCTGCGTCCACGCCCCATCTAGTGTTCTTGGCGGCGTTTACCACCTCCCAGCTGTCCAGCCCCCCCACACTTCTCAATGGCGTCCGCTGTGCGCCCATGCGCAGCGGGCGTACCACTCGTGTGCCAAAGGTACATACGTAGTTACAACGCATGCCATTACATGGCATTCCATTCCAATGCATACTAATACTAGGCATATTGCAACAGTAGGGAAGCTGATGCATAGCGGAGACATAAAAATTACTATTCCCACTTCAGTGAGTGCACCCAAAAACTAGCCTTTGTACCCCAAACCAAACCGTGAACCCTAAAATTCCTTTTTGAGCCCCCAAAACACCCCAATATTCATATTTTACCCCAAAACACACCCCAATTTCCATATTTCACCCCAAAACACCCCCCAATTTCCATATTTTACCCCAAAACACACCCCAATTTCCTGATCAGACATCCGAAACCCATACCCACCCGAAGAACTTTTAATTACCCCATTACTGACCTCACAATGCGTTGTAATCAAATGCGATGTAAAGGCACCTGATTTGTCGGAGTTGCGTTGTTAACAATGTACTGCCTGCATTGTAATGGTCGTCTCCCGTGCCAAAGGCAACCCATAGCTACGCCGTTTGCATTCGTCTGCCCCTGGACCACGCTCAGCACCAAGGAGCCTTCCTCTTGGACACACCACCGCTACGACGCCAGCACCCTCCTTGCCATCAACCCTGGACGCCAGCTCGCCTGCCAGGACCTACCTCTGCTACGGACCGGACGTCGCCATCGCCATCACTGACGGCTGCAGTATCACCCGCAAGGAGCACCCCGACCGTCAAGGAGGAGGCATTGCCATCACCTACAGAAGCACACTCCGACTGCCCACGCACTCTAATGACCCAAGGGTGACCATGGACCACCTAAACTCCCAGATCTGGACCAAGCCCAAGTACATCCTCATGTGCAGACCCCCCGGGCCATGGCCCCCCATTCTCCAATACCATTGTAGACCTCATTGCACCCCAGGGTCTCCCATCCACCTACGACATCCTACTCGGTGATCTCAAGTTCCACCTCGACAACCCCAGTGACCAGAACACTACCCCTTCCTGGGGAAGGTCCCCTACATCAGACGCAAGCAGCAAGTCACCTCAACAAGCCACATAGCAGGACATACGGTCGAGCATGTCACCTCCGCCAGCGGGAACTTCAACTAAAGCCACAACACCGGACTATCCTGGACCCACCATCATTGGTAACATCATGTCTTCACCTTGCCCACCGGACACCACCGCCATCATCGCACCCCCTCGCAGCTGGATCAAGGCTCCCGAAGAACGTCTCGTCAACTCCCTCCGCACCAACACTCCACCAATGCTTCCAAACGATGACACCGCAGCGCGCAACCACCACCGATTGTTCTCCAACAGTGCCGACATTCGGACACCCCTCATGAACGGCACTGCGTCAGTGCCTTCCGCCTGCCTGATGGCAGGCGTGAGGGTGACGCAGTGCCACAGGGATAGGCTGGCGTTGCATCATGGTTGTGACACGACTGCAGCAATGCGTGACTTTAGCGCAGACAGATACGTCAGGATTCCTGACATGTCTGTCATTACTTGCGACATGGAGCTCTGTCCAGTGAATACAGCACATCCATGCTGTCGCAAGAAGGGCGTAGTGAGAAGTGTTGCAACGCTGTCTTGTCGCAGCGCTGCAACACTTTTCATGACTGGGGCACAGGAATGCGCACTATTTTTTTGATGGTGCGCATTCCTGCACTGTAGTTTTGTCGCAGGGCAGCGCTGCAACATTGCTTGCAGCGCTATCCAGCACCAAAACCTGCTGAGATGAGGCCCCAAGTGTTATCCCCATTTTTAAGACCAGCTATTTTCTGGTCTTAAGTAACTGGCTCTAACTGCAGTTAGAAACAGTTTTTTTGCTCTTCACAACTTCAAGGATCCCCTTGTGAATATGGAGTAATGGGGTTTGTGTGCGTTTTTGCACGTAAACGCCTCTCCTGCATATAATTATCGCTAACAGAAGTAGCGATCTTTACAACTGACGTTTTTGCCTAAAAACTGTCGCTAACAGCTGTTAGCGACAGCTTGGTAATAGAGCAATAAAATTATCGCCGCATTAGCGGCAGAAAAGTGCTGCTAACTCGACGATAACTCCATGTGAATATGCCCCGGTGTGTACAAATAAAACATTTAAATTTGGCTGGTTCCTGTCATCTGCATTCATGAAACTAAAAATGGGTGTCTTATATATTATTGTGACGTTTCACACTTCATTATAGTGTGTATTTAAATTTTTTCTCTGCTTTGATATGGCCATAGAACATCTAAGAATAAATATCATGTTGCACATAGTGAAATGTTATCACTGCCACACAGAGGTGCACTCGTGCACAGGCCTTATGCTGTCAGTCAAATTGAAATGAATGCTAAAAATTCCGGGAGCCATAAGTAATGGGCTGTTTTATAAGCGCGGTAGTTCAGTTTAAGAATATATTCATATTTACAAAGTCTTCTTAACCCTAATAAAACTTAGATAGAATAAACTATGGCTCCTACAATAAAAGAGAACACCATTTAGTTTCTAATTATAGAGCAGCATTTCTGAGAACTGACAGCCGAAGACGACAAAGGGGCTGGGTCGGGCTTTGTAGGGTGATCAGAGTGGAATGAAGTGAAGATCAGAGGTTGGAAAGCAGGAAAGAGAACTGTTCCCAGATACAGAAGTGATTATTTCTTGAATTGTTTATCGTAGAGTAACTAAATCTGTTTCGAAGATCTCGAGGGCAGCAGCGTCTGTGTTTATCTGCCGAGTAAGCAAGTTAATAGGTTTACAGAATTAATTAAGTTAAGAGTTCATGTCTGTCACCCCAGAGGCCCTGTATGAGTCTTTTTTACACAGTCCTTGCACAATTCAAAATGATGGTATTGGAAGGTCGGGTGCCATGGAAAGAAAGGGCTTCGAAAGGAGGTGTATCCTCCTATTTAAACAGTTATTGGCAAAGCAACGATGTGAGACCTTGACAACTTTGTAAAATGTATATATTTTATTTTTATTGCACGCATATGCCACAAAATAAAGAGAAAAAAATATGTTGCCACCTTAAATGTGGCCTCCAGGCAGAGATAGCCCCTTGGCAAAGTATAGGAAAACTTTAAATAAAATAGTAGGAATACTTACATGAAAATAATAAAATTAATTATATATATATATATATATATATATATATATATATATATATATATATATATATATATATATATATATATTCACTGAAAAAACCATAGGTTTTAGGGACAGTTATAGTTAGTTGGACATTTCACTCGTACAAAACCCGTGAAATTCCCCCGTTATAGTTAGTTCAGCTAACTATAACTCGCACCCCCGCAATGCACTGCTGATGACGTCACATATTACATCACTCATGACATGGTCAGTGACATCACTGAGGACATCTCAGAGGACATCACTGATGACATCACTGATGACATCATCCATGTGATAATTTGATGCATCTTCTCACACCCTAATATAACTTTTGATACACCCACTGTAAATTACAGACTGCCATTGTCAAAACCATAGACACTCCAACACCAATAACTATATACACACTCACTGATTCTTAGGTCTACACACACATCCACTCACTCACCTGTACAGTCACTCATACTTACGGTCACTCAGTACAGGACTATCATATGCACTCATACACCTACATAGACACTCACACACCGCCACTCATTGATACAGGTACTCACACACCTGTGCAAACGCGCCCGGTTGCGCGTTTTAAGTTGGGGGATTAAGTCCCCTTGAATCATGAGGGTCCCTGGGGTCCAACTAGCCCACCCTGTACCTCCAGTATGCGCCAGAGAGCTGCATTGCAGAGAGGTGTTCAGAGGCCACGCCCCTTTTTACACCTCTCTGCAATGCAGCTCTGTGGCGCTTTCTGGACGTACCTGGTGGGCTAGTTGTCCCCCAGGGATCCTCAGGACTGAAGGGATTTAATTCCCCATCTTAAAAACGCGCCACGGGGCCTGTTTGCACACATGTCACCTGAAGCCCCGCCCCCTCCCTTCACCACTGTGCAAACGCGCCCCGTGGCGCGTTTTAGGTTGGGGGATTAAGTCCCCTTGAATCTGAGGGTCCCTGGAGTCCAACTAGCCCACCATGTACCCTCCAAAAAGCGCCACAGAGCTGCGTTGCAGAGAGGTGTAAAAGGGCGTGGCCTCTGTACACCTCTCTGCAACGCAGCCCCTGGTGCATACTGGAGGTTCCTGGTGGGCTAGTTGGCCCCCAGGGACACCCAGTATTCAAGGGGAATTACTTCCCCTTCTTACAACGTGCCAGGGGGCGCGATTGCAGACTGCTGCAGGGAGGGGGCGGTGCCTCCGGCACGATGCCGGTCTTTTTTTTTCTTTCTTTTTTTTTTGTATGGGAGGGGGGCTGCGTGGCCCCCCTTCCCTCGGCCACTTTTGGCCCCGGGGACCCCATCCCCCGGGGCCTGAGGATTTTTTTTTTTTTTTTAAACGGGAAGGGGGCCGCGTGGCCCCCCTTCCCTGGGCCTCTATTGGCCCCGGGGACCCCATCCCCCGGGGCATGCCCTCTTTTTTAATTAAAAATATTTGGAGGGGGGCTGCGTGGCCCCCCTCCTCAGGCCATTTAAGGCCCGGGGACCCCATCCCCCAGGGCCGGCCTTGACGTTTTTTGTTTTTTTTTCTCTAAAATTTTATTTTTGGGGAGGGGGGCTGCGTGGCCCCCCTCCCGGGCCACTAATGGCCCTGGGGACCCCATCCCCCGGGGCCTGGCCACTCGTTGGGGACCATGCGGGGTCCCCAATCCCCGCACGGTCCCGCCGGCTCCCCGCGTCCTGCGGGAGCCGGCGACTGCTTTCCATAAGGGGAGCTGCTGACATGCAGCTCCCCTTATGGAAAAGCTGTCTGCTGCTTCATTGAAGCGAGAGCAGGTTTCTGCTCTCGCTTCAATGAAGCAAAGCAAGCTTGCAATGACAGGGCGGGAGCCGCGAGGCTCCGTCCTGCCATTGCAAACAGCAGTGTCCCGGGGGTAGGCACCCGGGACACTGCAGGAGCCGGCCCTGGGGGTGGCGGTCCCCAGGGCCACCACAGGCTCCAGGAGGGGGCCACATGGCCCCCCTCCCAACATCTACTGAGGGTCCGTTCGGACCCTCGAGCACCGAGGACCTCCACCTCCCGGGGCTTCGGGGGTCCGAAACGGACCCCCACATTTCTTTAATTAGTGCCCCGGGGAGGTGGCAGTCCCTGGGGCGTGTGGGGGGGCTGGAGCCCCCCCACACAGGTAATTTTGTTATAAAAAAAATAAGCCCCGGGGGGTGGCGGTCCCCGGGGCTGCGGGGGGGCCGTGTGCCCCCCGCCACCATTATTTATTTGAAGCCCGGGGGGGTGGCGGTCCCCGGGGTTTGGGGGGCCTTAGAGGCCCCCCTAAAATATAAACCCACCCCCCGCATGGCCCCGGGACTTAGCCCACCCGGGGGCAAAATAGCCTCGAAGCGCGGGAGACCGCGCTTCGAATTTTTTTTAATCACGGCAGGATCCGCGCACCCTAAGCGCATCCTGCTGATTTTTTCTGCCCAGGGGGTCCTTGTGGGACCCCCTGAGCAGACCTAGGGGGTCAGGGTGTTTCTACCCTGCCCCCTTTTTGCGTTTTGCGACTTGTTTCTGTGCCTCGGTTCTACCGAGGCACTAAATGGCTGCCAACACTTCCTGATTTGGAGTGTTGACAGCCACTTGACAGCCAATTAGCATGCAGCTCATGATCGGGAGGGTGCGCGGACCCTACGCGGCCATAGATATATATGTGATTTTACTTTTGATTTTCTCAGGATCTACTGAACGGATTTACGCCATTTAAGCAAAAGGCATGACTCTGAACCAAGGGCTACCTTTTTGCCAAATTTGGTGTAATTCCGTTCAGCAGTTCGGGCTGTAGCTGCGACTAAAGGTTCCTATGGAAAATTGCATGGGGAAAACACGTTTTGGGACCCCCTTTTTTCTCGGCCTCCACTTGACGAATCACCCGAGACTTTCAGGATAGGAGCGGACCGGAGCGCCCCACGAGTTTTAGAAAATTTCGCGAAGATTCGTCAACCGGCGCTAAAGTTATTTCAAATAGAATGTTGCGGATTTCCTATGGAAAATAGGTCCTAACTATAACTATCTACTGGCGAACGCCAGTAGATAATATATATACATATATATATATATATATATATATATATATATATATATATATATCCAGACAACAAATGACGCGGCACTCCAAAGCAGGATACTTGTGAAATTTATTTAATCACAACACCACTCAACCAACGCGTTTCAGCCCTCACACGGCTTTCTTCACGGTTAGTGAGTCCTTCTTTCATTACGCCTTAAATACCCATATCTGCCATAATGATGCATCATGGGATTCGTAGTGCGTGTATTTCAAAAAGAAAAAAACTTTATACATATTTACAAAAAGGACAATTGCGCATGTGTCAGGATCTTTACAGATTATGGTGACTTTGACATTACTTCGTAAGCGCTTTACTTTTTCACAAAGTATTGGATATAGTATCCTTGCATTTATTGCAAGCAATTGATTTGTATATAACACAACATTTTTTGTGCATTAAGATCAAATCATCGGAATAGTACCCTTTGCTGGTGATATATTCTATTATGTGATTTTTAAAAATTTGGTCATTTAATACAACTTATCTAAATCGTTTTCACAGGGTCGGGTATAGTACCCTCATTTTTTTACCACCAGTATATATAGTATGGCAGATTATTCCTTTTCTTTTAACACTGTGCCAAAAGATACTTCTTATTCCAAGTGCACAAAAAGTTCTTCGTCATTATTTATCCCTCTGAGAATTTTGTTCTCAGCCTTATAATGTACTTGGATTCCATTTGTCGTAATTTCCTTATTCTGTCTCCACCCCGTTCTTCTGGGGGATCATGTGAATTCCATAATAGGTCATTGCTCTCCAGTCTCCCTTTTGACATTGTGACATATGTTTTGCTGTGGCATACGTCATGTTTCCATTTTTCACTGCACGGATATGTTCTAGAATACGTTTTTTAACCATGCATGTTGTACTCCCAATATATTTCATTCCGCAATTACACTCTATCACATAGATAACAAACTGAGATGTACAGGAAATGTTTTGCTCAATTGTGATTTGCTTTCCATCTGGTTCCACAATTGTCCTGACGTTCTTGCCAATTTTGCAGGCCTTACACACATTGCATTTCTTAAAACCTCTTTGTTGATCCAGTAACCAATTTGTTTGTGGTCTCTCCTGAAAATGGCTTTTCACCAACATATCCTTTAGATTTTTAGTCTTCCTATAGGTAACAATTGGTTGGGGTCCTAAAACTTTACCAATATCTGGGTCTCCTGCAATTAAATGCCAGTATTTTTTGATTTTGTTCGTTATCATTCCACTTTCTTTGCTGTATGTCGTGATAAATCTTGGTGGTCCCTGTTCACTTGTTTCTTGGATTTTTGATTTTGGGATTAATGTATCTTCTCTTGATTTTTGATCAGCACGTTTTTGCATTTCCTTAATGTGGTGTCATTATAACCTCTCACTTTTAATCTCTGCATTGTCTCTTGAATCTTGTCTTCTGCATCTTCCTGCTTTGAACAATTACGCTTCATGCGGATAAATTCACCATAGGGGATGCTTTCCAGGAGGGGTTTCGGATGGAAACTCGTTCCATATAAAATGCTGTTGGTAGCAGTTTTCTTCCTAAATAGTGTGGACTGGATTTGATCATTTTCAATATAGATCTTAGTGTCTAAAAATTCAATTTCCTTTTTGTTCTTGGTGCACGTAAATGATAAACCAATCTGATTGTTATTCAATTTCAAAAAATACTCATTAAAATCATGCTCAGTGCCGTTCCATATTAAAAACAAATCGTCAATGAATCGGACCCAGTGCACGATCCGATCAAGCTCTTCTACGACTCCCAGAATGCGAGACGTGCACCAAGCACGGCCCACTGAGGGCGGGACTTGCAATAAATTTGTGAACTAAGGAAACCGCCTGTGAGTGTCATTTTCACATCGACCTTTGAAAAAGCGGCAGCAGCCGAGAAACGCGTCAGGTCAGAAGAAAAGATAACCGGGGAGCAGCAATGGGTGGTTCTTCCCTTGTAACCAAGCCGGATGGTTGAAATTCCTGCGAGCGCCCCTGCAAGCTCTTGGGCGATTTGGTGAACAATTTATAAAACGGCAGTCCTGCCGTGTAGGAGCAGCAACATCCTGACAAATGAAAAGGAGGCCGCGGGTTTGAACTGTGTCGTAACCTGAATGCGGTGCAGGAATTTGGGATATAATGAACCAACGCGCTGCTCTGGGGCCCACTGAGGGTAAATATGTGTGTTATGCTGACAGCTTGCAGGACCTACTAAAGGTGATATTTATGTTTCCCCAGGGACTACGACTCCCAGAATGCGGAGACGTGCACCAAGCACGGCCCACTGAGGGCGGGACTTGCAATAAATTTGTGAACTAAGGAAACCGCCTGTGAGTGTCATTTTCACATCGACCTTTGAAAAGCGGCAGCAGCCGAGCAACGCGTCAGGTCAGAAGAAAAGATAACCGGGGAGCAGCAATGGGTGGTTCTTCCCTTGTAACTAAGCCGGATGGTTGAAATTCCTGCGAGCGCCCCTGCAAGCTCTTGGGCGATTTGGTGAACAATTTATAAAACGGCAGTCCTGCCGTGTAGGGGCAGCAACATCCTGACAAATGAAAAGAAGGCCGCAGGTTTGAACTGTGTCGTAACCTGAATGCGGTGCAGGAATTTGGGATATAATGAACCAACGCGCTGCTCTGGGGCCCACTGAGGGTAAATATGTGTGTTATGCTGACAGCTTGCAGGACGTACTAAAGGTGATATTTATGTTTCCCCAGGGACTACGACTCCCAGAATGCGAGACATGCACCAAGCACGGCCCACTGAGGGCGGGACTTGCAATAAATTTGTGAACTAAGGAAACCGCCTGTGAGTGTTATTTTCACATCGACCTTTGAAAAAGCGGCAGCAGCCGAGACACGCGTCAGGTCAGAAGAAAAGATAACCGGGGAGCAGCAATGGGTGGTTCTTCCCTTGTAACTAAGCCGGATGGTTGAAATTCCTGCGAGCGCCCCTGCAAGCTCTTGGGCGATTTGGTGAACAATTTATAAAACGGCAGTCCTGCCGTGTAGGGGCAGCAACATCCTGACAAATGAAAAGGAGGCCGCGGGTTTGAACTGTGTCGTAAACTGAATGCGGTGCAGGAATTTGGGATATAATGAACCAACGCGCTGCTCTGGGGCCCACTGAGGGTAAATATGTGTGTTATGCTGACAGCTTGCAGGACCTACTAAAGGTGATATTTATGTTTCCCCAGGGACTACGACTCCCAGAATGCGAGACGTGCACCAAGCACGGCCCACTGAGGGCGGGACTTGCAATAAATTTGTGAACTAAGGAAACCGCCTGTGAGTGTCATTTTCACATCGACCTTTGAAAAAGCGGCAGCAGCCGAGAAGCGCGTCAGGTCAGAAGAAAAGATAACCGGGGAGCAGCAATGGGTGGTTCTTCCCTTGTAACTAAGCCGGATGGTTGAAATTCCTGCGAGCGCCCCTGCAAGCTCTTGGGCGATTTGGTGAACAATATATATATATATATATCAATGAAAAAAACAAAGACTAAAACTTAGTTACATTTAGGAAAAATGTATTTATTCTAACTATACAAAGCAAACTTAAAATACACATATGTTAGAAATTCTAAAGTTCTAATTATACCCTACATTTATAATTTAAGCACGACTGTACAATTACTATAACATTATTTATTCCTTCTATACATGCCAAACTTAAACTAAAAAAATATTAGAAATTCTAAGGTTATATTTATACCTTAAATTTGTAAGTTAAGCTTCACTTTCAAGTTACTGTAACTGGCACACCTCCGTACATAGTGTTGTCAACTCGCTAGCCAAACTACATTAACTAAAACTCCTCATTCTATCATGCACAGTGTTTTCACGAATGATGTCAATTGAGATGTTGTGTTGTTAGAAATTCTATGATTTCACATAGCATAAGAGATGTAATAAGAAAGAGTATACGCAGTGCATCGCAAAGGCGCCAGTTATAGTTACTGTAGTTTGGCTAGCAATCTGACAACACTGTATACGGAGGTGTGCGAGTTATAGTAATTTGAAGGTGGTGCGTAACTTAGAAATTTAAGGTATAACTATAACTTTGAAATTCCTGTTTGTGTAGTTTAAGTTTGGTTTGTATAGAAAGACGAAATAAAGTTATAGTAATTTTAGGATGGTGCGTAAATTATAAATGTAACGTATAACTATAACTTAAGAATTTGTAATGTTTGTGTATTTTAGGTTTGGTTTGTATAGTACGAATAAAAACACTTTTTCCAGAATGAAGATGTAACCTTTTTTATTTTCATTGAATTTCAATGTTTTTTCATTTTTTAGTAAAAAGTGTTTCAAATTGTACATTGGAGTGTCATTGAGTAGAGTCTTGTTAAGTGGAGTGTTATAGAGTACAGTGAAGGATAGTGTCATAGAGTGGTAGGTCGTATAGTGGACTGCCATAGAATGGAGTGGCATAGAGTGGAGTGGCATACAGTGGAATATAGCATAGAGTGCAGTGTCGTAGAGTGGCATAGAGCCAAGAGGTAAAGAGTGGAATTTGGTAGAGTGAAGTGGCGTAGAGCAGAGTGGCACACAGAGGAGTAGCATGCCGTGGAGTGGCATAGAGCGAAGTGGTGTAGAGTGGAACAGGGTATAGTGGAGTTGCATAGTATAGAGTGGCGTAAAGGTAAGTTGCATAGAGAGGTGTGGCAGACAGTGAAATGGCCTAGATTAGAGTGGCATACACTGGAGTGGCGCAGTGTAGAATACTGTACAGTGGAGTGGCATAGAGTGGTGTAGAGTTGAGTGATTACAGTGGAATAGCATAGAGTGGAGTGCAGTAGAGTGGAGTTGAGTAGTGTAAAGTGGCATAAAGTAGAGTGGCATAGAGTGGAGTGGGCTAGAGTAGAATAGTGTAGAGTGGAGTGGTGTACAGTGAAATGGCGCAGGGTGAAGTTACATAGAGTGGAAGAGCATAGAGTGGAGTGGCATCGAGTGGAGTGGCGTTGATTGGAATAGCATAGAGTGGGCTCTCTCAGAATTTTTCCTGCTAAGGACAAGTCTGATTATGCAAGCACTGATATTATTGTGACAGCTTCTTCGAGTCTATTTGTAGCTACATCTTGTTCATTGCCACAACAGGAAGTCTAACCTATTAACCCTAAGATTGGACAATTTAGGCATAGCTTCCTCTGAAATGCTACTACCCTTACTGCAATTAAACTGGCAATTCCAGAAAACTACCAGACATTGAGAGTAGATAGAGGCTCCAGAATGGGTGGTGGAATAGACATTGCCTTTAAAAATGTAATTAAAGTGTCCATGATAGAAACCTTAGTTTCAGAGGGCATGGAGTTAGCCATTTTTAGGTCGAGCCTAGAGTCAGTGCGCAAGCGCTGCTTTAGGGAAGATCTGTGGTAGTTCACTACGTGAGGGAAGTCCCGCCCACTGCCCCTCCCATTTTTTCATTGGCTTGTGTCTTTGTCCTTGGTAAATGCTGTCTTCTGATTGATTATGAGGCTTGTTAGTCCCTCCTTATTATGGCCATGTCGTCATTTGTACCCTCCCATGGCTACTAGCCACTTTACTTCGAGCGTTACATGGTACGGTATGTGTTATTTAGACAGTGAGCACTATTTTTTCCGTTCCTTCTCACCCCCGCCCGCACTCCAGTTGTCCGTGCCTTTCTCTTTAACACTTACTTACGTCACCCTAACTGTTTCCACCTTTGTTTGTAGACGGTTTAGCACTTCTTTTAGAAGCAAGGAGGCAAGCCGGATGGAGCAAACAAGTAAATATGCATTTGCAATAGCTTTTGTCTCTGGGCTCTAATGGTATTCCTAGTTTTTTGCCCTGAAACCACATTGTAGGACAGCAGAGTGTGAATGGCTAAATTAAGGTATTTTAGTAATCAAAGTTAATTTATCAGTTTAGGGGTATTAACATTTACCAAC
This sequence comes from Calotriton arnoldi, assembly GCA_963921515.1. Lineage (NCBI taxonomy): Eukaryota > Metazoa > Chordata > Amphibia > Caudata > Salamandridae > Calotriton > Calotriton arnoldi. Next base: position 360,059 of record CAWUFW010013689.1, read on the forward strand.
CGTAATTATGAAAGCTTCACAGACTTCTGTGGCTGCAGTAACACAAAGTTTCCGTGGAGAGTGACGTCAGTCGTCACGTTTAATAAATTACCAATTTCAATGATAAAACCTTTTTCAAAGCTCTAGGTAGGAAGTAAATGTAAATGCGATTAATATAGCGCTAACTACCTCTGTCGAGAAAAGTTCCTTTCCATTAACCCTTCATTGCCTGTACAGCAGTTTTTAGGAGAAAGAATGCAGTCTAGCTATGAGCAAATGTGCATAAACGCATTTGCCATCATTCTATCGAGTAAACGTTTCCAAAATAAAGACTTAAGAATGGGGGTCTCGTTCTGCAAAGGTAGAATAAGTGGTGCCATAAACCCCATATTTATCGACAGTGTGGTTACAGCACAGAAATTCTCCATAAATTATTTTTAGGAAATGCTCGGAAGGCAGCTAAAATGATATTAAGGAAGGCAGTCAAAGTTGTGTTACATTCAAGTTAAAAAGCACGGAAGAGGATCAGGTAATATGTAAACGCAATCTTTTTTTAGGAAGCCAGTGAAATAGCTCAGCTGGTGAAGTGCTTCCTACCCTACAATGACCTACTAGGGTTCATTGTAGTAGGTCGAATTGTATTTTAATGTGTTATATTCTACTGCACTATGACCAAGAAAGTGTAAACAAGCATTGTTTGTCCTAAGATTGCTTGCCCTTTTTAGGGTGCAGCTTGCGAGAGCAGGCGCTAACAGACTCTCGCTTGCGAGACACTATTGTTTTGATAACGCTGATTCTTATCTTATCTCCTTTAAGAATCTTCAGGTCGCCAGGATCTTTTTACCTGCTGAATAGTGTGAAGGGAAGAAAATCTTTTTCAGTTATACGACAAAATTTAGAATCCAGTTTACCTTAAAAGACCACTGACTCCGAATTCAATTTTGTGGGTTTATTACAGCCAAGAATAACTGCACGTGCAAGCACCTCAACACGAGGTTAAAGAAATAAATGGGCACTAATACAAATAGCATCCTACGCAGGAGTCTCATCCGACTCAGGATAAGAAGAATCGTTAGCTCCAGAAGTATTAGACAAGCGATAACTGCTCCGATCTCTATATTATTCTTCATTTACCTAAATAAACATAAAACCATTAGCTGTCCCTACTCTATCACTAAGGTGGCATACCTACTTAACGAACTTCCCAGGCAAGAGTAAAAGAAAAGGTGTCAGCTGTGAAGACTTCCTAAGAAGTGCACTCACTTAGCATTTCGAGCTCGTTCTAAGATGCTCCTTCCTAAAATTTCTCTCTGCCTTTCTCTCTGGTCTCCTCTACCTCTTCTCTTACCTCCTCCCTCGGGGCACTGTCCCTAATACAAAATGCACATACACTCGAACACGCCCCTCTCACGCCTCTTCGGCCAGGTCTTCCTTCTCGTACTTTTCCATCGAAAGTCTTACTTCATCCAGGACGGTTACGATGACCTTGAGTCCCAGGCACCTTCTCCGCTGAAAGTATCATCCCTGCATTCCAATTATACTCCCATCTCCATGCCTCCCACCACCCTAACTCGTGAAACAAAGAGCCAGTCTTTCACTAACGAGGCATGTGTCCTTGCACCTGCAACAGAAGATACGTTTCAACAAACTTTCCCTCTGCACGAATCTCCCAACTGTGCCCAGAGAGCCTTTCCAAGAGAACCTTCTCTGCCTACAAAATAAGCTAACATAAGAATGAATCAGGCCTTCCCTTTACGTATATGCAGTCAGGCCTCTACACAATTTAAACACACAATTATAATCACTTCTATAAGCATTAGTTCATTACATTTAATATGCGAAAAGTGAACTACACGTGCAACTTAATATGGCACACGTTTAAACTACTGCATCTCGATTACACATGACCTAATACATTAATGCATCATTTTGAACACGTTTCATTTAAGCATTACATTTGCAGGATTATAATAGCACAATTACTCTTCTATTCACTCCAATAATGCAAGTTAAAACTACATTTTACTAGCCATTCATTGATATATAACTGGATATATGCGGGTACAGACTAACGATGATTATGATGCACCCCTACAATTTTTACGAGAGCATAGCGCTCTATCAGTTCCCCCCTTTGATGACTCCTGTCATCACATCTTTTCAACTCCCTTGGAGAAAGAACCGACCTAAACAGAACTTGTTGCCATTCTCCCCTGTCGGAATCTCTCCAAACTCTTAATGTTTCGATAGTGACTGTCCTGCAGTCTGGCCATCCTCGTCTCATTTTCTCTCAAGGCCCTCTCAGCTCTGCCTGCTCGATTCCACTTGTATGCTCTGACCAGACCCCACAGACAAACCACACCAACCACCACAATAATGAGAGGTCTCAGAACGTAGCCAAGGAATCCCTTTCCCAGATTCGCAAACCAGCTCCCTACTTGACCAAATCCTTTGCCAACTTTCTCCCAAACTCCCTCTTCAGTCAAATCCGCTATTTTCGTATGGATCGTAGTGATGTTACTTATATATTTCTCCAGATCCTTGCTGTGGTGTGGTATATAAGTACAGCACTCTTGAACCTTCAACATTTTACAGACTCCGCCCTCTTTTGCCAATAGGACATCCAAAGCAAGGCGATTCTGCAAAACCATTGTCCTTATCGACAACATCTCTCCATCCACAAGTATCAACGACTTTGCTGTATTCATTGATAACTCATCGACCACAGTCGCCAATCTCCGGATCTACACATCATTCAAAATCACTCCCAAACTTGGTATCATTGCTCCAAATATGTCTCCTCCTACAGCTCCTGCACTTGCACCTCGCTTCACTCTCGAATGCTTTCCATCTTCCAAAAGCTCCAAATCTTCTGCATGATAAATCTTTGGAAATATTATTCCCAAGTAACAAGTACCATACCAGTTCGCTGGCAACCTCACATAAGCATTCTTTCCGCACACAAAATACACCGTAGGTATCACTTGTACAGGGCCTTGCAGAAAATTCTTTGCTGAATCTTCCATGGTGAAAACATGATCACACGTACTCTGTCCCACAGGGACTTTTTCAAGATATGTCTGATAACGTCTCACACACAGCTTTCCCCTTTGGCCGATATCCAATGCTATAGGACCATAACTTCCTTTTGTTCGGTGCAATCTTTCCTCATCTGTCCAATCTACTGGACTACCTCCTGTGTCTCGTGTCTGTGTTAATTTTCTATATCGATCTTCTACCTGGTCCACAAACTTCTTCTCTACATCCGACAATGAGCACGTCAAATTATGTCGGTGAGCATATGCTGTATCTAATTCCAAAGATGGTATGAAATACTTCCTAAGCCCATCCTCTGACTTATAATAGTCGTATTTATTCAAATGTTTGTAAGCTGGAACTTCAGGAAGCACTGCATCGTAATTGGAAAAGAAATACTCAAACTGGCCTCTTCCATAAAATATACTAAGCAACAGACTACATGAAATTCCATACGTCAGTGGAAGATGGTGATATCTAATACCCTCATCCACTGAAGCTGGCAACTGCATACACACATAGCAATCTTTCGCATCCATCGCATCTACATACTCATATAGCAGCTTGGCATACGCATTAAGCTTAAAATCACTTCTAGACAAATCTACATGCAATCTACGACTCTCTTCTATTAGCAAAGCTCGATCAGCTCCTATGTTTCCCTCCTTTTTGCTAGGTGTAGTGGTAGGTGTAGGAGTTCCTGGCACCCCTGCACTTCTAGCTTGTGTGGAACCGCATATGAAACTATAACTACTATGATTATAGAAACTATCACACCCCTATAAAGGTGCCTAGAATCACTTTGGATCTACGATGTGGATCTCCAGTCTCCATGGTCTCGAAAGTTCTCAAAGTTCGTGATTCCAGCAATGAGCACTCAAAAAGTCTCTGTCTTCTCCACACGTGACTTGCTTAACCAACTCGAGCAACACTTCGAAACCTCTGGAAATCCCCTCCTCAGCTACAGGGTCTTATTTACATAGTCCCGAAAAAGACTTCCCTAAGTTTTCGTTCCTCTTCGGTGGAAAGTCCCTAAGTTTATTCTTCTTCCACTCGGATCTAGGTTATCTTCTTCTTTAGACTTTTTATTTACAACAGATTATATTTCATCCACGATAAGATCATCCGCAAGCGCTTCCAAAACGTGATACAAAAGTTCAAGACGAAGAATTACCATTTCATGTGAATACGGCTCAAATCCAAAAGACGGAAATTCAAGTCGATGCAGAACCAATTCTCGGACCTTACTCAGAAGCGGGGGATTCGGAACTGTGAGGGTCAGTATTCCTTCGACTTCGAGCCCTGGCAACAACAGCACCACCTTCAGTACCACATTCGGGCTCTTGCTGACCACCTGCACAGACCTCAGCCTCCCCGTACTCACTACCCCCTGCATCAGTCACTGTGTAAGTCCACTCTGGGGTAGCGTATCTCTGGCAAGGCACTCTCGTTCTTTTCGACCTCCTCCGACCCTCTTGAGTCTGCTCTCCGTCACTTGCTTCTGATTCAGACGTTTCAGACACTGGAGCAAGATCTCTTTCGGGTGCCAACCTCAGGTTCAGTCGCCTCTGTCTCTCAGGCCAAGCCTCCTCAATTCTGATCGTTCTTCCGCCTTCCCCTTCTATACCCTGTGCACCACTTCCTTCTTCTGCTGAATTTGACTCCACTCCACCCACTGCACCACCTCTGTCTTCCGAGTCAGAGTCGAGGTTCTGGTTGTCGAAACCCCCTTCTGCTTGCTCTGGTGCACAACCAGCTGCATCAGCGGCCCTCACAGCTTGACTTGTCCTCTCATGTGGCCCTGCCACATCAGCTGGATTTTCATTTACGAGAGGAGCTGTTTCTTCTGAGGGTGCTGAAACTCTGCGGGTATGGGAAGCATGCACCCAGTTCGGCAATCCTCCACACTTCACTGCTGTGTTCGTTACCAGTATCACCTGGTACGGGCCTCGCCACCGAACATCCAGACAGCTCTTCCTCACGTGCTTTCGAACAAGCACCCAGTCACCTGGACACAGGTCGTGGCACAGATCACTCGAGGCCGGAACAGACCACATCAGATAGTCCTTTACAGTAATCGAGAATCAAGTCATCAGTGATGTTTATCAAAGCTGTAGCTGGTACTGCTGGCAACCGCATTGCCCTCCCCATCAAGATTTCATGGGGGGACAACCCAGTTCTCCTGTCGGGGACACTTCGAATACTCATAAGCACAAGTGGCAGAGCATCAGGCCACTTCAGGGACGTTGACGAACACATTTTTGCCATCCGGGCTTTCAAAGTCCCATTAACCTGCTCCACTATCCCAGAAGCCTCTGGTCGATAACTGCAATGGAGTCTCTGATCGACATTCAATGCGGCACAAAGTAACTTCATAATTTCACTGTGGAAGTGTTTTCCTCTATCTGATTCCAAAGAGGTTGGGAAACCAAACCTCGGGATGAGTTCCCTCAACAATAACTTAGCCACTGTGAGAGTGTCACACCTGCTTGTTGGGTAAGCCTCCACCCACAGTGAGAATACACATACCACCACTAGAATGTACCTCAACCCATTGAACTTGGGCATTTACCACAAAATCTAGCTGCATCCTATTGATGGGTCCTCCTGACCTCCCAATGTGACTCAAGGTGACTACAGTTTTCTTTCCAGCATTTATCTGTTGACACGTAACACACCTCTGACAAACTGCTTCGGCAACCGCACAAAATCGTGGATTATACCACGTCTGTCTAAACACACGCATCATTGCATCTCTTCCAAGATGTACAGGTCCATGTATTAGTCTCGCCATGGGGCTCAGCATATTCTCTGGCAGTACAGCTCTCCCATCATTGGAAACCCAAACATCCACATCCCCTCTTTCACATCCTGCTTTGACCCATCCATTCCGTTCTTGATCTGTCACCTCATCCTGCAGTCGCTTGAGTTCCTCCCAAGTGTCTGCCATGGCCAACATCATGTTGAGCTCGGTTCTTTCTTGGCTCTCTCCTGTGTAACCCTCTGTAAATATACATCCTTGTTCTGCACAGAAGCGGGCGACTTCGTCTGCATAATTGTTTCCCAGAGAGACAAAATCATCCCCCTTTCCGTGCGCAGTGCACTTGACAACTGCGATTTCCTTCGGACATTGCAATGCATCTAACAATTGTCTTACATGTTCTCCATTCCTAATGGGTGAACCAGATGATGTCAAAAATCCCCTCTGTGACCATAACTGTCCGAAGTCATGAACCAAACCGAACCCATACTGGCTGTCCGTGTAGATCGTGATTCGGATTTGATCAGCGGCCAAACAGGCACGTGTCAAGGCAATGATCTCAGCTACCTGCGCGGAGTGTACTCCTTCTAGGGCAAGCAGCCTCAACCACTCCTGAAATGGTACATACAGCAAACGCTGCTCTTAGTTGGCCAACACTGTCTCTTAGGCATGAACCATCGACAAAGAAAATTTCATCTGGGTCAGTCAGTGGTTCATCGACAATGTCAGGTCTCGGTTTGGTGCATAGTTCAGTCACATCAAGACAATCATGGTCCTCACAATCTTCATCATCGGTATTGGGTATAGGCATTAATGTCGCAGGATTTAAGACAGAACACCTTTTCAGAGTCACATTCTCTGCGGCGAGTATGACTTGCTCATACCTCGTTAACCTGTTATTCGTTAGGTGCTGAGTCTTAGTTCTGGTCATTAACAATTCAACCGAGTGTGGCACATAAACTGTTAGAGGGTGACCCATTACTATGCTTTCACATCTTTCAATGCTGACACCTGTTGCAGCAACGGATCTGAGACATCCGGGCAACGCAGAAGCTACTGGATCTAAAGTAGCTGAAAAATAGGCAACTGGTCTACGGACACCTCCATGGTTCTGAGCTAGAACTGCTAATGCACAACCTTCTCTCTCGCAACAGAACAGTGAGAAAGCCTTATTATAATCAGGCATTCCCAAAGCTGGTGCAGAACACAACTCTTCTCTCAGTCGTAGGAATGACATCAAGCACTCCTCATCCCATGGTACCGGATCACTCACATCCTTGTGCGTAAGCCTCTGCAAAGGCTTTGCTCTCAAGGAAAAACTGGGAATCCACTGACGACAATAGCCGACCATTCCCAAAAACATCCTGACTTCCCTTTGAGTGGTGGGCACTGCCATGTTCATTATTGCCTCAATTCGATCTGGTGACACCTTCCTCTTGCCTTTTTCCAGCCTGTGACCCAAATACTGTACTTCGTTCAGACAGTACTGCAATTTGTTTGGGGACACCTTGTGTCCATTCTCTGCCAAATGATTCAGTAGGGCTATCGTGTCTATCCTGCAAGCATCTTCTGTTTCCGATGCCACAAGTAGGTCATCTATGTACTGCACAAGAACTGAGTTCTGTGGCAATACAAGACTCTCTAGATTCTTCTTCAAGATCTGATTAAAGATCGATGGACTCTCTGTATACCCCTGAGGGATACGACACCACGTTAACACGCGATTTTCCAGCCGGAAAGCAAAAAGAAATTGGCTTTCCTCGTGGAGCGGTATCGAGAAGAATGCTTGACACAAATCTATGACAGTAAACCACTCGGCTTCGCACGGGATCTGAAACAGTATCACTGATGGATTCGGTACCACTGGACAACATGGGATAACTATCGTGTTAACCCTTCGCAGGTCTTGCACGATCCTGAACTTCCCGCTCGGTTTCTGTAGTCCCATGATAGGTGAATTACATGGGCTACCCCTTATCTCCTTCAGAATGCCTTGCTTGATTATAGACTCGATTACAGGCCTAATTCCTGCGATCGTTTCAGACGACAGATTGTACTGGGGCGTCCTAGGGAATTCGACATTCTGCTTAACCTGAATCTGCACAGGTTCAACCCCCTTGATCAGTCCTATCTCTTCTCCTGTAAAGTCCCACACCTCTGGTGACACAGTGTCTCTCAAGTCCGGTGGAAGTTCTTCCACTGTCACCACTGGATACAAGTCTATACACAGATGCTGATTAGCAACTTTAAAGGTAGCATCATCATCCTTCGTCTGAACCTCCACTCCCCTTGGTGTGCAATAAATAGTGCAGTTTAATTTACATAACAGATCTCTTCCCAAAAGACAAACTGGACTCGTATCGCACACCACAAACTGGTGTTTAGCTTGGAAGGAGCCTATCCTCACTGGAATCGGTTCGGTCAATGGGCTGGTTATCTTCTTGTTTGCCACTCCAACAACTTGGATCGATTGTCCCGAGAGGGGTAGGTTGGGGACTACTGCTGATCTTACATTAGACCGGGTAGCACCAGTGTCAACCAAAAGGGTGGTAGGATGACCATCAATGTCTGCCTCCACAAAAGGTCCTCTCTGGTCTACCTCCAAGACTGCTCCAAGTGTGCAGTCTTCCTCCCCCTCAGGCACCGTCAGGCTAACGGGTCTGGACTGTACTCATCATACCCTTCAAAAAGGGGCATCTGCTGGTAAGTCCGCATTCCTTGCGAAATTCTTGGTGGCTGGGGGACCTGCACTTGTGGGTTATACGTCCCCCCTTTCATCGATCTGGGCCTCATCACAGTATTAACTACCTCCGGCACAGGTGCCTGAACCACTTCTACTTCCTGCTGCACCTGGTTGGCTGGGTTCAAGGGACACTCGCGCTTCCAATGTCCAATCTGATGACAAAGATGACACGCAGTGGTCTTCTTCAATGTCGCCACATCCACCCCCGTCTTGGGATCTATAGGTTTCCCTTTTCCCTGTCCTTGCCCATTTTGGTTCCCTTGATAATTTCCCTGTCTCCTTCCCAGCGTCCCTCCACTAGGCTGGACCTGAGCTGTCTGCATCTGAACGAGCATCAGCTTGTCCTTTAGCTTCCGGTGCTTCGAGTCTACTTCATCGCTACAGTACCTCGCATACCGCAAGATTTCATCTACCGGCTTGTTCTGCCAACAGATCAAATGGTGCTGTATCATGAGGCTGACCTCTGGTCTCAATCCCAAGACAAACTTTGAGACAAACTGTCCCATATCCTTGGGGTCCAAGGCATCTAATCCACTATACTGTTTAAAAGCTTGCAAGAGTCTTTCATAATATTCATGCACTGTCTCCTTGGGTTCCTGCACAGTTCGATCTATCTTAACCCAATCGATATCTTGAGGTGAAATCTTCAGCTTCAACCATGTAATCACTTGCTCGAATTTTTTCATGACAATGGGTGACGGACCATTTGTAACAGCATCCCTTTCAGGTTCGAAGGTCGGCCACTCAACTGCAATTTTACAAGCTGTCCACAAATCTCCTGGTACCACTATATCAAACAAAGTGTTCAAATCAGTCCATAGTACCTTCGAGATTTTAACGAAACGCTCAACCTGTTTGTACCACTCTACGGGTTTTTCCCTCAGCCGAGGAAAATCATTTGTAAACGCAGCCAAGTCACCTCTACTCCACGGCACATGCACGTACCCTCCGTTCTGTACTTCCCGTAAAGGATAGTTCCCGACGCCCGTCGCCCCTCCCCCCGGAGGTGGCGTTTCTGCTACAATTTTTTTGGCAATCTTCTTCTTTGACCACCTTTCCTCCCATTTACTCAACATCATCCATATACGCATCCCTACAATCAGGTCTTTAGTATGCGTCCTTAATCCTATGATTCTTTTCTCCTCCAATTCCTGATCACTATACTGCAACCTATGTGACCCTTGCAACGATTTTGTTTTATTCAAATCCACCTCATATCTCTTAGCCAATTCTGTCAATTTCTCATGTGCGCCCCTTGCTTTACGAGTCACATCTTTTGCCACGAAAAGCAACTCGTCTGGCTCATAAATCTCTATTCTCTCCAAAGGCAGGTTCCCACTAATCATTTCGTCTACCTCCGCCTTTAGTCTTACTACATCCAGCAACCTTGCCTGCACTGCACTCCTCAGTATTTCTCGGCAAGCCGCACCATTCCGCTCATCATAATCATTGCTTAGTTCTCGTGACTTGCTCTCTTCTATTGTATTCCTGGAACCTGGTCTGTCTCCTGAGCTGTATTGCTCCACATCTCTTGGCATCCTATCGCTCTGATTCCTTACAGGTGGTACCCACATTCTTAAGTCTGATCTGGACTCGATCAAGGACCTTGGTCTTACTGGTCTCACATCCACCTGTCCAAAAGAGGAATCTGCGGTGGCTGGCAATGGCGTGCTCGCTTCTATGGGCTTCGGAGAGTGGACCAATTGTACCCCTACGCCATCGCCTCCAATGCTGATCCCCTCTCTCCCTGTCATCTGCATTGGACTTCCTTCACTTATTCGATCTGGGTCATATACCGATACTATAGGACCAATGGTAACAGGTACCGTCAGGGAGTCCGGTAACCGCATATTCCCCCTGGAAGACTGGGTTCCCACTCCCTCCGTCCCTGTGGAAATTTTTCCCACTACCCTCATGTTTGTCGGATTCCGTAACTCGCCAGTTCCTACTGCTGAAGCTGATTTTCCCTCTTCTGAATCTGGAATGAATGGAGGTGGTCTCTCTGCTAGTAACCTATCTAACAGGCTGTCATCTGTATCACTGTCGTCTTCTTCAGCCCACTTCTTCTTGGCCTCTCCTACATTTATCAGCAGTGGAAACAGCCTATCCCCCTCAATAGTTTCCACTCTCCACCTTTTCTCCAATGCATCCCATCTCGCATCTTGAAATGCCCTGATCGATTTCTTCACGCTTTCCTGACTTTTGTCTCTTTTTCTGTCATACGCTGCCCTAATCCATGCATGTAGCGCCTCAAACTGTGTCGGTCTAGGCAGTGGTCGTAAAGAAGACATTACAGTTTTTAGCTGGTACAACACTTCCAACCTGAAAGTGCCATAGCGTGGGAAAGTCAATTCTCCTTCTCCTTCTGTCATTTTATGCCAATTCTCAAGCCAAATTATAGTATGCAATCCTACATTCTTAGCCATATAATGTGCTGGCGTATCCTCGGGAGGGGCTTCCTCTCCACCTCGAGTAACCACATGTCTATCACCTCAGCAAAGTTCTCGTAAAACTTTAAAACATTTCATGATGAAGCAGATTTCCGTTCGCGCACAAGATTTCGTTTATATTTCCTGATTTCAATCCACCAATGCCAGCGCGGCTCACACCAACCGACCTATCGCAGCGCGGCACTGTCTGACATCACTCTTCCTCCGCTCGCAGCAGTTCCCCTCCTTCTCAATTCACCCTTTCTCGCTTGCACGTGTCCCAATCACACTCTGAAGCAATTGTCTGTCCTACCGAACAATTACCTCTCTGACTGTCGGTCCACCGATGACCGACCAGCCTCTCGAAATTGTTGACCTCAATCTGACAACTGTCTGTCCGCGAACGACCGGACAATCACCTCTGACACAATCGATAGGATCCAAACGCTCAATGTTCTGCACACAACAACCTACGACCAGCGTCGGTTATTCACACACTCACACATATGCTTCCTATCTTCAGTGGGTTAATCAACAACGTCTCATGACCCCCACAATCTCTGGTCAACGATCTCAGCTCTGGGTGTCTTCTACACCACAATATCAAATCTCTCGGTCCCGCGCGCGCTCACGGTCCGATCCTCAATCACACGACTCTCATTCCAACTCCGCAAGACATCACACAACAATTAAACACCGCAATCTAACAAGCATCACCCTGTTCATACTCACTCTACCACGAACTGCTACTTCCGCCGCACCGTCACTCTCCGTCAGTTCTCATCAACCGCCGTCGTCCTCCTCTTACGATCCACTGGATCACCATCACTCGGGCTCTATGGGGCAAATAATCTCTTATCCTAATCTAGATCTCACGTTACTATCAGAGGAAACCATCCTACTCTGCTACCAACTGATAACGCTGATTCTTATCTTATCTCCTTTAAGAATCTTCAGGTCGCCAGGATCTTTTTACCTGCTGAATAGTGTAAAGGGTTGAAAATCTTTTTCAGTTATACGACAAAATTTAGAATCCAGTTTACCTTAAAAGACCACTGACTCCGAATTCAATTTTGTGGATTTTTTACAGCCAAGAATAACTGCACGTGCAAGCACCTCAACACGAGGTTAAAGAAATAAATGGGCACTAATACAAATAGCATCCTACGCAGGAGTCTCATCCGACTCAGGATAAGAAGAATCGTTAGCTCCAGAAGTATTAGACAAGCGATAACTTCTCCGATCTCTATATTATTCTTCATTTACCTAAATAAACATAAAACCATTAGCTGTCCCCACTCTATCACTAAGGTGGCATACCTACTTAACGAACTTCCCAGGCAAGAGTAAAAGAAAAGGTGTCAGCTGTGAAGACTTCCTAAGAAGTGCACTCACTTAGCATTTCGAGCTCGTTCTAAGATTCTCCTTCCTAAAATGTCTCTCTGCCTTTCTCTCTGGTCTCCTCTACCTCTTCTTTCACCTCCTCCCTCGGGGCACTGTCCCTAATACAAAATGCACATACACTCGAACACGCCCCTCTCATGCCTCTTCGGCCAGGTCTTCCTTCTCGTACTTTTCCATCGAACTCTTACTTCATCCAGGACGGTTACGATGACCTTGCATCCCAGGCACCTTCTCCGCTGAAAGTATCAGCGGAGAGCCTTTCCAAGAGAACCTTCTCTGCCTATAAAATAAGCTAACATAAGAACGAATCAGGCCTTCCCTTTACGTATATGCAGTCAGGCCTCTACACAATTTAAACACACAATTATGATCACTTCTATAAGCATTAGTTCATTACATTTCATATGCGAAAAGTGAACTACACGTGCAATTTAATATGGCACACGTTTAAACTACTGCATCTCGATTACACATGGCCTAATCCATTAATGCATCATTTTGAACATGTTTCAGTTAAGCATTACATTTTCAGGATTATAATAGCACAATTACTCTTCTATTCACTCCAATAATGCAAGTTAAAACTACATTTTACTAGCCATTCATTGATATATAACTGGATATATGCGGGTACAGACTAACGATGATTATGATGCACCCCTACAATTTTTACGAGAGCATAGCGCTCTATCAGTTTAACAGGCATTTGCAATGCAATAGGCCTCGCATTTGCGAGATTTTGAGCTATTGGCGCTGTAAATGACAATGCCTTTTGTTTATGTGTTTAAAAACCCGCAATAATAAAAGGCATTATCATTTACAACACCAATAGGTCAAAGTTTCGAAAATGCGAGACCTATTGCATTGCAAATGCTTGTTAAAATTGAACTCTCTTCAAAGGTGCATTCCTATACCGACCGCCAGGCCGCAAAAAAGATTTCATCCAATGCTTAGTCGATGCTATTGCATCCCATGTTCTATCTACCCAACATTTCCTTTTAGTGTCCGATTTCAATTACCATGGAGAAGACATATCCAATCCAGAGGTTGCTCAGCTCATTGCTGATCTAGAAACTCTGGGTCTGCGTCAAAAAATTAAAGGCCACGCTCATTCAGCAGGCCATATGCTGAACTTAATGTTCATGAACTGTGACTCTATCACCTTTGATGCTCCCGTGCTTCTTACATGGACGGATGTGTGATCCCCTTTCAGTTCCCTCTACTAAATGGCACAGTGAAAACTAAATCAGACAATAAGACATTAAGAAGATCATGGCATCAAGTTTAACCGGGTTCCTTCTTTGAGATGTTTAAACCAGTTTCAGGAACAATCGATATAGACATTATTTTAGCTTTAACTGATTATAATAAGGCCTTAATAGTTGCTTTTGATAAAATTGCTCCAATGAAAAAGAGCCCTAATACCAAACAACAACACCAGCTCCCTGGTATACCACTGAGTTAAAGCTATTAAAGCTATTAAGACCTCCGACCCTCGGTCTAGGTCCACTCTCCCCCCGCAGCTCCGCTGTGCCGTCTCTTGCCTCCAGGCCCCGACCTCCTCCTTGGGAGGTTCGAGGCTGCTGCCCGCTCCTGCGCCTGCTGCCCGCTCCAACTGGGATCAGACTGCCTGCAACCACCATAACCTTTCTCAGCCGTTTTTTTTTCTTAATTTTTTCCCTGTTGTGCCACTGTTATTGTGCCCATCTGTGTCTTGCTCTAATTCCACCACTGTTTTTATTTTCTCGTGCCTGCCTGTTCCTTTCTCCTTTCGTCGCTGCTGCCCCTGCGGCCCCTCCCCCCCGGAATTCCCCCGCTCCCGTCTCCCAGCCTCTCCTCCCTCCCACCTCCCCTACTTAATGGCGGCCCTGCGCGGTCGCGCCGCCGGCGTGCCGAAGGCGCACCAAAGGCAAGCCCCTCTGCGCCCGTCCGTGACCTGACCGCAGCCAGCGCCAGGAACCCTGGACCTCCCACTACCCATCGCTACGACACCACCACCCTCCTCGAACTCAACCCTGGAAGACTTAGAGAATGCCAACAGGCCTCGCCGAACACGACCCACGGCTAGTTCTCCTGCCTCCACTGCCGCCAGACCCTCACCGCCACCTTCAGTGGAATAGCATAGAATGAAATGGGGCAGAGTGAAGTAAAGTGGAGTGGGGTACACTGCAGTGGTGTATAGTAAAACAGCATAGAGTGGAGTGTCATAGACAATAGTGGCGTAGAAAGTAATACCATACAGTGGATAGGCGTACAGTGGTGTAGAGTCGAGTGGTCTACACGAGAATAGAGTAGACTGGAGTGGCATACATAATCGTGACATAGAGTGGAATACCATAGAGTGGAGTGGCATTGATTTGAGTGGCGTACAGTGGAACGGCGCGGAGGGGAGTGGCATACACTGGAGTGGTGTAGAGTCTAATAGTGTAGGGTGGAGAGGCGTAGAGTGGAGTGGAGGGGAGTTGCAAAAAGTGCAGTGGCATACAGTGGAATAGCATACAGTGGAGAGGCGTAGAGTGGAGTGGGGTAGAGTGGAATGGCATACAGTGGAGTGGTGTAGAGTTGTGTACACTTTAGAGTGGAGTGGCATACAGTTGAGTGTCATAGAGTGTAGTGGTGTACAGTGGAGTGACGTACAGTGGAGTGACGTACAGTGGAGTGGTGTAGAGTGGAATAGTGTAAACTGGAGTGATGTAGAGTGTAATGGCATAGAGTGGAATAGCATACGTGGAGTGGCGTACAGTAGAATGACGTAAAGTGGAAAGGTGTAGAGTGGAATAGCAAAGGGTGGAGCAGCATAGATTGAGTGTGTAGAGTGTGATACAGTGGAGTGGACTGTGGAAGAGTAGAGGGGCATGCTGTTCACTGAAGAGTGGCATATAGTAGAGTTGTGTGGCATGTGGAATAGTGTTTTAGAGTGGAGAGTCATAGAGTGGAGTGATGTAAAATGAACTGGGATGCTGTAGAGTGAAGTGGCGTAGAGTGGAGTGGTATGTCTTAGAGTCGAGTGGCGTATGGGTGAGTGAAGTGGTGTGTCGTGGAGTAGAGTGGCATCTCATTGAGTTGAGTGGCATGGAGCTTCAATATACATAAATAAAAATACATATTTTTTATTTAAAAATTCTTTGTTTTAAAAAACAATTGAGACAATTCAAATTGAGGTCATAATTAACATTTAGTCATTGTAATGCATATGGAATAGATGCAGAAGTTTTAATGTAGGTATTTTTCTAATTAAATCATTACAAAGCAAATTTTAATTTAATAAGATATATTTAAAATAAGCAAATTTTTATTCTAAATTAAGTTAAAAGTGCTATAGCCTCTTTATTTTGTTCTGCATTGAAAATAAAAGTAGACAATTAATTTACATTAATATGTATCATAAAAATATTTTTACTATTTTTTTCAGTTTGATAAACTTTTTATACTTATTTCCATACTTTACCATAGGGAGATCTCTGCCCTGGTGGCAGAGATTTTCATCTACATGTGAAAATGTACTAATAGTTACTTTACACTCGTAAATTAGGCTGCACCCCTGAGACATCTAAGTCCACACTTTGTAGTAAAGCTACACTGATACATTGTTAATAGCCTAAAGTAGTACATTTACTACAAAGTGTAATAATAAATTTAAATGTATATATTTGTTCACATACAAGTTTTCTTGTATGAATCAAACCCCAGTGGTTTGCCATCTGTGGTGCTGGACTTACTCCAGATCTAAGCTGGAGTACATATAATACTGTTTTGAGTAATTTTTGGCTGTAGTGACTATAGAAGTGCAGTTACGTAATAATAATGGTCTTACTCTTCTGTGGGTTGGTGTTTCCCCCTCATTAAACCCCTCACTATCCCTTCCTTAACCCCTTCTTACTCCTCCCTAAACTCCTCAATTTAGTAGTTCCGGATTTTGCATCCACTCCTCTGTCCCTCCCTCATTTACTACTAAAAGTAGCTGTATTTGTGCAGAGATCTCTGTAGTCAGGGCAGAAATCTCCACACATAAAGGATATGCAAGGCGGAGACAGACACCTCCGCATGTAGCATTTTGTGGTACGTGAGTAGTACTATTGTGGTACTACTAAACATGCTACTAAATGCAGTTTGTGAATGGGCCCCATATTATTCAACTATGTGTATGTTCTCCAATAGTTGTATCATCTGTGAAATTGTTTGAAAATGCTACTGGATGGCAGTGTTAAAATCATCACAATCTTCTATGGAAATATTTAATTGACTCTGTAAATCAGAATGCTTGGAAAGCATGTACCATCCACTGTTTCATTGCCTGGATTCTAAGTCCATGGAACAAGTGGTACAGTGACATCAAGCAGACATGGACAGTAAAAGTGTGTGTTTATGTTTGGGTAATTAGATTGAGGGGGGCAGGACTATTTTTAACAGCTGTTTATTGTCATTCTGATTATGTATCATCTCCTTCAAATCTCATCCTCAATCACGTGGTG
Organism: Calotriton arnoldi; assembly: GCA_963921515.1. Lineage (NCBI taxonomy): Eukaryota > Metazoa > Chordata > Amphibia > Caudata > Salamandridae > Calotriton > Calotriton arnoldi. Next base: position 376,883 of record CAWUFW010013689.1, read on the forward strand.
GACATTTAATAATTTTGAACTAAGTCAGCAAATGACAATATTGCTCCACTTGCACCCTTTCAATGTTCAGTTTGGCCCACGGAATTGGCAGCATTTTTATCACTCCTTGTTAACGCAGAGTTCTGGCCAAATTCCGCCATGTGGCGGAATTTTTCTCCAGCAACACTCCAGAATATGTGGACAGGTGAGTGCGAGCGAGATTTGGCATCCCCTAGAGCTATTTCCCAACACGGGCAACGCCAGCGTACATGAGTAGTCACAGTGAGAGGGCTGCAGTTTGAGTAGATCTACTGCCTCTTGAGTCGTTTTTCTACTTGAGTGGCAGAAAAATCAAATCGAATGGCCCATGCTCTTCTGCAACATATGGTGCCTTTCGCACTGATTTTCAGTGCTGTTCGCACTACCACCGTTAAATTGCAACTCAAGCAGTGCGAGCTGCTTTTCTTCCACCCGTTGGCAAAATTCTATGGAATCTTGTTGAGTTTTTCTGTAACTCCATGGAATTCCACAGAGTTAAACTCAGTGAGTTCCGCCCACCACTAGTTAGCACCCTTTCCAGAGTACAGTGGAGTGGTGCAGAATGCTGAAAGTAACAAATCTCTCAGAAGAAATAGAATGGAGGCAATGACTAGTGGTGTCTGCTTTAATTTTGCATTTTGTGAAAGTATGGGAGATAAACATGAAGTAAACATAACCAATCTACAAGCATGAGCAATCTGCTAGAAATCAAATATCAAAACAATCATGCAGATGAAGTTGCTGAAATCTGCTTGTGCTGGCAAATACCATACTTGTAATTTGCTTCTGATTTTTCAAGAAATAGATTATTTTACACTCTAAATACCACCAATTTATAATGCAATTTGGTCTTCCTCGCATTTGGGAATTTTCACAATTCATTGTAGAGGATGTAAAATGACTGCACTGGTGCACCTTCAAACTACACTTGAAGAAGTAGGTGGCTGTCTGCATTGCCAGAAAAGCTGGTGCAAGGGAAAATAACAAGCATAAGTAATGCCAAAAGGACAGGCTTATAGGTGAAAGTGATTCTTCAGTTACTAGTGTGTTTAGATACTAAATACATCATCATATAGGCACTTGTCACTCATCCTTGCTCTTATGCATCCGTTCATCCACCACTGACTCATTAATACATTCATCCATTCACCCATCCACAATAAAATGCACACAAAACCTCAACTAGAATATGCAAAAGAATAAAAATAGAAAAAAGAAAAAGGCTACTGCTCAGATTCTAATCGGGGGGAATGAGGGAATATTATGGTCTACTGGCTTCCAACCGATGCAGTGGAGGTGGTCTTCCACTGGAGTCCTCGAGTCCATCCTACTATGGCTCTGAAAAGTGAGCCAAGTACAACCCTTTCTAAACTCTCAGGGTATCAAAAACCACTAAACAAACCACTAAAATCTCAGGGCATCAAGGCTGAGCAGCCCAGGGCTTCTCAGGGAGGTAGTGTTTGGGACTAGAGCTGAGAACTCAACAGTCAACCAACTGACACAATAATGCTTTGTCCAGACAAGTTCTTATATTTGAATTAAAAGAAAATACTTTGATCTCTCAAGAAAATTAAATGCCATGCAGTTCAATAGGAATGCAAGTACAATGTTTTAATTTCAATTACGACCTTCATTAAGGCGCTACACTCCCATTCCTGTATTCTCTCTCCCCACCATGCTATAGGAGATATCTTGTGACTTCAGTCGCCAGTATAATGTCGGCATATACATTGATTAGGCACTGGTGCAAATTACTTCAAATACCCCACTGATCAACTAATCAAATGTGTAACTCAACTCAACATCTTTTCACCCCTTGTTTTACTGGACAAAATCTCTTGATTCCAAGTGGCAGGCTTATTTGTGTGTCCTAGGCTCTCATTCTTCGTGTAGACAAAGCCTGCTTTTTCCTGCTGGTTTACATTGCAGTTCGAGAAGTGCTGCTGGTGCAGATCACGTACCCAACCCCGTAGTAGTGGCTTCACTTCTGCAGAGGCTGTGGCGGCAACCTTGCATCGGTGGGTGAAGACGACATGGCAGGCCATCAGATCAGCACTTGCCTTTGGCAGGGTTGGCTTCCTTGGCCAGGTGCAAACAGGTGCTCACGCATGGCATTTGAGGTATCTGGGCTAATTTATACACAGTGCTGTATCTTCAGCAGTTGTTGTCTCTTTGATGGTCTGGGATTTTGTTCTTTGACAGTGACATGGCTCCTCTCCTAGACCACAGCAGCTGGAGCAGTAGACTCTCAGGTTCATGAAGATTGCTGGTCAACATAGTGATGCTTGGTCTTGCAAAAGTCGTGGTACAGTTCACTTAGATCCACTCAAACAGACCAGAAGACCCCTTTACAACACCTGTCACTCTTGACTTTGCTGCCTGTGGTATTCAGCTGTCTCTGGGTTCTCCCCACACCTGGACCATATGGTGGACATCTCCTCCTGAACAGTTTCTCCACCTGCAGGACCAGATATTTTCTTTCCCTCTCAGAAGGAAGTGATTTAGACACTTTATGCAGCTTCAACTTCTCCAGCAGAAAGTGCAGCTTTATTAATTCCCCCTCACTTCTAGGAGACTGGCTATGAGGCAGGTACCACCCCTCTTCACACAGCAATTGTTTGATTATTCTGCAGAGCACCCTCTTCCTTGGCTAAAAAGAACTTGGAACTCGTACAATATAGGGTGGTTTCACTCCCACATTTGTACACATTTTCTAGACCGTGTCTAAGGTTTCTGAACCTGTTTGGGTTCATTCTCTTTCAAATGCTCCTTTCTGGATGTTCCTCAGACACAGCCTTTGTTCAAAGTAATGTCTTTCACAGCAGGTAGCAATAAGGCTGACTGCAAGCAAGAATGTGCAATATCTGGAACTGGGCGTCATCAGCCTTCCAGAAGGAGCAATCAGAGACAGTATAAATGGAAGACCCTGCATAGAAATGTCCTCATCTTGAGCAAGAGAAAATGCAGTCCCATCCTTGCTAACAAACGGCAATACTCAGGGAGAAATAATCTGCAGCCGTTTGCTAACAAGGCTGTGTCTCAATGTCTGAGGGAAGCCCTATCTCCATCCTCCTTCACTTTGGTGTCTGGGCCTCCATACTCTAGCCAAAGGAATGCATGCAGTATACTTCTACTATCTGAGGAATCTGCCTTTATCTGCCTTCATATGTCATGTTAAACCAGAGGCATCCTAAATAAATCCCACTTGCCGAGTACTCAGACTCCTATTACAAAACATGTGCTACACTTCACTACTCTTCACTGCACACACACACACACATATACTCAACATGCACACAGAATATCAGCACAAGGTTCCGGGGTTCAGATAAAAGCAGACCTTTACACAAAAGGGGTCAGTACACTCAATTCTCTCTGACACTAAGAAAAAGGTTTGGTAACACTAAAGAATAACAAAACACGATACCTTGCCACCACCACTTTATGTGTCCCAGTCAGGGTATGGCTAGTAGTCCTATGACCACCGTGAGAGCACACTTGATGCACTACTCCTTGACATTGAGCAGATTTCTGGACTTTGTATCAATAGATATAGGCTTAGGCCTCTGCCCACACGCTACATTAGCATGATGCCAGGGCCAAACACAAAAGTCAGGATACCAGTTTCAAATGCAGTTGGGTTCTCAGGGCAAGGGGATATTGCCATCCCAGCACTACCTCATAATCGTGAGTTTCGCGACCATCTTGGAATGATATTGCAATTGCGATTAATTGCTGTACTAATCCAAGATTATTTACATAATGCTTCTAAATTTGGTGGTCATTTACCTAATGCTTCTAAATTTGGTGCTCCCCCTTTGCCCTGAACACAATGTGGCCGGCCGCTCTGGGCCCAGTCCCGATTCCCAGGACCCAGATAAAATGCTTGGGTATCTGGCTTGACCAAGATCTGACTTTCAAGGTCCAGGCACGTAATGCGGCGGCCTCATGCTATGGCATCTTAAAGATGCTTCGTAAAGTCCTCCCCCTCCTCCCTTCACGAGCGAGGAAGCTTATGTTCAGGCACTTATTTTGTCGCGCCTCGACTATGGGAATGCCCTTTACTTAGGGGCCCATGCGAAACCCTCTCAAAACTTCAGATTGTACAAAACTGGGCAGCCAGAATCCTTCTGGATATCCCAAAGTATCAATCAGCAAAACCTGCTCTGAAGTCTCTTCACTGGCTCCCTATCAGGGAGAGAGTTCATTTCAAGGCTAGATGCATTGTTCACAAGTCGTTTTTCGGAAAGGGTCCTGCCATCAATCATTCTATTGTTCGCCTCCCCTCAGATGATCTGCACCTTGCTACTGTTCCTAGGATTAGGAAAGCAAGAAGTGGGGGTCGTCTATTTTCCTACAATGCAGCCAAGCTTTGGAACACTCTCCCTCTTCATCTACGAAAGGAACCCAACCATCTTACCTTCCGTAAACTGTTAAAAACCTGGCTAATCCCCTAGACCGGCTGGCTCTCCACTACTTGCCATCCTCAGCGCTGGGACGCCCTCGGATAGCCATGTGCTTAACAAATGCTTTTTTCCTTTCATTTCATCTTGAAATGGTAAAACAATGATACACAAAGGACAATACCCTGCAAGATGGCTACTTGGTTTAGAAGTAGTGGCCATGCCGATGGGCTGCACTGCAGGTAAAATGAGCAATATACGAGTGGCCCATTACCATAGTCTAGGGAGCTGTTAGGTAATAACCTGAAAAAATAAAAAGAAATATAAAAGGGGGACTTATAAGATGGGAACATAAAAAATCTAAAGTGACTGACACACAAGCCTTGAAGATGTGCACTTCATCAGAAAAAAATGTCATCACTCAGGGGACAATAAAGCCCGGAGCTGAAGTAGGCTGACCCATTGTTCCATGCTATGTGCTGTCCTGGTTGGAAACAGCATATGAAAGACATTCAAACAGACCACTATCTGAAGAGGGATTTCCCAAGTCTCACTGTGTATATAATGTCAGCATATACTTCCATCATTTATTGTTATTACAAAGGCCTGGCAGACAGTTAAAGTTGTCAGGCCATATCTAACAAATAATTCAATATACACAGACCACTAAATGCTATGCACACAATTACAAATGTATAAAAATAGATTTTCTAAACAAAATACAACACCTCTTAAGAGGGCTACCAAGGATTCTCAAATGCAAATCTTCTACCCCCCAAGTTTATCAGAAGGGTTAAAAAACATCAAAACTCTTGAGTGCTATAGTAATCTATCAAAGTCCATGTAACAAAATACAAGTCTACATGTTTAAATGCAGTAATATAACAATCCACCCGTAAAGGCCTATTGTCTTTAACACTTTTCACTATAAATATGTCAGCCCTACTGCCTTTGTCATAGTTTTTTGTAATAACCAGTACAGACATAGGCATCTAACATAACGTTTCCCAATTAACCAATCAGGTTTGTAGCCTTTATCATTTGATTGTCACCATAAACCGCACTGCTTTTCTGTATTGAGCATAAGCTTTGTCACAAGGCAGCCACTAGGCATACATTTATAAAATTACAAATATGTACAAAATTACAGTTGGGAAAACAGTATACAACCCCTTATAAGTGGGGACAAACAAGGATTCTCACAGTGCAAATCTGCTGCAATTAGGGTTTGTCAGAGGGGGGAACCAACACCAAAACACTTGTCACCGGTGGCAATATGTGGCATGTGTACAGGCTATGCTACAGTATAATAACAACCCACCATGAAAGACCTGTTGGTTTAACACATGCTTTTCACAACAAATATGCCAGGCCTTCTTCCCTTGTTATAAAGTTTCATAATTACCAGATCTGCCCTATGGCATCGGACAAAAATGTTCCCAATATTCCAATCAGTACTAGTATATTCATTATCATTGGTTTGTCACCATAACCAACTTAGGCCTATTGTGTTGAGCATAATTTTGTTTTGCAAGGCAGCCATCAGGCATATTATAAATATTAAAAATTTACATTTGCAAAAATATATACAACACCTCCCAAGAGGACCTAATAGGGAATTACGTAATGCAAATCGACTCCTAGGCTTCGTTAACAGAGGTACCAGAACCAAACAAAGCCCTTGCAAACTATGGTAACCTGTGAGATGCTATAGAACAAATTACCTGCCTACTGTCATTAAATTAGTGCAATAATAATCCACCATTAACAACCTATTGGCATTAACATATGCATTACATAATAGGTCAGCCTTTGCTGTGGATGTTCATAATAAATAGATCAAGCCTACAGCGCCTGGCTCAACCTTTTCCACTGAAGCAAGCAGGCCTATAGTATTCATCATTGGCTTGTCACCATGAAAGAAACTCAGCCCTAACCTATTAAGTCTAAGTTTTCCCACAAATCATCAGGCATGCAATCATAAAGTTCTGTGGTATTGCCAGCGTTTAGATTTATTGCAAGCATTCCTCCAATCAACTGTTTTGTGTTTGATGAAAACAATATGAACCCTTTCCTAACAGGAGATCACACACTCCAAATCATCTACCCCAAATAATTATCAGAAAGGGTGACGAACACCAAATTCCACAAGCATGAGTCTAAACAAATATTAGAACATTGTTACTAACAGCAGCACTGGCATAGAAAACTCCCTCTGATCCTTTAGTTCTAATTCACCAGCATGACTAATATTCTTGATAAATAATGTTGGCTGCTGGGAAGTGTGGTGTTACATCAGGATTACTTTGAGATTAGCCGATCAAAAAAAACTGTGATTCACGTTCCTGTTAGCCGATTAAGCATTATTTGCATCATACTGTTAAGAATTGTGGAAAGTAGGTTTTTACTACCAGATAATGACTTCTTTCTCTTTTGTTGTCATTTTCATTTCCTGGACATAATTAACCTAATTTTAGTGCATGTAGTGAACAAATTGAGTCTTTATTTCATTGTCTCCTCTTTCTTCATGGGATATATAGTAGTTATGATAATAGTAGTATACGTGATAGAGGTAGCATAAATAAACTTAACACCAGCTGCCAGGTCACCACCATCAACTTGTATTTACAGATGAGGCGTTGGTGGCAGTGTTGGCCAGCACGACCTTATCATTTCATTGCATCTCCTAATGCCTTAAAGGGTGAACATCAGATAGTGTGCTAACAACATGCAAGTCACTGCCCCCTCCCCCCACTGAGAAGCCTCACAAGGAGAGAGACAACTTTGATTATGATTTAGCCAAGGCGTGGCCCTTTATATTTATTCACACAGCATCAGTTCAGTGAGAAATGAGAACCACAGTTAAGCAGACATAATAGTTATGAGAATACAGGTCATAAGATCAGCAAACCAGCTCAAAGATTGTACAAGCAATACAACAATTGTCTCCACTCTCCACCACAGCTCAACCCTCCAGAATGCATAGTGCTAGAAGGCCCCCGTTCCTTATCCATCTCCCATGCCCTCAACCAAGGGCATTCCAGGGATTATTGGTAAGCATACCTTAGTGGCAACGTCCCCTCTGACTCACAGAGGGATGGGCAATACCCACATTTCCATACCAACACATACACCAGGGCACCGCATAGCGTTCCGTCCTTGCCGGGGTCCCTGTCACCAGGCAAATCTCCCCAAAATGTTCAACTCCAGGGATCCTGGGGTAGGGCAGAAAGGTCCAGACCACAAGCAGGTCAGTCCCCCCTCCTGCCTGCCCAGAGCCCATACAAATCACCACCCCTTCCAGGAGTGGGTGGGTGGGTGTATGCTCTTGTATGCAGGATGTTGGTTTGCGGTGGGGAGGAAAAGAGGCCGAAACCTCACCTCTCAGTGCTTTAAAGCCCGATCCCAGGCACCTCTCGATGACATCACATAACTTCTTTGTAAGGACTCCCCCATATTGGCTCCTGCCCGTGGAGTGAATAATAGCGTCCCTCCGCTATTTGAAGGGGGCACCTGGCAAAGACATCAACTTTACGCATTTGCAGAATCCTTTTCTCAATATTTGCATTAATTTCCCCTTATACTTTCTCACGTTTCTATGTCTTTGAGCACAACCTAAATCACTTGATATTTCCCTACATATGTGTTTAGCCATTACTTTATGGTTCCAGTCCTTAAGCTGATAAACTGTTTTTGCCAACGGGGTGGCCTAGCAGTAGCCTTTCAGGAGATAGATTGCTTGCCTGATTCTAAATCTAAAGTACCTAATATAGCACTACTTCAGAAGCACATAATGCCGTTTTTTTAAATTTGCATCCTCAGACTGTTGCATACAATCTCAAAAAATACTTTTCCATATTCCCATGAAAATTGCCCTTTGAATTTTTGCCTCTCCTTTTCTTCCAAACGACCCACTACTTACATTCCATCCTCTGAGTTTCTGCTCTCTCTGAGAACAGCCTACTCTAAGTCACATACATGTTTGCCTTAATCCCTAGTTTTGCATTTCTGCAAAGTGCCCACACCACTGTTCAAAGATGACATCCTCTCCTTTAACCCCTTGGGTGCTATGGACAGAAAGGTTCCGTCCTCAGCATTGGTGCTCATGTGCTAAGGATGGAAGTGTTCCACCTTGGCACCCACCAATGGGGAAAGCTCTGGCGCTCCCCTCATGGACCGCCCAACTACAGGCCCCCACTGCGGGGGCTGCAGAAGCATTTCCGCTGCTAACCTCATCCCAACCACGGTGATCTGATGACGTTGGCTCACTGACATCATCAGATACTGCGGGGAACATGCTAGAAGCCATTTGCTTCCAGTGCATCCAAGGAGAGGACTTTTGCAGGCACGTCCTTCTCTCTGGTTTTTTTTTCTTTTTACATTGCAGACACATTGGGAAAGGAAAGAGTTTTTCCTTTCCCCCTGTGCCTGTTTAGGGTTACTCCCCTATACTGGGACAATATTTTGGCCATTTTCTGCCCCCCCCCCCGGAGGCAGATTGGTCATATTTTTAGGCCCATGGGGCAGAAAGCCACTAGTCACCTGGGATTTTATTTATTTATATGTCAGGGAGTGGTCCCTTTGGCAAGGGTCGCTCTCCTTTTTTGGGGCATGTATTTTGCCCATTTTTGCCCACCTGGGGCCAGATGGGCCACATTTATAGGCCCATCTGCCCCCAGGGAGGGCAGAAAACCACTAGACATCAGGGAAGGTTTCTTTGTGTGTGTGAAATGGAGTTTGGCTGACTGTCTGCGTGTATTGGTGTGTGTGGGCTAGCACTTGGCTGGTGGTCTGTGTAGACTGTTGCTTGGCTGGTAGTGTGTGTGGACTGGCACTTGGCTGGTGGTGTGTAAACTATTGCTTGCCTGACAGTGTGCGTGGACTGGTGCTTGGCTGGTGGTGTGCAAGGACTGGTGCTTGGTTGGTGGCGTGGGTGGACTGGCACTTTGCTGGTGTGTGTGGACTAGTGCTTGCCTGAGGGTGTGCGTGGACTGGAACTTGGCTGGTGGCTTGCATGGACTGGTGCTTGGTTGGCGGTGTGGGTGGACTGACGTATGGCTGGTGGTGTGTGTGGACTAGTGCTGAGCTGGCGGTGCATGTGCACTGGCATTTGGCTGATGGTGTCTGAACTGGCTGTGTGTGTTGACTGGCTTCTGGCTAGTGATGTGTGACTGGCATTTGGGTGGTGATGGGCCGACATAGGGTTTTATAATATTAACTGTTTTCTGTCTTGTCGTTATTTGTGATTGTAATGATTATTTCTCCTATTTATTCTAGTGCAAAGCTTTTGATTTCTTGCACTGCGATTCATGCTTGCGGTTTCAGAACTGGTAGATTTGGAGTTTGTGTAGTTTCATGTGTTTGGTAAGAAAACATTTTTCTATTGTTTACTGTAAATGAGTATAATTTCCCTGCATGAATGTGAGTTTTGTAAGAGCTGTAATAATAGCAGCATATTTAGCTTCTGTTTTATTGTGTGTGAAAATCTCCTTGGATTTGTGCACAATGTGCATTGTGTTGTCTTGTGAGTAATTTTCTTTTGTTCTTCTTTATAGGAGGATATTGTTGGTGCTTCCTATGTCTGTCCAAAGTAGGTGCTGGGTGTCTAGCTGTTTCTGGCAAGTGAGTGGTGTTATTTTTCAATGTATAGGTCTTTGTGTGCTTTGTATTGATTAACTTTTACTTTCAAATTACCAGTAGTTAAAAATTTTTTTGATAAAGCCACACTTTGTTTTTTACTTATTTTACACAATGTTGGGTATTGTTGACTTATTTGTTGTTACTTTCCTTAGTAAGGATTATGGCTAGCAGCAGGATTACTGATCTACAGGTTGTTGATATGCTTTTTGAGACTTCCTCTGACCATGATTATGAGACTGACTCTGCATCTGAGGCAGGCAAACAAGGCCAGGATTTAGGCAGTGAATTTTCTGTCCAAGAGGAATCATCTGATGAAGAAGCCACTCTCAGTGCATATGAAGTGCCACTTTTAGAGGAGGAAACTGATGTGCCAATAGTGCTGCAAGAGGCATCTGGATTGCAGCCTGGTGCTAAAAGGCTTCCCATTGGAAGTGCTGGACTGTGAGTTGCCCCAAACATGGTCAGCTGGTGTTGTCTGCCTTTATTGGTGTCACAGCATTTAGAGTGAATTCTGAAATCTTTTTGCCTAGAAATTTCTTTTAGTTGTTTATGGACAATGTATTTTTGGATGAGATTGTTGACCAGACTAATTTGTATGCTGAACACTATTTGAGGGACAACAGTACCAGACTTAAGCCCCACTCTAGAACCACCTGGTGGACTCCCACAAATCTGGATGAGTTAAAGAAGTTCTTGGGTTTAGTTTTTTTGATGGCTTGATAAGGAATCCGTTGCTGTCTTCATATTGGTCTACTAGTCTCTTGATTTTCTACAACCATGAGTCATGATCGGTATTTGCTTCTTCTTTGGATGCTGCATTTTCTTGATAATATTTCACCATTGCCACAAGATCACCCTGACTGTGACCGTCTTTTTAAGATTCAGCCTTGCATTGATCACTTTGTAGATTGATCTTCAGAGATCTATGTTCTAGGGAGAGAGGCAGAACATTCCTAGCAAGAGGGCACATTATGGAATTAAGATGTATATGCTGTCTGAGAGTAGTTGTGGATACGACTATAATTTCACAGTGTACACTGGTAGGGATTCTAGTATTGACCCCCCCTGGTTGTCGGTCCACTTTCAGAGTTAGAGGGAAAATTGTATGATATCAAAGGTAACCATTTATATGTAGATAACTTCTACACTAGTGTGCAATTGTTCAGAGAATTGTTCAAAGTGGACACTGTTGCTTGTGGCACACTCCGCTTTAACCGCAATGGTTACCCGAAAGAGCTTGTTTGTAAAAGAGAAGGGATAGAGCAGTGCCTATTGTAGTGCTGAACTTCTGGCTGTGAAAATTTCTGACAGGAGAGATTTCTACATGCAGACTACCATCCTTGATGAAAGTACTTCACCTGTGACCTTTTGGGGTCAGTTTGCTGATGTGCACAAACCTGTGTGCATTTTAGACTACAATAAGCACATGGGAGGTGTAGATGGAGTAGATCAGAGGTTGGAACGTTACACTGCTATTCTTAAGGCTTATGTTTGAGATAAGAAGTTGCCTATTTATTTATTCCATTTAGCAACCTTCAACGCTTTTGTTGTATTCAAGGATTGTTCTCCAGAGTCAAAGATGACATTTGTTCAGTTTCAGCAGTCTGTGATAGGCAGCCTTGTAGTAGTGTAACTGGCAAGAGTTCCTAGAGTTGCAGTGGTGGAGGATGTGGCTAAATTGAAAGAGCACCACATTCCTGATCACATTCCTCCCACGGCCAAAATAGACTTTCCCAGTAAGAAATGTAGAGTCTGTGCCCGAAGAGGTATGCAGAAGGAGAGTTGTATGACCTGCCCCGATTGTCCCTCTAATACTGAGCTGTGTGTGCCCACATCTTTTAAATTGTACCACACGCAACTGAGTTTTTGGGTGCAACCATGAACGTAAAAGTAAACTGACTGGTCTGTATCATTTTATATTTTTTGTTCAGATTTCACAGTTGACATTAGTGTGACGTATTTAGTTAGAGTTGTTGTGTTTGTAGATATAGTTTAGGATCTACTTGAAATTGGTTTGTGTTTTCTTTTTTGTTAAAGTGCATGGACTGGAGCTTGGCTGGCGGTGTGTGTGAGCTGGTGCTTGGCTGGCAATGTGTGTGAGCTGGCATTTGGCTGGCAGTGTGTGAGTAGAGACTTAGCTGTTGATCACTACACACACTGCTAGCCAAACGCCAGTACACACACTCCGTCAGTCACCAGCCACTGTGATTGCTGTGTCAGTCATGTGGGAGTATGGACGTGATGGGCCCTTGAATGGCACTGTTTGTTGATGTGAGTCTTGTAATGTGCTGGACCTGCGGTTGGCGGTGTGAATGGTCTTGTTAGTGTCACCAGCGGCGGCTCCCCCGCTATGGCGGAGGAGCGTCACCCCCCCAAAAACATCGGGAAAGGAAAAATAAAACGACACTCATTTTATTTCTGCTTTCCTTCTGAGTCTTGGGCTCAAGGCCTGGGGTGTGACAGCACTGAGGGGAGTGGTAGTACATTCCCTTAACTGCACACAAAGGTTTGGCCGGCCGTCTCAGGCCAGCCAAACCATCATTGGCAGTGAAACTCTCTCCAACCCCAGCTGCATGGCACAGAATCCCAGTCTGTCCTGCAGTGCTAATCGAGGGCGCTCAGGCCAATCCTGTGAGAGCAGCTCCAGGATTGGCCGCAGGGCAATCTGGGAACCTGTGCCTGGAGAAGAGGAGCAGAGGAGCGTGATGTGTAACGTGGCCGGCTGAAGGTACGTTTTAAAAAAAATATTATTATTTCTTTTTTTGCCACCTTCCCTTCGCGACCCCTATAACCCCCCTCGCCACCCCAGTCACCCACCCCACCACTCGTCCAAAACACAGGCCGCTAATGTGCGTCACGTATGAAAGGTGTGTGAATGGCCTGTAAAACAGTTGGTGACTTGTTGTGGCTTTAGAGCTCACGAGCTGAGAGTCATTGGTTTAGTTTTTTGACCTTTCAATTACTAACAGTGTATTTAATTTTTGTGAAATCTCTTGTTAATAAAATATAATTCTTGAACCTTTTACTCACCCTTGTGCCAAATCCAACCAGTGTGTGTATGTACCTGAGGAATAGATGGTTGTGCAGTAATATTGTGTGGGCGAGCCACATGCCTGCGACAGGGAAGGGCCCAAAACATATAGTGGAGGCATCAAACATTGGGGGATCCATGCAAGTCACACCTCCCAGGACTCCCCTAAATATCTAGGTTTCAGACCGAAAACACGACTGACCCCCTTGCAAAACCAGGGCATTTTGTGATAGATAATTTTGATGTCTCCACAATACGTTCTGGGCCATTTCCTGTCGTGGACACTAGGCCTATCCGCACAAGTGAGGTACTATTTTTTTCGGGAGATTTGGGGAAATACCAGGTGGGAGGAAGTTTATGGCTCCCTGCAGATTCCAGAACTTTTCATCACAGAAATGTGTGTGAGGAAAAACATTTTTTTGTCAAAGTTTGCAAGGGATTCTGGGTAAAGATCATGGAGAGAGCCACGCAAGTCAGCCCATCCTGGATTCCCCTAGGTGTCTAGCTTTCAGAAAATGTACAGGTTTGCTGGTCTCCCTAGATGCCGGCTGAGCTAGGGCCCAGAATCCACAGCTAGGCACGTTGCAAAAACAGGGTCAGTTTTCAGTGGTAAAATGTGGTGTCCATGTTGCGTTTTGGGCTGTTTCCTGTCGCGGGCTCTAGGTGTACCCACACAAGTGAGGTACCAGTTGTATTGGGAGACTTAGAGGAACATAGAATAGTAGAACAAGTGTTATTTTCAATTGTCTTTCTCTGCATTTGTGGCTTCCAAATGTAAGACAGTGTGTAAAAAGGAAGTTATTTTGAAAATGCTCTCTAATTCACATGCTAGTATGGGCACCGACAAATTCAGAGATGTGCAAATAACCACTGCTTCTAAACTCCATATCTTGTTCCTATTTTGGAAATATATAGGTTTCCTTGATACCTAATTTTCACTTATTATATTTTACCACCGGAATTGCTGTATACCCGGTACACAATAAAAAACCATTGCAAAGTGCAGCTCAGTTATTTGCTCTAGGTACATCGGGTTCTTGGTGAACCTACACGCCTTATATAACCAGAAGAGTCCAGCCGATGTAACGGTATATTGCTTTTGAAAATCTGTCATAGCTAGAAGAAGCTGCAAGTAAAAACATAGGCACAAATGGCTGTTTTTTTAACTCAATTTCAAAAATTGGGGTTTATTTCAACTGTTACTTTCTATAGAAAAACCTTGAAGGATCTATACACATGACCCTTGCTGAATTTAGACTTTAGTTTACTTTTCAGAAATGTATAGCTTTCTGGGATCCACCATTGGTTTCACACCCATTTCTACCACTAACTGGAAGGAGGTTGAAAGCACCAAAAAATGGAAAAATGGGCTACGTCCCTGTAAAATGCCAAAACTGTGTTGAAATATTTGGGGCCTCATTTATGAGGCCACTTGCGCCACCGGATCATCACTTGTTGTGATGTTCCGTGGCGCAGGAGCCTGCACGATAATAATCAGACAACACTAAGACAGTTTTTTTGGCTCATTGCTCCCTGATAAATATTGTTCCCTTTAACGCAGTTTTCTGCACTAAAGGGGCATGCAATGGGTGTTGCTGGGGGCATTTCCAGCAACATCAATGGCTTTTTGACACTGCCTCAGATTTATTAGAAATTGTAAATCTGAGGCAACGCCAAAAACTTACGCCTTCCCATGGTAGGCATAAGGGAGGCACAACGAGGAGAAATATATTTCTCGTCGTTTTTCCTTTTTCCATGTGTGTGCTGCAGATAGAAAGAGGAAAACGCCTCTTGTGATTGATTTTGTGCAGGAAGGTTTTATAGGAGAGTAGGATCTGCCTCTTATGGTTACCCCCACTTTTTGCTGGTGTATCACTGTTTTTTGACTTTAGTCTGGCTGGGGCCCTGCCATCCAGGATCCCAACCTAGCTGCTTCCTCTCTAAAATTGATTCCCTGTACTTTAGGTACACTTCAGATTGGATTCTGGGGTGCCCTTATAAGTCCCTAGTATATGGTATACTATGTACCCAGGGCATAGGTATCCCAGAGGCCTACCAGGGGCTGAAGCATGTATTGTGCCACCCCTGGAAGACCATCCAAAATGACACCACAGGACTGCTACTGCAGCCTGGGTAAGGTGGTGCATGCACCCCTTACAGAGATATAGGTTCACTATATTTCACCTGACACTGCACATAGAAACCTATCAGTCACCCCTATGGCAGGCCTTATCAATCCTGAAGGCAGGGTGCTTGGTTATATGTGAGAGGGTGCCCATGCATGAGCAGAGCCTCTCTGCAGCCCTCGGAATCTCCTATCCGGGGTTGTCTGTGGTGCAGCCTGACCATATACTCTTAAGTGCATTATATCCTCGCGGTAAAATGCTAACTTTGGACTGGCTGCACGGAAACATGTCGTGTTTGGTGTCAAACACCTTGGAATCCTACCCCCCCCGCCAGTCCTGGCAGCGGGGGTAGAATTCCACCTTTCTAGAGGGAGAGACATGTCCCCACCTGTATACCCGGTAGAAACCTTAAAGAGCCCTGGCATCACAAAATGGATGCTGCAGCCACAGACACGAGTCTGGCCTCCTGCTGCTGACCAAAACTCCGGCAGGGGAGGCCTGGACAATAGGTTTCCTGTCTCAGGGAGGTGTTACCACCTCCCAGACAGGCCTTAGTCGATTAGGGCTGGGTGGTGCACTCTCTGAGTGCTTTGAAGTCCTGCACTGGGGGCACATTTGGTGTCCTCGTGCATACCCCAGTTCAAACCGGTTGCAGGGGCTACCAGCCCCTGCTCTGGCACGAAACTGGACAAAGGAAATGGGTTTAGCCACCCCTCTTTCCAAACCCTCCCATAGGTGGGTCCCCAGAGTTAGTCCAACCCCTTTCCTTAGTATAAGTAAGGGAACCCTGGCAACAGAACTTTAGATATCCCTGGACGAAACTCTGAAGCTGAATCCTGGACCTTCGACACACTACTTCAAGATTAGAGGACTGAAGAATCTCCCTTCGGGTCAAGGAGTGACTCCCATGCTTGGCAGGCACCAAAGAAGCATCTGTCCGGTCTGCATCACTGAAGCTCCCGCCGGACGCCAAAGTCTTTGCATCACCAGAGGTGGATTTCCAGACTTCCGCGAGGCTGTCCTGAGTCCCCAGCAAAGCTGAGGCCCGTAGCTGTCGTGGGTAATGTGGAACCGTGACCCCTGGACACTGAGCACATTTGCAAGTGCATCAACTTGCTGACATCTCTTGAAGCTGTGCTTTGGGTTCCAAGTAGCCCTAGCCCCGAGCACCAACTGCAGTGAAGATCACTGGCCTACACTTCACGAGTGTCCCGTGGGCCAATTCCAAGTGCAACCACTCGAGGCTCCTTTGCGATCTCTAGTCCATTGGCTAGTGGGTCCCCACAAAGGCAACTCTTCAACTGCTTGGGCTTTTCTAGTTGCCCCAGAAGTACCCTGACTTACCCTTGCTGGGTGAGTCACTCAGACCTTGCTGGTCTGCACCGCAGCCTTTTCTTCATTTCCCCGTGACTTGCCGTTGCCAAGGCTTGTTGGGTCCAATCCGGTCTCCGACACCGCAGCACTCGACAGACTTTATCGGAAAGCTCGAACCCAGCTCCTGGTCATCGTCGACGCCTCCTGGACCTCGTGGCTGAAGAGTCAAGGCACCAGTCAACTCACCTGAAGCACCCGACATCTGAGGGCATTCGACTATCGTGCCCCTGGTCACTGGCTAGCAACCCAGACTCTGTCCCCTATGCTTTCAGGTCTTCCTTTCCCTCGATCCAGGCTTGGATCGCTCCGGACACTCTTCTTCTTCACGGCAGCAGCACTTTTCCAGAGGTCGCCATTGAAAACAACGACGATTCCCGCCACCTTTTAACACGTATGCACCCGGCTTCCCTGGGTGAGGTAACTCGAGTATTTCGGTACTCACATGGGTGTGGGCCCTAGAAACTCTTAAGTTTTAAGGGGTTAACTGGAAGTCCTCTCCGAAGTGTCCCTTTTCTTTAAAAATCTAACCGCGACTTTCCCCATAGAAGTCAACGGCGGCTCGCTGCTGTGTTCTCACACTGCACGCGTCCCCCGTGGGTCCCCTGTGTCACTACCTTGGGTGGTTCCTTGGGGTCCAAGCACTTCTACAGGCTCTATGCCTTGTGTCTAGTTCAGTCGTGGTACTTATACCACTATTTTAGTATATGGTTTGGTACGCCCCTAGGGCTCAAACGTGTATTGTGCTAAATACTGCTGATATTTGACTTGTAACTTATGTACTTCAAACTCTAGCCTCATAAAGAGACTAGAGGGGTGTGTTTAAGACTAAATACATATATTTTATATATATACCTGGGATGGTCCTCTTTCATTTGGTCACTCAAGAGATTATAGACTGGTAAAACAAGCTGCTTTACATTCCTCTAAGACTTAGCCTGAAGGCTGCTCTCCATAGCTACCACTAGGATAGCTTTCTATAAAGGTTGTCTTTAACCTATCACCTATAAGGGGTTGTTTGGACTGGTGCAAAGTGCCCACTATAACTAGTGGTCAGCATATGCCAGGCCAACTTCTCACATTGGTGTGCAGCGTGTGGGATTCCAGCTTGCTATTGTTTTACCAGATAATCTCAAGTGTGTGACTAACTGAAAACCACTAAAGGTACCTAAGGTACATATAAATTCAAGCTTAGAAATACAGTAAGTTCTACTGAACTTAGAGTTGTGTGTCAAGGGCTTAGCACACCCTTTTTACAACTGAAGAGAGTTTAGTAGGCCACACTAGAGTAGGTAGTGCATACACCACACCTCACTAGTAATGTCTTCACTGCCAGGAACCAGTGGGCTCCTGCCATCCAAATATGACAACCTCCCATTCTTGGAATTGAGAGAGTTGTGCAAGATTAGGAAGCTGAAGACAGGCAAAAGTGCCAACACCCAACGTCTCATGGAGATGCTTCTGCTGGATGATCTCAGAAGACCCCTAGGGTCTGCAAGGGTAGGCAGAGAGGGTGGGGCAGAGGATGAGGAATGGGTGAAAATACCCAGGACCTGACCTCTGAAACTGGCCAGGAAGATGACAATGATCTTGCCCTGGACAATGCAGCTCCTCCTGCAGATGAGGAGGAGGATCAGAATGATCTCCCCTTTGTCCCACCAGGAAGAGTTGTGAGTGTGCCTAGAAGGTCCAGATCTCCTTCTCAGGAGTCTAACCATTCTGACACCTCAGTAGGGACCTCTGTTTCTTCTCATAGGAGGGAATCCTCTCATGAAAGGAAAGAGAGACTGCTCAAGTATGAGGAAGCTCAGTTGAGAATCAGAAGAGAGCAGTTGGCTATAGACAGGGAGTCCCTAGAGCTTCATAGACAAAGAAGAAAGTTGGGACTAGAGTCCCATGGTGGCAGCAACTACCCTAGGGAAAGGTCTTATGACCATAAAAACCTGAGCAAGAGTGTCCCTCCCTACCAGAGTGGGGATGACATCCACAAATGGATAACTGCACTGGAAAGGGCCTGTAAAGTTCAGAGGGTCCCCCAGGAGCAGTGGGCAGCAATCTTGTGGCTCTCCTTTGCAGACAAAGGTAGATACAAGCTCCTCACTGGAAGAGAAGCGGATGCTGATGATTACCAAGTCCTGAAGAGTGCCCTGATAGATGGGTTTGGCCTAACCACTGAGCAATACAGGTTAAAGTTCAGAGATACCCAAAAGGCACTGACACAGGACTGGGTGGACTTTGTAGATTGTGCTACCAAGGCTCTGGAAGGCTGGTTACTGGGCAGTAAGGTATGTGACTTCAAAGGATTGTATAATTTAATCATGAGGGAGCAGATTCTTAATAACTGTCAGAATCAGCTGCTACATCAGTACCTGGTTGACTCTGATCTGACCTCTCCCCAAGAATTGGGAAAGAAGGCAGACAAATGGGTCAGAACCAGGGTGAAGCAGAAAGTACAGAACCAAGGTGGTGACCAGAAGAAGCAAGATTCCAAAAACTCTGATAAGGGTGGGGAGAAGGGTAAAGACCAGAAGTCTTCTCAAGGTCCCCAAAAATCTGCATCTGGTGGGGAATCCCAATCTAATCAAGGAAAAGGCCAAAAGAAACCATGGTACAAAGTCTGTAAGCAAAAGACTCACTGGACAAGTGATTGCACCAAGTCCAAAGACTCCAATCCAGCCACCATTGCCCCTAAGGCAACTGTTCCCCCTAGTCCAGCTACAAGTGGTGGTGGAAACACTCAGAATAAGGGCTTAGTAGGGTTGACCCTGGGTACTGAGATGGGCTCTGACCTAGTCAGAGTGCCAACTCAGGCTGTCCTAGTCTGTGATGGGGGCATGGATATGTCCCCCTTTGGGGAGAGGTGTGGCGCCGCGGCTAGGGCGACTGACGCTGGACGCTGGGGATCACGGTTCGATCCCTGGCCCCGGCGGCAGGGGTCTGCCCAGCACCATGCGACTCTGGGCAATAGCTCGCTTAAACTTCCCAACGGCCCCCACCGCCGAGATACCCCTTCGGGGGTGATTCGTGCGCTATACAAGTACTGGATTTACATTTACATTTACATTTGTGAGCCCCAATAATTTGGGCAAATACAGACAGCAGCCTTTAATTAATGGAAGGGAGGCTTTGGCATTCAGGGACACAGGAGCAAGTGTCACCATGGTGACACAAGATCTTGTGGATCCTGGGCAGTTTATACTTGGTGAAATGTACCAAATGACCAATGCTAGCAATGTCAGAACAGACCATTCTCTGGCAGTTGTTAACTTCTCCTGGGGAGGGGTAACTGGCCTTAAGAAGGTTGTGGTGAGTGCAGACCTACCAGTTGAATGCTTGCTTGGCAATGATCTTGAAACCTCAGCTTGGGCAGAGGTGGAGCTCAGGAAACATGCAGAAATGCTAGGGATCCCTGAACATGTCTTTGCTGTGACTAGGTCACAGGCAAAAATGTCAAAAGCTGAACAGGCCCTGGATTCTGGAATAATGGACCAGGTGCCTCCCAAGAGAAGGAGCAGTAGGGTTAAAGCAGCGCCTTCCCCTTTGGCTCAGGAAGATGATCTCAGGCCTGAAGAAGGAACTATCCCAGAGGAGCTTGAACCTGATCAGGTTGAGTTCTTGGGGACAGGGGGCCCATCCAGGGCAGATCTGAGCCAGGAGCAGCTGAGCTGCCCCTCTCTTGAACCCCTCAGACAGCAAGCTGCTGCTGAGGCTGCTGGGAATGCTAGTGGCACCCATAAGATATATTGGGATGATGGACTCCTGTACTCAGAGAGTAGAGACCCCAAGCCTGGAGCAGCCAGGAGGTTGGTTATACCTCTGAAGTTCAGGGGCTTCCTATTGACACTAGCCCATGATATTCCCTTAGCAGGTCACCTGGGCCAGAACAAGACTTGGGACAGAATTGTCCCTCACTTTCACTGGCCCCACATGTCTGAAGACACCAAGGAGTTTTGTCGCTCCTGTGTAACCTGCCAAGCCAGTGGGAAGGCAGGTGGCACTACAAAGGCCCCCCTGATACTACTACCTGTGGTGGGGGTTCCCTTTGAGAGGGTGGGGATTGACATAGTTGGTCCCATGGATCCCCAAACAGCATCTGGGCACAGGTTTATCCTGGTGGTGGGGGACCATGCCACCAGGTACCCAGAAGCCATTCCCCTTAGGACCACTACAGCTCCTGTGGTGGCAAGGGCCCTCCTGGGAATTTTCTCAAGAGTGGGTTTTCCTAAGGAGGTAGTATCTGACAGAGATGCAAACTTTATGTCCAGTTACTTGACTGCAATGTGGAAGGAGTGTGGAGTAACTTATAAGTTCACCACACCCTATCACCCACAATGCAATGGTTTAGTTGAGAGATTCAACAAAACCTTGAAGGGCATGATTAAAGGGCTCCCAGAAAAGCTTAGGCGAAGATGGGACATACTCTTGCCCTGCCTTTTATTTGCATACAGGGAGGTGCCTCAAAAGGGGGTTGGCTACAGTCCTTTTGAACTTTTGTTTGGCCATCCTGTCAGGGGTCCATTGTGTCTGGTGAAGGAAGGTTGGGAGTTACCTCTCAAACCCCTAAACAGGACATAGTGGACTATGTACTTGGTCTCCGCTCCCGGATGGCTGAGTATATGAAAAAGGCAACCAAAAACCTTGAGGCTAGCCAGGAATTACAGAAAGCCTGGCATGACCAAAAGGCTGTACTGACTGTTTACCAGCCAGGACAGAAGGTGTGGGTGCTGGAGCCGGTGGCCCCAGAAGCCCTCCAAGACAAGTGGAGTGGCCCCCATACAATTGTTGAACAGAAGGGAGAGGTTACCTATCTGGTAGACCTGGGAACTCCCAGGAGCCCCCATAGGGTGCTCCATGTCAACAGGCTGAAGCCATATGTGGACAGGGCTGACATGGGCTTGCTCATTGCAACTGATGAGGGACAGGAGGAGGAGAGTGACCCTCTCCCTGACCTGCACTCTCAGAACCCTGATGATGGGTCAGTGGATGGTGTAGCCTTGGCAGGCAGCCTCACTGCCCAGCAGCAGACTGATTGTAGACAGGTGCTCAATCAGTTCAGACACATGTTTTCTCTGACTCCAAGTCAGACCACCTGGTGCACTCATGAAGTGGACACTGGGGACAGTCTGCCTGTTAAAAGTAAGATTTACAGGCAACCTGACCAGGTCAGGGACTGTATCAGGACAGAAGTCCAGAAAATGTTGGAACTGGGTGTCATTGAGCTTTCAGATAGCCCTTGGGCTAGTCCAGTGGTCCTGGTGCCAAAACTTCACACCAAACATGGTAAGAGAGAGATGAGGTTTTGTGTGGACTATAGAGGCCTCAATGCAGTCACTAGGACTGATGCCCATCCAATCCCAAGGGCAGATGAGCTAATAGACAGTTTGGCCTCAGCCAAGTATCTAAGCACATTTGACCTAACAGCTGGCTACTGGCAGATCAGACTAGCTGATGATGCAAAGCCAAAAACTGAATTTTCTACCACTGGTGGGCTTTACCAATTTGTGGTGATACCCTTTGGTTTGAAAAATGCACCTGCCACTTTTCAGAGGTTGGTGAACACAGTCCTTACAGGTCTGGAAGCCTATAGTGCAGCATATCTAGATGATATTGCTGTCTTTAGCTCCACCTGGGAGGATCCCCTGGTCCACCTCAGAAATGTTTTGGAGGCCCTGCAGAAGGCAGGCCAAACTATCAAGGCCACAAAGTGCCAGATAGGGCAGAGTCAGGTTGTGTACCTGGGCCACCTTGTGGGTGGAGGCCAGGTTCAACCATTGCAGAGCAAGATCCAGACCATCATGGACTGGGCTGCTCCAACTACCGAGACTCAGGTGAGAGCCTTCTTAGGCCTGACTGGGTACTAAAGAAGATTTGTCAAGGGGTATGGATCAATAGTGACACCCCT
The DNA here is from genome assembly GCA_963921515.1 of Calotriton arnoldi. NCBI lineage: Eukaryota > Metazoa > Chordata > Amphibia > Caudata > Salamandridae > Calotriton > Calotriton arnoldi. The sequence continues at coordinate 399,374 of CAWUFW010013689.1, forward strand.
GAATGACTTAACCTCTAAGAAAATGCCCAAAAAGGTTCAGTGGACAGTTAGCTGTCAAAAGGCATTTGATGACTAAAGCAGGCCATGTGCACTGCCCCCATTCTGCAAAGTCTTTATTACTCCAAGAAGTTCATTGTGCAAACTGATGCATCTGAGTTGGGGGTAGGGGCTGTACTGTCACAGTTGAATGATGAAGGTCAGGATCAGCCAGTAGCTTTTATTAGCAGAAGGCTGACCCCCAGAGAGAAACGTTGGTCAGCCATTGAGAGGGAGGCCTTTGCTGTGGTTTGGGCTCTGAAGAAGCTGAGGCCATACTTGTTTGGCACTCACTTCCTTGTTCAAACAGACCACAAGCCCCTCTTATGGCTAAAACAGATGAAGGGTGAAAACCCCAAACTTTTGAGGTGGTCCATTTCCCTACAGGGGATGGACTATACAGTGGAACATAGACCTGGGAGTAACCATGCCAATGCAGATGGACTCTCCAGATATTTCCACTTAGAACATGAAGACTTAACTGGTCAAGGTTAGTTTAATGTCCCTGCGTTTGGGGGGGGTTGTGTAGGAGAGTAGGATCTGCCTCTTATGGTTACCCCCACTTTTTGCTGGTGTATCACTGTTTTTTGACTTTAGTCTGGCTGGGGCCCTGCCATCCAGGACCCCAGCCTAGCTGCTTCCTCTCTAAAATTGATTCCCTGTACTTTAGGTATACTTCAGATTGGATTCTGGGGTGCCCTTATAAGTCCCTAGTATATGGTATACTATGTACCCAGGGCATAGGTACCCCAGAGGCCTACCAGGGGCTGAAGCATGTATTCTGCCACCCCTGGAAGACCATCCAAAATGACACCACAGGACTGCTACTGCAGCCTGGGTAAGGTGGTGCATGCACCCCTTACAGAGATATAGGTTCACTATATCTCACCTGACACTGCACATAGAAACCTATCAGTCAACCCTATGGCAGGCCTTATCAATCCTGAAGGCAGGGTGCTTGGTTATATGTGAGAGGGTGCCCATGCATGAGCAGAGCCCCTCTGCAGCCCTCAGAATCTCCTATCTGGGGTTGTCTGTGGTGCAGCCTGACCATATACTCTTAAGTGCATTATATCCTCGCTGTAAAATGCTAACTTTGGACTGGCTGCACGGAAACATGTCGTGTTTGGTGTCAAACACCTTGGAATCCTACCCCCCCCCCCGCCAGTCCTGGCGGCGGGGGTAGAATTCCACCCTTCTAGAGGGAGAGACATGTCCCCACCGGTATACCCGGTAGAAACCTTAAAGAGCTCTGGCATCACAAAATGGATGCTGCAGCCACAGACACGAGTCTGGCCTCCTGCTGCTGACCAAAACTCCGGCAGGGGAGGCCTTGACAATAGGTTTCCTGTCTCAGGGAGATGTTACCACCTCCCAGACAGGCCTTTGTGGATTAGGGCTGGGTGGTGCACTCTCTGAGTGCTTTGAAGTCCTGCACTGGGGGCACATTTGGTGTCCTCGTGCATACCTCAGTTCAAACCGGTTGCAGGGGCTACCAGCCCCTGCTCTGGTGTGAAACTGGACATAGGAAATGGGTGTAGCCACCCCTCTTTCCAAACCCTCCCATAGGTGGGTCCCCAGAGTTAGTCCAACCCCTTTCCTTAGTATAAGTAAGGGAACCCTGGCAACAGGACTTTAGATATCCCTGGACGAAACTCTGAAGCTGAATCCTGGACCTTCGACGCTCTACTTCAAGATTAGAGGACTGAAGAATCTCCCTTGGGGTCAAGGAGTGACTCCCCTGCTTGGCAGGCACCAAAGAAGCATCTGTCCGGTCTGCATCACTGAAGCTCCCGCCGGACGCCGAAGTCTTTGCATCACCAGAGGTGGATTTTCAGACTCTCCCGAGGCTGCCCTGAGTTTCCAGGAAAGCTGAGGCCTGTAGCTGTCGTGGGTAACGTGGAACCGTGACCCCTGGACACCGAGCACATTTGCAAGTGCATCAACTTCCTGACATCTCTTGAAGCTGTGCTTTGGGTTCCAAGTAGCCCTAGCCCCGAGCACCAACTGCAGCGAAGATCACTGGCCTACACTTCTCGAGTGTCCCCTGGGCTAGCTCCAAGTGCGACCACTCGAGGCTCCTTCACGATCTCTAGTCCATTGGCTAGTGGGTCCCCACGAAGGCAACTCTTCAACTGCTTGGGCTTTTCTGATTGCTCAAGAAGTGCCCTGACTTACCCTCACGGGGTGAGTCCCTCAGACCTTGCTGGTCTGCACCGCAGCCTTTTCTTCATTTCCCCATGACTTGCAGTTGCCAAGGCTTGTTGGGTCCAATCTGGTCGCCGACACCGCAGCACTCGACAGACTTTATGGGACAGTTCGAACCCAGCTCCTGGTTGTCGTCGACGCCTCCTGGACCTCGTGGCTGAAGAGTCAAGGCACCCGTCAACTCACCTGAAGCACCCGACATCTGAGGGCATTCGACTATCGTGCCCCTGGTCACTGGCTAGCAACCCAGACTCTGTCCCCTCTGCTTTAAGGTCTTCCTTTCCCTCGATCCAGGCTTGGATCGCTCCGGACACTCTTCTTCTTCACGGCAGCAGCACTTTTCCAGAGGTCGCCATTGTAAACGATGACGATTCCCGACACCTTTTAACACGTATGCACCCGGCTTCCCTGGGTGAGGTAACTCGAGTATTTCGGTACTCACGTGGGTGTGGGCCCTAGAAACTCTTAAGTTTTAAGGGGTTAACTGGAAGTCCTCTCCGAAGTGTCCCTTTTCTTTAAAAATCTAACCGCGACTTTCCCCATAGAAGTCAACGGCGGCTCGCGGCTGTGTTCTCACACTACACGCGTCCCCCGTGGGTCCCCTGTGTCACTACCTTGGGTGGTTCCTTGGGGTCCAAGCACTTCTACAGGCTCTAGGCCTTGTGTCTAGTTCAGTCGTGGTTCGTATACCACTATTTTAGTATATGGTTTGGTACGCCCCTAGGGCTCAAACGTGTATTGTGCTAAATACTGCTGATATTTGACTTGTAACTTATGTACTTCGACCTCTAACCTCATAAAGAGACTAGTGGGGTGTGTTTAAGACTAAATACATATATTTTATATATATACCTGGTGTGGTCCTCTTTCATTTGGTCACTCAAGAGATTATAGACTGGTAAAACAAGCTGCTTTACATTCCTCTAAGACTTAGCCTGAAGGCTGCTCTCCATAGCTACCACTAGGATAGCTTTCTATAAAGGTTGTCTTTAACCTATCACCTATAAGGGGTTGTTTGGACTGGTGCAAGGTGCCCACTATAACTAGTGGACAGCATATGCCAGGCCAACTTCTCACAGGTTTCCCTTCCCTCAATGCAGGCACCCTTGCGCCATGGTGCAAAGGTGCCTGCATTGACGCACGGCAGCCCATTGTGTGCCGGCACAGGGGAAAAGCACAGGAATGCGCCGTATCTGATAGATACGGCACAGTCCTGCCCTTTCTTTGCCTTAGGGCAGCGCAGCAGGAAGGCCTACAGCGCTGCCGTATGGCAAAACTAATAAATGAGGCCCTTGGTTTTCTGACAAAGTCTGCCTCTTCCTGAAAGCTGGGAGATTGGGATTTTAGCACCGCAAACCTTTCATTGATACAACTTGTAGGAAAAAAAACAGACGGTTTCTTCTGTAGCAGTTTTTCTCCATTTTCAACGCGAAAAAAACAAAATGTAACTCTATTTTGGCTAATGTCTTGGTCACCTCCAGGGGAATCCACAAACCCTGGGTACCTTTAGAATCCCCAGGATGTTGGAAAAAAAGAACGCAAATTTGGAATGGATACCTTATGTGGACAAAACGTTATGGGGGCCTAAGTGCGAACGACCCCAAATTGCCAAAAAAGGGCTTAGCACGGTGGTGTGAAAAGACCTAGCAGTGAAGGGGTTAAAGTTCATACCCCTGCAACCTAACTTTACCTAATCTCCTGTTTCTCATCTTTTAATACAACCAACCATTTCCATGAATTTGCTTGCCCGCTCCCACTAAATATCACAACTAACTCTTATTAATGTATCCTACCACATAGAAACTGGAGTAAATGCATTGAATAGGTTCCAAAAGAACACAAGACTAATTACAATACCTAACAATAACCACTAGAAAAATAACACTGACCTTGGGTTCTGGAGCTTTGTGCTGCCAAATGTAAAGCACCTCAATGCTTTCTAAGGGGTAGTAAGAGCTATATAAATGAAATTGTAATGCAATATAACAAGTAACCCTCCAGGCCCACACTTACACTATCATAACACTCATTGGTTAGGCCGTTGATTGTAGTTCATGCAGGCTGCATAATAATACCCTTATACTGCTTGACACTCTTGCACGCACATAAAATTAAATTGCTACAGGTCAGGATGCTAGTCCAAACTTTTGCTCTATGCAGATGATATCTTATTTACTTTGAAAGACCCATGTCTCACTCCCCACCCAGATCTCTCTAACAAAGTAATCTACCATTTGTTCGGGCAATACAATTAACTGAAGCAAAAGAGAGGTCCTTCCATTGTCTGAGAACACAGCCATGGAGCCTGCCAATGATCATGGATCGAATGTGTAACATAAAGCTTAAAATGTTTACGTATCCAACAGAAGTCTGGATAACATTATCTCTGAAAACATCTGACCACTTATGGACAAAACTAAATAGGATTTTACGAGATGGACTACATTACAACTATCATTGTGGGGGCAAGTGTATATCATAAAAATGGTCATAAATCACAGGTATAACTACCTCTTTAGGATGCTCCCATTACTAATTCTAATGTCCACTCTAAAAAACACCACCAAAAGCATTAAAAAAATAAAGGGAGAGGATGTAGCCTTACGGCTAGCGCAGTCGACCTCGAAGCTGGGGAACCGGGTTCGAGTCTCGGCATTGACGCTCAACATCCTGTGATTCTGGGCAAATCACTTAATCTTCCTGTGCCTAACAAAATTGAATGTGTCCATCTGTAAAGAAACTGGTGCTCATGTAAAGCGCTCTAATACCTGATATCTTCGGGTCTAGTTTGTGCTATATACAAATCAAAAAAGAAAAAAATCACTGACTACATCTGGGTCAACAGAATGCTCAGGCTGAATCTCTCAAAACTACACACAGTGAGCACAGCAGAGGGCATAACACTCCCTAGCATGTATTCCGGCCAGATAGCACACCATCTTTCACGACTGCCATATCTCTTAAATAAGTGCCTGTTTTCTCCAACGTGGGGCCATCTTGAAAAGCAGGTTTTTAATGACTCACTCTACCTACAAGGCCTATATTTTGATAGAACCCCAAAAGGCTAAATCAAATTATATCCTATGACTGCAGCAATGCTAGATGCATAGAAAACAGCACACATATGCCACAAAGTCCACACATAAGTAGATAAGGGCAACGTCATATGGAATAACAGGGGAATCAATTATTGCACGGGTTGCCAGAGGGATAACCACCATTGACGACCTATTACAAGGGGACTCGTTCAAAACATTAAACACCTTTCAATAGGAATACCACTTACCACCACTGCAATATTGTAAATACAGATAACTAAAACACTGTTTAACAGGTGTTTTAGGACCAGGGCCCATGACGCCATCGTCCACAAATCCAGCCTCCGCCTGAGCACACTCCCTGACGAGCCCACAGAACTGATGGAACACCTTCACTTCAAGATACTGGCCAGCCGCACCGCCACCCTCCGAGGAACCCTCATCTACCGACCCCCTGGACCCCGCAGACCCTTCGCCAACTCCATCACGGACATTATCTCCCCGCAGGCCATCGCATCCACCAACTACACCCTGCTGGGAGACCTCAACTTCCACCTCGACAACCAACTGGACCCCAACACCACATCCCTCCTGGACAACCTCCACAACATTGGACTGCGCCAGATCGTGACCGAGCCCACGCACTCAGCAGGACACACCCTCGACCCCCTCTTCACTACAGGAAACTCCATCACCTTCAGCCACACCACCGAACTCCCATGGACCGACCATCGTTGCGTCCACTTCACCTTCAGAACACCCACCATCCACAGACACCAGCACCTGCTTCCACGAAGAAACTGGACCAAAATCACCGACGACCAGCTCACCTCCTCACTCAACAACTCCACCCCAACCATCGCGGAAAACGACGACCCCAACACCGCAGCCCGAACCCTGCATGGATGGATCTCGGACAGCACCAACACCATAGCCCCCCTCAATTAAAACAACAATACCCGCGCCAAGAAAGCCAGATGGTTTACCACCGAACTTCGAGAGTCCAGAAGCACATGCCGCCGCCTCGAAAAGGCCTGGAGGAACACCAAATCCACAGAAGCCCACGACAACTTCAGAGCCGCCACCAACGCCCACCATCAACTCATCAGAGAAACGAGGAAAAAGCGATTGAAGACAGAATCTCCACCCACGCGCACAACAGCAAGGAACTCTTCAGCATCATCAAGGAGTTCGCCCAACCCACTAGCGAGTCTACCGACATCCCTCCCTCACAAGACCTCTGCGACAAACTCAGCACCTTTTTCCACCACAAAATCAAGAGCATCTACGACAACTTCGACGAAGACAACCAACACACTGAACCCTCACCAACCACCCCGACACCCGGAAACCAGCGATTGACGACTGGACAGCCCTCACCACCGAAGACACACTGAAGACAATGAAGTCAATCCACTCAGGGGCCCCCACGGACCCCTGCCCGCACCACATCTTCAACAGAGCCGCCGACACCATCGCACCCATGCTCCGCCACACCATCAACCGCTCCCTGGCGACCGCCTGCTCCCCGACGACTGGAAACACGCCGAGGTCAACCCCTCCTAAAGAAACCCTCAGCGGACCCCACCGACCTCAAAAACTACAGACCCATCTCCCTGCTCCCGTTCCCAGCGAAAGTCATCGAGAAAGCCATCAACAGCCAACTCGCCACATTCATTGAAGAACACAACATCCTCGACTCCTCCCAATCCGGCTTCAGAAAAAACCACAGTACGGAAACCGCCCTCCTCGCCGCAACAGACGACATCCGCACCCTACTGGACAAAGGAGAAACAGTAGCCCTCATCCTCCTCGACCTATCAGCGGTGTTCGACACAGTCTCCCACCGCACCCTAATACGCAGACTCTACGACGCAGGAATCCAGGACAAGGACCTCGACTGGATCCGCTCCTTCCTCTCCGGCAGGACGCAGCGGGTCAGACTCCCCCTTTCCTCTCGGACCCCACACCTACCACCTGCGGAGTCCCCCAGGGCTCCTCCCTCAGCCCGACGCTCTTCAACGTCTACATGGCTCCACTCGCCCCCATCGTCAGAACCTACGGACTCAACATCGTGTCATACGCAGACGACACCCAGCTCATCCTCTCCCTATCCAACGAGCCCAACACCGCCAGACGCAACTTTCGAGAAGGCATGGAAGCCGTCGCCAAATGGATGAAAAACAGCTGCCTACAACTAAACACCAACAAAACAGAAGTACTCATCATGGGCCCAAACCCCGATGCCTGGAGCGACACCTGGTGGCCCCCCGCCCTCGGAAACCCGCCAACCCCCACGGACCACGCACGCAACCTGGGAATCATCCTGGACTCCGAGCTCAAAATGGACCGCCAGATCAACTCTGTCTCGTCTTCCTGCTTCCACACCCTCCGCCTCCTTCGTAAGACCTTCAAATGGATCCCCTCGAACACCGAAAGACCGTCACTCACGCCCTGGTCACCAGCAGACTCGACTACGGCAACGCACTCTACGCCGGAATAAACAAAAACCTCACCCGCAAGCTACAGAACATCCAGAACGCCGCCGCAAGACTGGTCCTCAACCTGCCAAAACACTGCCACATCTCCCAGCACCTGCGCACACTCCACTGGCTCCCTGTCGAGGCGAGAATCACCTTCAAGATGCTCACCCACGCACACAAGGCCCTCCACGGCACCGGACCAGCATACCTGAACAGCCGACTCAAATTCCACGCACCCCAAAGGACCCTACGATCAGCCCAGCTCTCCTACGCCGTGGTCCCCCGCACCAGAAAAACCAGATCGGGATGCCGCTCCTTCTCCTTCCTCACGGCCAAAGCATGGAACGCCCTTCCGCTCCACCTCAGACAACATCGCTCCCCATCTTCGCAAGAAACCTCAAAACCTGGCTCTTCGACAGACCCCCTCCTTGATGGATGGAACCTGCACCCCCCCCACCCCTAGCGCCTTGAGACCCTTACGGGTGAGTAGTCGTGCTTTAACAAACCCCTGATTGATTGATTGACTTCCAGGATCAAAAAGTCCCCAATTCTTTCATTTCCCACCAAATGGGGAACATTCAAAGGCGCTATCTCTGGAATATACAGCATACTGATGAAAGCTTTTCAACAGAAGAGGTTATTTGTGACATTAGAACCTGGTTGCTGTCCATACTGAGCATAGAATATTCTGAAGAAGTTGAGACACCCTACTACAAGAGCATTACAAAGGATGGCGAGAAGCACAATAGCTGTTTACTTATATGGAGAAACTACATTACTGATGTTGGTCCCACCTCAGGCTCTTTAGGGCAAAACTAGCTCTGAGTGACCTCTGCTGGAGATGTAAGGCTCCTAAATGTGACCTACTGCACATCATATGGTGCTGTTCATGACTAAAAACATACTGGGCTTATATATGATATTTTATTAAACATACCAGCAATTGCCCATCCCAACCTTCTGCTAAACTAGTGACTCCGCTTGATATGATTGATGTTGAAGGCACAGCATCACATAACAGGAGAAGAATGGCCACAGATCTCACTACAGCATAAATGAGCATCCTTAGACACTGATGTAAGGCTAGTACACCTACTCTGAATGGATTTCAGAATGGCTTAAACTGGTCATGCATAATAGAACAATATATGGTGCTTCAGGACTAGATTATGCTCTTTGATAAGATATGGGGTAGATATATTGACTACTGCACCCAACCAGTGGGTTTAATGACCCTGAACCACGTCTAGAAATAGACATTGTGACATGGACAATCTGATGGACATATGCCATCATGTATTTCAAAACATACCTAACATCACAGACCTATCACATTATCCTTAAGATTAATCAAACATCCAAACTAATCCACACCATAAACTCTCCAAGTCTCTAGGACTAGAGAAACACAGGTACACGCAAAACCAACTAGATATATTCCCAATCTGCTGTTATGCCGCAAACATGAGAGGATGATACCTATATCACACTAAACTAGTCAGACTGGCATGGTCACACCATGTCCATCTCCACCCCTCCCTCTCCTTTAATCCACTCCGGACTGCAAACTCCCAGCAACTGCCCTACTCCAGCCTTTTTAGGTATTCACGTGCGTTTGCACTGAGCTTGCAAAGTCGTTGTATTAAAAAAAGAAATCTTAAAAGGAGCTTACAGCCTGTCCTTACTTTCCATTTTGTTCGTATTCTTGTCACTCTGTTTTCCTTGATTTCTGTTGGTTGCAGCTTGCTTTTTCCTGTCATGTTCATCTTTCTCTTTGTGTGTTTTCTTATCAGTGGAGCTTGGAGAAAGTACTCCCTTCGAACTTTTCCTCCACCTTTTATGGCACTACTTTCTTTCTTTGTGCTCAAACATGTTTCGCACCTGCATGTTGTATGTGTAGCTCTGCTTTTTATGTTTTAGTCTAAAGCAGGCATGTCTATTGATTTTGTCAGCGTTTGAGTGCGACCCTGAAGCACATGTTTGTACTTCTGTAGAATGTGTGAGTTTTCTGGCATTTGGAAAAAATATTGAGTCCTAAATATCGAGCTACAGAAATATTGAGTTTTTAATATAGCGATACATAAATATCGTGATGTATATATATTGTTTTAAAAATATCTGTGTTGTGTACAAAAATATAGTTGTAAAAAATATAGTTTTTTAATTACCTTTATGTATTTTAGTTTATATTTTAATTGCATATGTTACAAAGTGTTTGTATAATTGTTGATATTTTTTTTTAAAGTTTAATTTTTAGTTATTTATAACTTTAATTTAAATGTATTTGCAATTTATAGTGTTGTAGCAGGTTGTGAGGTTTGTAGAGGTACAAAGTGGGAAGTAAATTAATTATAATTATTATTATTTTGTATTAATAATAATTATTTAATTGCTAATTAACTATGTAAATTGTGTAATATATTTTTAAGTTGTATTCTAGGTGTGGGTTCTTGGGTTTGTAGGGGTTAAGGGTGGGAAGTTAATTAAGTATAATTAATTAATTAATTATTGATTTGTTATTAATTGTTTAATTGATTATTAATTATGTAAATTGTGTAATAATTATATTTTTTGAAATTTATTTTAGGTGCGAGTTATTGGGTATGTAGGGGGACAGGGTAGGAAGTTAATTAATTATAATAAATTATTAATTATTTTTTAATAATATTAATTATGTATGTGATTAATAATTATGTAAATTGTGTAATTTTGATATTTTTCAAGTTATATTTTAGGTGCAGGTTTATTCATAATTGTTTCATTTATCGCTTAATATGTTAATTGTGTCATACTTTTTTATTTCAAAATATATTTTAATTGTTGGCTGTTATGTTTGGGCGAATATAGTGTGTCATCTTAATTAGATTGATAATATATATTTTAATTGATAATAAATATTACAATTTACAACAATTATATAATTTATATATGTCATTTTTATGTTAAGAATGTTATATTTTTAGTTAATTGATAGAGTTGTTAAAATATGTTATTTGTTTGAAGTAAACTACTTTCTCTCTACTGCAGCACAGAGTGCATTGGCAATAGTACATTTTATATCCCCCCCGCCGGAGTCCAACGCTTTTCCTACTGTTGCACAGACTGGAGTAGAAATAGTAAATTTTATCCCTCCGGTGTCAAACGCTTTTACTACTGCTGCAAAGACTGGAGTGGGAATAGTAAATTTTACCCCTCTGGTGTCCAATGCTTTCCCTACTGTTGCATAGACTGGAGTGGGGATTTTAAATGTTACCCCTCCGGTGTCCAACGATTTGCCTACTGTTGCACAGACTGGAGTGGGAATAGTACATTTTACCCTTTTGGTGTCCAACGCTTTCTCTACTGTTACACATACTAGAGTGGGAATAGTAAGTTTTACCCCTTTGGAGTCCAAAGTTTTCCCTACTATTGCACAGATTGGAGTGGGAATAGTGAATTTTACCCCTTTGGTGTTCAACGTTTTACCTACTGTTGCACAGACTGGAGTGGGAATAGTAATTTTACCCCTCCGATGTCCAAAGCTTTCGCTACTGTTGCACAGACTGGAGTGGGAATAGTAAATTTTACCCCTCTGGTGTCCAACGCTTTCCCTACTGTTGCATGAACTGGAGTGGGGATATTAAATGTTACCCCTCCGGTGTCCAACGCTTTGCCTACTGTTGCACAGACTGGAGTGGGAATAGTAAACCTTACCCCTTTGGTGTCCAACGCTTTCTCTACTGTTACACATACTAGAGTGGGAATAGTAAATTTTACCCCTTCGGAGTCCAAAGTTTTCCCTACTATTGCACAGATTGGAGTGGGAATAGTGAATTTTACCCCTTCGGTGTACAACGTTTTACCTACAGTTGCACAGACTGGAGTGGGAACAGCAAATATTTCCCCTCTGGTGTCCAACGCTTTCCCTACTGTTGCACAGACTGGAGTGGGGATAGTAAATTATGCCCGTCCTGTGTCCAACGTTTTGCCTACTGTTGAACAGACTGGTGTGGGAATAGTACATTTTACCCCTCCGGTGTCCAACGCTTTCCCTACTGTTGCACAGCTAGGAGTGGGAATAGTACATTTTACCTCTCCGGTGTCCAGTGCTTTCCCTACTGTTGCACAGACTGGAGTGGGAATAGTAAATGTTACCACTCCGGAGTCCAATGTTTTCCCTACTGCTGTATACATTGCAGTAGAAATAGTATATCTATTTTTCACAAATGTTGCAAATTTTTTAATATTGTTCAACTATATGTAAAATTATTATTTATTTAACAGTACATTATTTCATATTATTTGCCAATACAAATATGTATACTTTTCTATATGTTTTTAAAAATATTTTTGGTAAATGTATTTTGTTCTTCTAGTTTGTTACGTATTTTATGTTTCATATATATATATATATATTCACTGAAAAAACCACAGGTTTCAGGGATGTTATAGTTAGAAATTAGCATTTAAAAAACCTTAGAAATTCACTGAAAAAACCACAGATTTCAGGGACGTTATAGTTAGTTGGACATTTCACTCGTACAAAACCAGAGAAATTCGTCCGTTATAGTTAGTTGAGCTAACTATAACTCGTGCCCCGCAATGCACTGCTGATGATGTCACATATTACATCACTCATGACATGGTCAGTGACATCACTGATGACATAACTGATAACATCTCAAATGACATCACTGATATATATATTTTTTAACTCAAACAGTTACCTGGGCTAAAATTAATTCCAGTGTAGACGCTTTGTTTATAGGTGGTCTGATCTGCATTATTATGATTCTCATTATTTTTCGTGTTTACATTTCTTCAGGGCCTGATCAGATGTTCCTGTGTTACAGGTATCTGGGTTCTGGTCCACCGCGTTGGGAGCAAAAGAGCTGTTATATCTTTCGCTTTTTCCTGCTTTCTGTTCTTGACCAGATGTCAAGAGCATTGTATGATTTTCACTGTTTGATATTTTGGTGTATATTTGTTTTGGTGACTAGTCAGTGCCCAATGGGGCTCAGATACTTTTGCCCAATGGGGCAGTATTATTATTATTATTATTTTTCAAGTGCAGTCCAACTGGCAATAATATTCTATTTAGCAATATGGATCTATTTAAATGCACAACAATACTTATGAGTATTTTACATATAAGAATTTGTATTCATGAATGGCAATCTTCACCTACTGAACACCACTTTGACTCCATTTAAATGACAATTGTTTTTGTAATGCGTTACTTTGCAATTCAGCATTGTGCTATTTGTGCAGAATTTCAATAACAGAATAATGCAAATTGTGTTTCTCCCCTTCACAATTGTCTATTGGTTGTGCACAGGCTGTTTATTTAAGTAACATACATTGGCGACCTCTGATATCACAAGATGGCCGCCATTGTTGTTAACCAAAGAATGAACTCTTTGCAGTCACCCGTTTTCTATGTCAGTGAATATTATGTTTATATGTTGCCCGGTAACTTGATGTCAGCGTCGTGACAAAGGCTCTGTGCCGAAACACGTAGACGCTTTTACCGATATCTTATCTGATGGAATAAATCACATCCTGTGAAATTGAAGCCTTGCCGAGTGCCGTTCTTTCCTTGTGGATTCTTTTTGGGAAGGAGCTCTTCTCTACATATATATATATATATATATATATATATATATATATATATATATATATATATATATATATATATATATATATATATATATATATATATATATATATATATATATATTCACTGAAAAAACCATAGGTTTCAGACACGTTATAGTTAGAAATTAGCATTTAAAAAACCTTTGAAATTGACTGAAAAAACCATAGGTTTTAGGGACAGTTATAGTTAGTTGGACATTTCACTCGTACAAAACCATAGAAATTCCCCGTTATAGTTAGTTCAGCTAACTATAACTCACGCCCCGCAATGCACTGCTGATGACGTCACATATTACATCACTCATGACATGGTCAGTGACATCACTGATGACATCACTGATGACATCTCAAATGACATCACTGATGACATCATCCATGTGATAATTTCATGCATCTTCTCACACCCTAATATAACTTTTGATACACCCACTCTAAATTACAGACTGCCATTCTCAAAACCATACACACTCCAATACCAATAACTACATACCCACTCACTGATTCTTAGGTCTACACACACACATCTACTCACTCACCCGTACAGTCACTCATACTTACAGTCACTCAGTACAAGACTATCATATGCACTCATACACCTATATAAACACTCACACACCGCCACTCATCTATAGAGGTACTCACACACCTAGTCAGTCATGCAAAAAATTAATCACACACCCATTTACTCGCCTATACAGTTATACACACACCAGCACACTTACTCATACAAATACTAGCACATTCTTACGCTCTTATACAATAACTGATACAAGCACACACGCATCCATACAGCCACTCTCACAAATACACACTCTCACTTATAGCCATTTAAATACTCTAACACACATATATACTGCCTTTTACATATGTAGTTACTCGCACATGTACCACTGAGATATACATTCACTCACTAACACACCCATACACACACTCACCCACCCAAGCAGTCCATCACAGATGCACTCTTGAAATCATGCACCCAGTGAATCACCCACTCACACATCTATGTACAGAGTCACACACACCCCACCCACACAAACACTCAGGCAGCCATACAGATACTCAGAGAACCAATCAATAACCCATATAGACACTCATGTAGCTATTCGCAAATCCATGCATCCACTTACACACCAACAAACAGACGGATACAGACATTCACACAGTTTAGTCACTAACCCATGCATTCAGTAAGATACGTTTAATCACTCACTTGTAGAGTCAGTCATGCACGTACTAAATCATCCATTCAGACACTTATACACCCACTCATTCTTCAAGAAACACTTAGTCACTGGATGATGTCATCAGTGATGTCATTTGAGATGTCATCAGTGATGTCATCAGTGATGTCACTGACCATGTCATGAGTGATGTAATATGTGACGTCATCAGCAGTGCATTGCGGGGGCGCGAGTTATAGTTAGCTGAACTAACTATAACGGGGGAATTTCTATGGTTTTGTACGAGTGAAATGTCCAACTAACTATAACTGTCCCTAAAACCTATGGTTTTTTCAGTGAATATATATATATATACATACAAAAACTTGGTAACCCACTAGAGAAGCACTCGAGCCGAAATGAAGGTTACCAGCCTTTAATTACAGGAACGGAAAGTGCAGCATGCCCGCAACAATGAAAACAGCCTTGCGTCGAGCCTGACACGTTTCGAGCATTCTCTTCCTCAAAGGCTTTGGACGAAGGTGCGTGCTGTGGCGGTCATTCACACCCAATTTATTGCCAATTAATGACACACCCCCAATGGGTCGGCTCCAGTGAGACAATGTTAGGCATTATGGGATATGTAGTGACCGTGATTCCTTCCATAATTAGGCGCACTACTATTGCAGTTTGTTGAAATTTTCAGCTCTGCTTGAGCCCCAGCAGATGCACAAGTCCTAAATCCTGCATTTCGGCTCCACATTAGGGTCGGTGAATCCGGTCCTCGTGGCCCCCTTGGCATCCTGGGGTGGTGCGTTCTCGGCGGACAGGCCGCCGCCTATTGATGCAAAAACTTGGTAACCCACTAGA
The DNA here is from genome assembly GCA_963921515.1 of Calotriton arnoldi. Lineage (NCBI taxonomy): Eukaryota > Metazoa > Chordata > Amphibia > Caudata > Salamandridae > Calotriton > Calotriton arnoldi. The sequence continues at coordinate 414,809 of CAWUFW010013689.1, forward strand.
GAAGCACTCGCGAGTTATAGTTAGCTAAACTTACTATAATGGCGGAATTTCACGGGTTTTGTACGAGTGCAATGTCCAACTAACTATAACTGTCCCTAAAACCTATGGTTTTTTCAGTGAATATATATATATATACATATACATATATATATATAACAGACTGTATGCTGGCCCAACGAGCTAGCAGGAACAGATTCATAGCCAGAGGCTATGCTGAGAGTGTGGTTGTGGCAGCCATGAACAAGGCTAATAATCTACAACGCTCAGAAACATTAGTTGATTGAAACAAGAGGGACTCCAGCACCTCTCAATCTGTTGACCAGCCTACCAGACTAGTGTTAACATTTAACCGACAGCATAAAACATTAAGAAAAATTGTCAATAAGAACTGGCCCCTGATTCTCGATGACCCCATACTGGGTGAACGTTTAATAGCAACTCCCAGTATTACCTACAGGAAGGCCCGCTCCATGAGCAATGCTTTGGTCAGGAGTAGTCCTGAGGTCATCTCAACAAATACCTCTTCCTTTTCCATCATGTTTTGAAATCACGTGTGTTTACCTGTCACTTGCACTTTAAAATGAAAAAAATTGTCTCCGTTTCGTGTCATGTGATCAAGGCCTCGTTGGAGGCTGAAACGCGTAATGGCGGAGGTGCGGGAGTTTACCAAATAAACCGACTATTGCACTGATCTTGGGTCTGCATTTTCGTCTTTCCAAGTGGCATGGTGGCGGAATCCTTTGGATGGATATATATATATATATATATATATATATATATTTATATGTATATATATATATATATATATATATATATATATATATATATATATATATCTTCCTCCTTGTTGCCCTTCGATTGAGGACGCCACTCCACAAAAGCTAATTTCAACAAGAATCTTTATTTAGGAAACCAGCATTTTCCCTTTCCGCATACAATTATCCCCGACGCATTTCGGAGTTCCTTCTCCTTCTACTTGGGGGTTACTGACAAGTGCCAGGCTTTCCAAACACTTCCTTTTTGTGTCATAACCAGCTCCTCCCCAGTGAGTATTGAGTCTCTAATAGCATGCTGGAAGTTGTAGTGTTTCAGAAAATCATATTACCCTCCAGTGGGTCCTTTCACAAGTCAGTACAATTTATAATGTTCAACAGCGCCTCCAGTGGGCTACAGACAGTGGAAATTGCGCGGCGATTTTCAAAGGAGCAATTGTGCCATTCACAGGTATGCTGCTTCACACTCGTGTGGACCTTCTTGGTTTTTCAGGCAGTGCATACCTCCGCGGCAGGACTGGCCGCATATAAATCTTCCTCCTTGTTGCCCTTCGATTGAGGACGCCACTCCACAAAAGCTCATTTCAACAAGAATCTTTATTTAGGAAACCGGCATTTTCCCTTTCCGCATACAATTATCCCCGACGCGTTTCGGAGTTTCTTCTCCTTCTTCTTGGGGGTTACTGACAAGTAGCAGGCTTTCCAATTACTTCCTTTTTGTATCATTACCAGCTCCTCCCCAGTGAGTAATGAGTCTCTAATAGCATGCTGGGAGTTGTAGTGTTTCAGAAAATCAAATTACCCTCCAGTGGGTCCTTTCACAAGTCAGTACATGTCAGCATGTTTTTCCTTTGCCAGATGGTGATTATTCCGTTTTTCTTGCTTATGAAGTCTCTCATGGAAAAAGCAGCATTTATTCTTGCACAAAATGTAAAAACAAAATGTTCAAGATCTACATCACATGCAGGCTGAATTCACACAGTCCTTTGTAAAATGACAACCACAGTACCCAAAACAGAGGTGCCTTATCATCAGTCTGTCTGTCCCTCGCCGCTGCCTTGGTTTTCTGAATAGTGTCCTATCCCACAGGTTTTCGTCTGTATGACTGCATTCCCACAATTAAATAATTGTCAACGCTTCAGGTTGATGGGATGGTATCACATTTCAGCCACAGCGGTTCTGGCAGAAATTAAATTACAGCTCCAGGTTTCACCCAACTGCCGAACTCTGGATGGGTGCTATCTCCTGATAGCATGAGGGTGAATCACGTAGAAAATATGAAGCTCCAAAACAGGCACTAAGCACTCACAGGACTTTCTTTGATTTATTCAGAGCAAATGCATTCCTCAGTGCTCATTACAACTTCATGTAAAGTAGGTTCCCTCTGCATAAATCACGGGAACACGTCTTGCTGGAAAGTAAAGTATTTATTTGCACAAGGAGAGGGACGCTCGTCCGATCTCCGTAAAGCCGAACTCACAATGGCGCGTCGCAGCGCGCTCTCCCGTCAGGAACCGCGTGAGATCACGTGGGTGCCTGACCACTAGAATGCGACACCACATATCTCCCTCCTTTATAACAACGCAAGAAGAAGAACATAACAATGCAATTGCTGTGCATGGGTAAAGCTTTGTGGACATATGGTCAGGGGGAAGGAAGGGAGAAGGGAGAGAGAGAGAAAAACAGATGGGGATATCCCAAGGGTAAAATGGGTTGCTCCCCTGGGAGAGGGGTTTACATTTCAAATTCGCTATATCTGCTGGGACGCAGTACTAACCAGCCTGTGCGGGTACGTGTGCAGGAGGCCTGCTTCCCTTGTGTCCCTCGTGCCCGAGGCGTGGTCTGTGTGTTGCTCTCTGCTTGATTCTCATTGTGGGCGCTCGGTGCACTCTGCCCTGTGCTCGGGTTGCGTGTGCTATTGGTCTTCATTGGGTGGTGTGTTCTGTGTGGCACTCCCGTTGGTACTTGGCCCTGTGTTACCCCCTGTCCCCCTCCAAGGTGCTAGAGACTCTGGAGTTTTCCGGTAGGGGGCAACGACGGCCTCTGGTTCCTCCCTGTCATAGCCGGATGCGATGGTATTGCTGTCCGTGTGCCAATGGAGGACTTTGTTGCACTTTGCCATGCGGCTGTGTGACCTCACTTTGCCATCATTCAAGAGGGCGGAGCGTGAATAGAGTTCTTTGATTTGTAGGGGTGTGCTGAATTTGCTGTTGCCTTTCTTGCAGAGATGGCTCAGCTTTACTCTGACCCAGTCTCCTTCTGCCAAAGAGACTGCCCGTGCACCGTGTCTCCTGTCATAGTTGTCTTTGTAGATTTTCTGGGCCTTTTCAATGTTACTTCTGACCACCGCTGGGGACCACTTGCTTTGCAGTTTCATGTTCATCCACACATGATTGCCCCTCGTAAATGGTTCTCTGCCACGTAGGATCTTGAATGGGCTGTATCCTGTAAGTGTGAGAGTTATGCGGTATGCCCATACTGTGTTTTTGAGTTCTGTTTCCCAATTCTTGCCCACGTTGATGGCGGCTTGGACTGAGCCCATGATGACGCGGTTGAAACGTTCTGCTAGACCATTGCCCACAGGGTGGTACACTGGGGTGTGCTGTGTTTTGATCCCGTTACTCCGAGTGAAGGCGGTCCATTTATCGGAGGTAAACTGGGGTCCATTATCGCAGGTGATGACTCTCGGGATGCCTTCCCTCAAGAATGCGCTGGTGAGAAACGCGAGGACTGCATCTGTGTCCGCCCACTCACAGACCTCCACTTCCGGCCACTTAGAGTACCTGTCGACAAGAACGATTACATATTTGGGTACGCCCCATGCATCCAGGATGGGTCTCAATATGTCGACCGACACTTCTTCCCATGGGTTGGTGGGTGTGGCGAATTCCCCCATAGGGGGCCTAAGCAGGGTGAGTGATTTGTCCGCCTTGGAGCAGTGCTGACACACCCGTACATATTTTTCCCCGTGTGAGTCGATGGCAGGCCACCAATAAGACTGCTTCAGTCGTCCTTTGGACTTTACGATCCCTAAGTGGCCTTCATGTACTATGCTGAGGATGCGATCCCATAACGACTTTGGGGGTACCACTTTGTCCCCACAGAGTAAAAATATGGTGTCGTCGCTGAGGGATAATTCATCCCGCACTTCCCAATACTTCCGGGTCTCCTCTGCCACATGCTTCTTTTCGGGCCATCCCTGCGTGACGAATGATTTTACTCGGACCAATGTTGGGTCGCTGTCGTAGGCGGATGACCATTCTTGCGCACTGATGGTGTTCTCATGATCTTCTGTGAACGCCACTTGGTACTCATCCCAGTTACTGGGTTTGGGTGCTGCTTCCATGGCGGTGGAGCGGCTGAGGTAATCAGCGACTTTGTTCTTCTGGCCCGGTAAGTATTCCACGTCGTACACGAAGTCCAGGAGCTTGAGGGACATTTTTGCGATGCGCGGGGTGGCTGTCGCGTGGCCGCTAGATGTCAGGACCTTTATCAGCTGTTTGTGGTCCGTTCGGAGGCTAAAACGTGAACCCCATAGGTACTGTCGAAACTTGTCCATGGCCCAGATGGCGGCAAGCATCTCCTTTTCGATGACACAGAATTTTTCCTTGTTGGGGGCGAGCGAACGAGACGCGAAGCCTATCGTGGTTTCCGTGCCGTCAGGAGCTCTTTGCGACAAAACGGCTCCCAGCCCCTTCTCGCTGGCATCCGTGGTCAATATGCTGGGGGCTGTGCAGTCAAACCCCTGAAGAGGAACGGCTTCGCAAATGTCCTTCTTAATTGTCTCGAACGCCAGATTAGATTCCGGCGTCCAACAGAAACTGTTCTTGTCCTTCAAGAGTTGGCGCATGGAGTGGGTTTTAGTGGCAAAGTTGGGGACGAATTTACTGTAGAATTCCGCTAAGCCTAGGAAGGAACGGACTTCCTCTTTGGTTCGAGGTTGGGCGCGGCCCTGATAGCCTCCATATTGGCTTGTTTCGGGAAGATCCCCTTCTCACTGATCTCATGCCCTAGGTACGGGACTGTACGCAGTCCAAACTTGCACTTCTCCAGTTCTGCCGTGAGGCCGTTGATAGACAGAGTCCGTAACACTTCCCGGAGAGTGGCGTCATGTTCCTGTTTGGTCGTCCCCATGATGAGTATGTCATCCTGGAAGTACAGGATGTTTTTCCTGTGTTTGAATAACTTGTGCATGAGTTTTTGGAACACCGACGCCGTGGACGCCAGCCCAAATGGTAGGCGTCAGAACCTGTAGCAGCCAAACGGAGTAATGAAAGAGGTGAGTTTCCTACATGAGGGGTGGAGCAGGATTTGGTGGTACGCTGCTGTGAGGTCTCTGGTGGAGAACCACTTAGTCCCCTTGGTCTGAGCCAACAGTTCATTAATCCGTGGTAGTGGAAATTTGTCCACAAGGATGTTCTTGTTCAGTTCACGAAGGTCGATGCACAACCTCACGTTCCCGTTCGGTTTCCTTGCTACGACTAGGGATGCCAGCCACTCGGCACTGTCAATGGGTTCTACTATGCCGCCATCTTCAAGACGTTGCAGTTCTAGTTGTACGGCTTCCCTGCAGTTGAAAGGGATATTGCGCACTTTGTGGCTTACAGGTACGGCTCCGTCTTTCAGGATTATCTTGTGCGTGAATTTGGAGAGTTGGCCAATGTTGCCACCAAAGACGCTCGGGAATTCTCTCCTCAAGTTGTCTAGATCTGGTTTGGGCGAATCGTCTGTCATGAGTACTTGAATTTTTCCACTGGTATTGAGTTGTATGCCTAATGCACCTTGGTCAGCCCATCCAAGGACCGAGGGGCCCTTTTCCGCTATGTAGAGTTTACCTGTCGTGACACGTCCTTTGAACTCAAATGTGAGGTGTCTGTATCCTACCATGGGGATTCTCTCGCCTGTGTATGTGACCCGGTGTACGTCTGTAGGGTGTAATTTGCTCCCTAAGGTGTTGGCAAAATCACTATCCCATATCTCCCTTTGTATGATCGTGAACGGGGATCCTGAGTCTGCTACCATTGAAATCTGGACCCCCAATGGACAATACACATGATGGTGGTGCAATCTATGCCCCAAACCTGTTCATCAATGCACAAAATGCAATCTTCGTCCCCTTCCCCTCCCCCGTTTCGGGTTCAGAGTCGTCCATGACACACTTCACTGAAACGTTGCTGGGTCTCCGTCTGCAGACTTTGCCGAAATGTCCCACGACTCCGCAGAAGGAAAATTTTACACGGTATGCAGGGCAACGTCTGTCATTGGCCATGTGTGTGTGGCTTCCACACATGTAACAGGAACCTTTCTTGTCCGGAGGAGGTTTGGTGGGTCCAGTTTGGGTCCTCGTTGGTCGTCTGCTGTTTCTGTATCCTGATGAGGCGGCCGGTCTGTCATTGGAAACTTTTGTGTCGCTCACTTTGCAGACAGTGGGCTTGGTCTCTGTGTCCTTTTTGGCTGCTACCGCGCACCGCTTAGATAGTTCAGCTTTTTTGACAATGGCTATGATCTCATGCAGGGGTGCATCGCCACTTACCCACAACTTTTCTTGCACGTTGGTGTTCACTGTGTGCATTATTATTTGGTCTCGCACCAAGTCGTCATGCAAGTGGCCAAATTTGCAGTTGACCGCTAATTTCTTGAGTGCTGCCACGTAGTCCTCGACAGTCTCTGTCTCGCTTTGCTTCCGCTGGAAAAAATTGTATCTATCTATGGCCGTACATATGACTGGCTGGTAGTGGCTGTCCAGGTCCTCCAAGGCGTGCAGGAACACGTCTTCATCTGTCGTGGCTCTCGGCTTCTTGACCATATTTTCGTAGACCCTCAGCCCTTCTGGTCCTAGGTTGTGCAGCAGTATTTTCTTCCTGCGCTTGCTGGAGAACGCTTCTTCCCCCTCATCTTCTTGGGCAGACAGGTAGTTGAGGAAGTACCCCTTCCAATCTGCCCACTTCATGGCCGGCTCCCCTGGTTTGGGAAGGAAGGGTACAGGGTTCGTAAGGGAGAAGGTCTGGGCACACATTGTAGCGCACTGGGATCACTTGCTGGAAGGCAACAACACTCGAAACCTGTCCAATATAGGCTGCTGACACTTTGACTGTGCTGGAGGTGCAGCGTCGAAGTTTGGCGTCAAGCTGCGCAGATCGGCTTCTATTCTGCGGCTTCGGTTTGCTGGGTGGGTACACTGGTGGCGTAGCAAATCGTGGAGAGTGGCCACGTGCAGAGGACTGTGATCCTGTGATTGTGAGCTCGGGCGCTGCGCACCCTGTAAGAGTGGGCCGGTTCGTGAGTGGCTAGCAGGTGGCTGAATGAATTGATGAGTAGAGCAGTAAGTGTTGCTGCATGGGCCCACTTGCATGAATGGGACCCGTGTTGAGGCTCTCTGCAGCGGGTACAGGAAGAACGCTCCCAAGAATATGGGTAGTACAGCAAGGGTGGAGCAGACATCGGGGAAAGGCATCAGGTGCTTGCCGGGGCCTTGGCGCAGGGTGCTCACCTCGCGTGTGCTGTCTGGTCTGTAGCGGATGGAAATCTAGGGCATGGCTGGGTGCACGCGGGACCTCTGGTGTCAGGATGCCTCCACTCCCTCTCCTAAGTGCCGTGCCGAAGACGCGCTGGGCGCGCGAGTGCAGATCGTGATGATTATCTCAGCGGGCGGCTTCTGCAGCGGGATCCGTTTCCGCTCGTCGCCAGTTTGTAAAGTAGGTTCCCTCTGCATAAATCACGGGAGCACGTCTTGCTGGAAAGTAAAGTATTTATTTGCACAAGGAGAGGGACGCTCGTCCGATCTCCGTAAAGCCGAACTCACAATGGCACGTCGCAGCGCGCTCTCCCGTCAGGCACCGCGTGAGGTCACGTGGGTGCCTGACCACTAGAATGCGACACCACACTTCATCAAAGGTAACGTGTGTTTAAATTACTGAAAGGGTAATTTCATTGGTGGAAACTTGAAAAATGGCAAGTGACAAAGGACTGTCAAAGTTTGTAGTGCAAATACCAGTGTTTCTGGCCGCCATGTCAGCATGTATTTCCTTTGCTTTAACCAGATGGTAATTATTTCGTTTTTCTTGCTTATGAAGTCTCTCATGGAAAATGCAGCATTTATTCTTGCACAAAATGTAAAAACGAAATGTTCAAGATGTACCTCACATGCAGGCTGAATTCACACAGTCCTTTGTAAGATGACAGCCACAGTGCCCAAAACAGAGGTGCCTTATCATCAGTCTGTCTGTCCTTAGCCGCTGCCGTGGTTTTCTGAATAGTGTCCAATCCCACAGGTTTTCGTCTGTAAGACTGCATTCCCACAATTAAATAATTGTCACCTCTTCAGGTTGATGGGATGGTATCACATTTCAGCCACAGCGGTTCTGGCAGAAATTAAATTACAGCTCCAGGTTTCCCCCAACTGCCGAACTCTGGACGGGTGCTATCTCCTGATAGTGTGAGGGTGAATCACGTAGAAAATATGAGGCTCCAAAACAGGCACTAAGCACTCACTGGACTTTCTTTGATTTATTCAGAGCAAATGCATTTCGGCACACAGCCTTCCTCAGTGTTCATTACAACTTCATCAAAGGTAACGTGTCTTTAAATTACTGAAAGGGTCATTTCATTGGTGGAAACTTGAAAAATGGCAAGTGACAAAGGACTGTCAAAGTTTGTAGTGCAAATACCAGTGTTTCTGGCCGCCATGTCAGCATGTATTTTCTTTGCTTTAACCAGATGGTAATTATTTCGTTTTTCTTGCTTATGAAGTCTCTCATGGAAAATGCAGCATTTATTCTTGCACAAAATGTAAAAACGAAATGTTCAAGATGTACCTCACATGCAGGCTGAATTCACACAGTCCTTTGTAAGATGACAGCCACAGTGCCCAAAACAGAGGTGCCTTATCATCAGTCTGTCTGTCCCTCGCCGCTGCGGTGGTTTTCTGAATAGTGTCCAATCCCACAGGTTTTCGTCTGTATGACTGCATTCCCACAATTAAATAATTGTCAACTCTTCAGGTTGATGGGATGGTATACATCAAGCCTCGCCTTGAGCAAATTTGCGCTGTGTCAGACCTGTTCTGTGACCCAGGGAACGGGATTGGTGGCTTATGTTTGACAGAGGTCGGCTCTGTATTCTGGCACGCCTCTCGTTCAGGTGCACCGCGGACTTGCCGGCAAATGGTGGTGAAAATGCATGGACTGCATAACGTGGTGCCCCCCCGACCGTGAGCCAATGCGGTATTGGGGAGAGAGAAGCAGATTACTGCTGTTCGAGTTTGCCTTCGGTGAGGCAAACCACCAGTGACCCTGCGTGTGCGAAGGAAGGATGGCACAACGGCTGGCGTTCTGCCAGTGCATTATCGGATGCACGAGCCAGTCACTGGACAAGGCTTACGAGTTGGGCTATCGTGACTTTTATCGGCAGGATCTTTTGCACAATTTTAACATTGGAAAACATGAAGAGAGAGGAAAGTACTTACTCATGGAACTTTCCCAGTCCTCTCTCTATGCTGATTCCAACAAGCCAATGAGAGCCCTCTAACCAGCACGTAAGAACTCCCGCGAAATTTTATTTGAACTTTCCAAGCAACAACACTGGCACAGAAGAAGGCATCCGCCGTAACGCGTCTGCCAGTTGCTGCAATCAGAGGACCCCCTCCAATGTGCTTGCTGGTGGTATATAAAGCCTCGCCTTGAGCAAATTTGCGCTGTGTCAGACCTGTTCTGTGACCCAGGGAACGGGATTGGTGGCTTATGTTTGACAGAGGTCGGCTCTGTATTCTGGCACGCCTCTCGTTCAGGTGCACCGCGGACTTGCCGGCAAATGGTGGTGAAAATGCATGGACTGCATAACGTGGTGCCCCCCGACCGTGAGCTAATGCGGTATTGGGGAGAGAGAAGCAGATTACTGCTGTTCGAGTTTGCCTTCGGTGAGGCAAACCACCAGTGACCCTGCGTGTGCGAAGGAAGGATGGCACAACGGCTGGCGTTCTGCCAGTGCATTATCGGATGCACGAGCCAGTCACTGGACAAGGCTTACGAGTTGGGCTATTGTGACTTTTATCGGCAGGATCTTTTGCACAATTTTAACATTGGAAAACATGAAGAGAGAGGAAAGTACTTACTCATGGAACTTTCCCAGTCCTCTCTCTATGCTGATTCCAACAAGCCAATGAGAGCCCTCTAACCAGCACGTAAGAACTCCCGCGAAATTTTATTTGAACTTTCCAAGCAACAACACTGGCACAGAAGAAGGCATCCGCCGAAACGCGTCTGCCAGTTGCTGCAATCAGAGGACCCCCTCCAATGTGCTTGCTGGTGGTATATAAAGCCTCGCCTTGAGCAAATTTGCGCTGTGTCAGACCTGTTCTGTGACCCAGGGAACGGGATTGGTGGCATATATATATATATATATATATATATATATATATATATATATATATATATATATACATATATTCACTGAAAAAACCATAGGTTTTAGGGACAGTTATAGTTAGTTGGACATTGCACTCGTACAAAACCCGTGAAATTCCCCTGTTATAGTTAGTTCAGCTAACTATAACTCGCGCCCCGCAATGCACTGCTGATGACGTCACATATTACATCACTCATGACATGGTCAGTGACATCACTGATGACATCACTGATGACATCTCAAATGACATCACTGATGACATCACTGATGACATCATCCAGTGACTGTGTGTTTCTGTAAAGTTTAAATATGTTTAATATATATAGGGAAAGGCATATTGAAGAATGAGTGGGTGTATAAGTGTCTGAATGGATGATTTAGTACGTGAGTGACTGACTCTACAAGTGAGTGATTAAACGTATCTTACTGAATGCATGGGTTAGTGACTAAACTGTGTGAATGTCTGTATCCGTCTGTTTGTTGGTGTGTAAGTGGATGCATGGATTTGCGAATAGCTACATGAGTGTCTAAATGGGTTATTGATTGGTTCTCTGAGTATCTGTATGGCTGCCTGAGTGTTTGTGTGGGTGGGGTGTGTGTGACTCTATACATAGATGTGTGAGTGGGTGATTCACTGGGTGCATGATTTCAAGAGTGCATCTGTGATGGACTGCTTGGGTGGGTGAGTGTGTGTATGGGTGTGTTAGTCAGTGAATGTATATCTCAGTGGTACATGTGCGAGTAACTACATATGTAAAAGGCAGTATATATGTGTATTAGAGTATTTAAATGGCTATAAGTGAGAGTGTGTTATTGTGAGAGTGGCTGTATGGATGCGTGTGTGCTTGTATCAGTTATTGTATAAGAGCGTAAGAATGTGCTAGTATTTGTATGAGTAAGTGAGCTGGTGTGTGTATAACTGTATAGGTGAGTAAATGGGTGTGTGATTAATTTTTTGCATGACTGACTAGGTGTGTGAGTACCTCTATGGATGAGTGGCGGTGTGTGAGTGTTTATATAGGTGTATGAGTGCATATGATAGTCCTGTACTGAGTGACTGTAAGTATGAGTGACTGTACAGGTGAGTGAGTGGATGTGTGTGTAGACCTAAGAATCAGTGAGTGGGTATGTAGTTTTTGGTGTTGGAGTGTCTATGGTTTTGAGAATGGCAGTCTGTAATTTAGAGTGGGTGTATCAAAAGTTATATTAGGGTGTGAGAAGATGCATGAAATTATCACATGGATGATGTCATCAGTGATGTCATTTGAGATGTCATCAGTGATGTCACTGACCATGTCATGAGTGATGTAATATGTGACGTCATCAGCAGTGCATTGCGGGGCGCGAGTTATAGTTAGCTGAACTAACTATAACAGGGGAATTTCACGGGTTTTGTACGAGTGCAATGTCCAACTAACTATAACTGTCCCTAAAACCTATGGTTTTTTCAGTGAATTTCAAAGGTTTTTTAAATGCTAATTTCTAACTAAAACGTGTCTGAAACCTATGGTTTTTTCAGTGAATTTCAAAGGTTTTTTAAATGCTAATTTCTAACTATAACGTGCCTGAAACCTATGGTTTTTTCTGTGAATTTCAAAGGTTTTTTAAATGCTAATTTCTAACTATAACGTGCCTGAAACCTATGGTTTTTTCAGTGAATTTCAAAGGTTTTTAAATGCTAATTTCTAACTATAACGTGCCTGAAAACTATGATTTTTTTAAGTGAATTTCAAAGGTTTTTTAAATGCTAGTTTCTAACTATGCCAACAGAGGTAGGACATGTGAAGAAAGAAGAAAAAACGCACAGAAAGAAGCAAAAGATGTGCAGAAAGAACCAACAGAGGAGCAGAAAGAGGCCTTGTTGCAAAATCATCCTGTGCCCACAACTTTTTCAGACGGGTACTGGTGGTAACTGACTGACTAACCAGAGCCAGTGCACGTTTGCACAGTGGTGAAGGGAGGGGGGGCCTGAGGTGACATGTGTGCAAACGCGCCCCGTGGCACTTTTTAAGTTGCGGGATTAAGTCCCCTTGAATCCTGAGAGTCACTGGGGCCCAACTAGCCCCCCAGGTACCTACAGTTAGGACCACAGAGCTGAGTTGCAGAGAGGCGTTCCGAGGCCACGCACCTTTTTTCACCTCTCTGCAACGCACCTCTGTTGTGCTTACTGAAGGTACCTGGTGGGCTAGTTGGCCCCAGGATTCAAAGGAATTAACTCCCCCAACTTAAAACGCACCACAGTGCGTGTTTGCGCACATGTCACCTGAGGCCCCGCCCTCTCCTTCACCACTGTGCAAACGCGCCCCGTGGTGCCTTTTAAGTTGGGGGATTAGGTCACCTTGAATCCTGAGAGTCCCTGGGGCCCAACCAGCCCACCAGGTACTTCCAGTAAGCACCACAGGCCTGCGTTGCAACGCCTGTAACAAATTGTGCAGTTGTGTTTAGGTAGTGAAGAGGGTCGTGCTGGGGGTAGTGTTTTAGGGTTTAGGGTAGTGCAGTGGTGTTTGTGTAGTGTAGGGGGTCATGCCGGGGGTAGATTTAGGGTTTAGGGTAGTGCAGTGGTGTTTGGGTAGTGTAGGGAGTCGTGCTGGGGGAGTGTTTTAGGGTTTAGGGTAGTACAGTGGTGTTTGGGTAGTGTAGGGGGTCGTGCTGGGGTTAGTGTTTTAGGGTTTTAGGGTTTAGGGTAGTGCAGTGGTGTTTGGGTAGTGTAGGGGATACTGCTGGGGGTAGTGTTTTAGGGTTTAGGGTAGTGCAAAGGTGTTTAGGTAGTGTAGGGGGTACTGCTGGGGGTAGTGTTTTAGGGTTTAGGGTAGTGCAGTGGTGTTTGGGTAGCATAGGGGGTACTGCTGGGGGTAGTGTTTTATGGTTTAGGGTAGTGCAGTGGTGTTTGAGTAGTGTAGGGGTTCGTGCTGGGGGTAGTTTTTTAGGGTTTAGGGTAGTGCAGTGGTGTTTGTGTAGTGTAGGAGGTCGTGTTTTAGGGTTTAGGGTAGTGCAGTGGTCTTTGGGTAGTGTAGGGAGTCGTGCGGGGGTATTGTTTTAGAGTTTAGGGTAGTGCAGTGGTCTTTGGGTAGTGTAGGGGTTGTGCGGGGGTAGTGTTTTAGGGATTAGGGTAGTGCATTGGTATTTGGGTAGTGTAGGGGGTCATGCGGGGGTAGTGTTTTAGGGTTTAGGGCAGTGCAGTGGTGTTTAGGCAGTGTAGGGGGTCGTGCTGGGGGGAGTGTTTTAGGGTTTAGGGCAGTGCAGTGGTGTTCGGGTAGTGTAGGGGGTCGTGCTGGGGGAGTGTTTTAGGGTTTAGGGCAGTGCAATGGTGTTCGGGTAGTGTAGGGGGGCGTGCTGGGGGGAGTATTTTAGGGTTTAGGGTAGTGCAGTGGTGTTCAGGTAGTGTAGGGGGTCATGCTGGGGGTAGTGTTCTAGGGTTTAGGGCAGTGCAGTGGTGTTCGGGCAGTGTAGCGGGTCATGCTGGGGGTGGTGTTTCAGGGTTTAGGGCAGTGCAGTGGTGTTCGGGCAGTGTAGGGGGTCGTGCAGGGATGGTGTTTCAGGGTTTAGTGCAGTGGTGTTCAGGTAGTGTAGGGGGTCATGCTGGGGGTAGTGTTCTAGGGTTTAGGGCAGTGCAGTGGTGTTCGGGCAGTGTAGGGGGTCATGCAGGGGGTGGTGTTTCAGGGTTTAGGGCAGTGCAGTGGTGTTCGGGCAGTGTAGGGGGTCGTGCAGGGGTGGTGTTTCAGGGTTTAGGGCAGTGGTGTTCGGGCAGTGTAGGGGGTCATGCTGGGGGTGGTGTTTCAGGGTTTGGGGCAGTGCAGTGGTGTTCGAGCAGTAAAGGGGGTCATGCTGTGGGTGGTGTTTCAGGGTTTAGGGCAGTGCAGTGGTGTTCGGGCAGTGTAGGGGGCGGTGCAGGGGGTGGTGTTTCAGGGTTTAGGGCAGTGCAGTGGTGTTCGGGCAGTGTAGGGGGCGGTGCAGGGGGTGGTGTTTCAGGGTTTAGGGCAGTGCAGTGGTGTTCGGGCAGTGTAGGGGGTCGTGCAGGGGGTGGTGTTTCAGGGTTTAGGGCAGTGCAGTGGTGTTCGGGCAGTGTAGGGGGCGGTGCAGGGGGTGGTGTTTTAGGGTTTAGGGCAGTACAGTGGTGTTTGGGCATTGTAGGGGGTGGTGCTGGGGCTGGTGTTTCAGGGTTTAGGGCAGTGCAGTGGTGTTCGGGCAGTGTAGGGGGTGGTGCTGGGGGTGGTGTTTCAGGGTTTAGGGCAGTGCAGTGGTGTTCGGGCAGTGTAGGGGGTCGTGCTGGGGCTGGTGTTTCAGGGTTTAGGGCAGTGCAGTGGTGTTCGGGCAGTGTAGGGGGTCATGCTGGGGCTGGTGTTTCAGGGTTTAGGGCAGTGCAGTGGTGTTCGGGCAGTGTAGGGGGTCTTGCTGGGGCTGGTGTTTCAGAGTCTAGGGCAATGCAGTGGTGTTCAGGCAGTGTAGGTGGTCTTGCTGGGGCTGGTGTTTCAGGGTTTAGTGCAGTGGTGTTCGGGCAGTGTAGGGGGTCATGCTGGGGGTGGTGTTTCAGGGTTTAGGGCAGTGCAGTGGTGTTCGGGCAGTGTAGGGGGTCGTGCTGGGGCTAGTGTTTCAGGGTTTAGGGCAGAGCAATGGTGCTCAGGCAGTGTAGGGGGTTGTGCTGGGGGTGATGTTTCAGGGTTTAGGGCAGTGCAGTGGTGTTAGGGCAGTGTTGGGGGTCGTGCTGGGGGTGGTGTTTCAGGGTTTAGGGCAGTGCAGTGGTGTTCCGGCAGTGTAGGGGGTCGTGCAGGGGGTGGTGTTTCAGGGTTTAGTGCAGTGGTGTTCGGGCAGTGTAGGGGGTCGTGCTGGGGTGGTGTTTCAGGGTTTAGAGCAGTGCAGTGGTAGTCGGGCAGTGTAGGGTGTCGTGCTGAGGGGTGGTGTTTCAGGGTTTAGGGCAGTGCAGTAGTGTTTGGGCAGTGTAGGGGGTCATGCAGGGGGTGGTGTTTCAGGGTTTAGGGCAGTGCAGTGGTGTTCGGCCAGTGTAGGTAGTCTTGCTGGGGTGGTTTTTCAGGGTTTAGGGCAGTGCAGTAGTTTTCAGGCAGTGTAGGCGGTCGTGCTGGGGCTGGTGTTTCAGGGTTTAGGGCAGTGCAGTGGTGTTCGGGCAGTGTACGGGGTTGTGCTGGGGCTGGTGTTTCAGGGTTTAGGGCAGTGCAGTGGTGTGCGGGCAGTGTATGGGGTCGTGCTGGGGCTGGTGTTTCAGGGTTTAGGGCAGTGCAGTGGTGTTCGGGCAGTGTAGGGGGTCGTGCTGAGGGTGGTGTTTCAGGGTTTAGGGCAGTGCAGTGGTGTTCGGGCAGTGTAGGCGGTCGTGCTGGGGCTGGTGTTTCAGGGTTTAGGGCAGTGCAGTTGTGTTCGGGCAGTGTAGGGGGTCGTGCTGGGGCTGGTGTTTCAGGGTTTTGGGCAGAGCAGTGGTGTTTGGGCAGTGTAGGGGGTCGTGCTGGGGGTGGTGTTTCAGGGTTTAGGGCAGTGCAGTGGTGTTTGGGCAGTGTAGGGGGTCTTGCTGGGGGTGGTGTTTCAGGGTTTAGGGCAGTGCAGTGGTGTTTGGGCAGTGTAGGGGGTCTTGCTGGGGGTGGTGTTTCAGGGTTTAGGGCAGTGGTGTTCGGGCAGTGTAGGGGGTCTTGCTGGGGGTGATATTTCAGGGTTTAGGGCAGTGCAGTGGTGTTCGGGCAGTGTAGGGGGTCTTGCTGGGGGTAGTGTTTCAGGGTTTAGGGCGGTGCAGTGGTGTTCGTGCAGTGTAGGGGGTCGTGCTGGGGGTGGTGTTTCAGGGTTTAGGGCAGTGCAGTAGTGTTCGGGCAGTGTAGGGGGTCATGCAGGGGTGGTGTTTCAGGGTTTAGGGCAGTGCAGTGTTCTGGCAGTGTAGGGGGTCGTGCAGGGGGTGGTGTTTCAGGGTTTAGTGCAGTGGTGTTCGGGCAGTGTAGGGGGTCGTGCTGGGGCTGGTGTTTCAGGGTTTAGGGCAGTGCAGTGGTGTTCGGGCAGTGTAGGGGTCCTGCTGGGGGTGGTGTTTCAGGGTTTAGGGCAGTGGTGTTCGGGCAGTGTAGGGGGTCTTGCTGGGGGTGATGTTTCAGGGTTTAGGGCAGTGCAGTGGTGTTTGGGCAGTGTAGGGGGTCTTGCTGGGGGTAGTGTTTCAGGGTTTAGGGCAGTGCAGTGGTGTTCATGCAGTATAGGGGGTCGTGCTGGGGATGGGATGGTGTTTCTGGGTTTAGGGCAGTGCAGTAGTGTTCGAGCAGTGTAGGGAGTTGTGCAGGGGGTGGTGTTTCAGGGTTTAGTGCAGTGGTGTTCGGGCAGTGTAGGGGGTCGCACTGGGGGTGGTGTTTCAGGGTTTAGGGCAGTGCAGTGGTGTTCGGGCAGTGTAGGGGGTCATGCACGGGGTGGTGTTTCAGGGTTTAGGGCAGTGCAGTGGTGTTCGGGCAGTGTAGGGTGTTGTGCTGGGGCTGGTGTTTCAGGGTTCAGGGCAGTGCAGTGGTGTTCAGGCAGTGTAGGGGGTCGTGCTGAGGCTGGTGTTTCACGGTTTAGGGCAGTGCAGTGGTGTTCGGGCAGTGTAGGGGGTCGTGCTGGGGCTGGTGTTTCAGGGTTTAGGGCAATGCAGTGGTGTTCGGGCAGTGTAGGCGGTCATGCTGGGGCTGGTGTTTCAGGGTTTAGGGCAGTGCAGTGATGTTCGGGCAGTGTAGGGGGTCATGCTGGGGCTGGTGTTTCAGGGTTTTGGGCAGTGCAGTGGTGCTCGGGCAGTGTAGGGGGTCGTGCTGGGGGTGATGTTTCAGGGTTTAGGGTAGTGCAGTGGTGTTCGGGCAGTGTAGGGGGTCGTGCAGGGGCTGGTGTTTCAAGGTTTAGGGCAGTGCAGTGGTGTTCGGGCAGTGTAGGGGGTCATGCTGGGGCTGGTGTTTCAGGGTTTTGGGCAGAGCAGTGGTGTTCGAGCAGTGTAGGGGGTCATGCTGGGGGTAGTGTTTTAGGGTTTAGGGTAGTGCAGTGGTGCTTGTGTAGTGTAGGGGGTCGTGCTGGGGGTAGTGTTTTAGGGTTTAGGGTAGTGCAGTGGTGTTTGTGTAGTGTAGGGGGTCATGTTTTAGGGTAGTGCAGTGGTGTTTGGGTAGTGTAGGGGGTCGTGCTGGGGGTAGTGTTTTAGGATTTAGTTTAGTGCAGTGGTGTTTGGATAGTGTAGGGGGTCGTGCTGGGGGTAGTGTTTTAGGATTTAGTTTAGTGCAGTGGTGTTTGTGTAGTGTAGGGGGTCATGCTGGGGGTAGGGTTTTAGGGTTTAGGGTAGTGCAGTGGTGCTTGTGTAGTGTAGGAGGTCATGCTGGGGGTAGTGTTATAGGGTTTAGGGTAGTGCAGTGGTGTTTGGGTAGTGTAGGGGGTCGTGCTGGTGGTAGTGTTTTAGGATTTAGGTTAGTGCAGTGGTGTTTGGGTAGTGTAGGGGGTCGTGCTGGGGGTAGTGTTTTAGGGTTTAGGATAGTGCAGTGGTGCTTGTGTAGTGTAGGGGGTCGTGCTGGGGTAGTGTTTTAGGGTTTAAGGTAGTGCAGTGGTGTTTTTGTAGTGTAGGGGGTCATGTTTTAAGATGCAATGCTCCAATACCTGACCAGTCTGCACTACATAAAACTGCAAAGAAACTAAAAACAAAAAGTGTTTTGCACACTTTTGTCATTGGGCTATATGTGGGCAACATCTGGGTAATATTTGTGCTACATTTGGGCTCTTTTTTCACTGGTGGCCATCTTGGAAGACTTCTTTGTTATGAAGTTTCCTAATTTCTTCATTTACTGCAGTCTCCTCAGTAGGAAATGCTTTCAGTTTTTTACTTTGATTCCATCAAGAAGGCATTCAGATGTCTCACATCTGCCATAAATTCAGAATGTTAGCACTCTAGTTGCTCATTAGATCACTGGAGTAAAGCTACTGCTCACCAGGGAGTTAACTGGTAGTCTGCTGCTGGTATTGAAAGTGATTGTTTCAGTCTGCATGTCAGAATTTTCTAATGAAATAGAAGAGGATTTGAGATCTCACTTAAAACATGCCCTAATTTTTCTTTCTGCAGCACTAACCATAATTTCTATTTCAAAAAGAACCCCTCATTTTGTTCCTTTTTAAATTAAATGTTTTAAGTGTTACTGGTTTATTCCAATCAAGATGGCTTCAGGTGTGCCATACTTTTGTCATAAGTAAGGCTGTTAGCGTTCTAGTTGTTCTTTAGAACACTCTGGGAAGCTGCAGTAGAACACAAAGGCATCAACTGACAGGCTGCTCCTGTTGAAATATAAAAGGAAGATATTTGAGATCACACTTGAAATATGTCCTAATTTTTCTTTCTACAGCACTAACCATAATTTCTATGACAAAATGAACCCCATCATTTTGTTCCTTTTTAAATTAAATGTTTTAAGTGTTACCAGTTTATTCCAATCAAGATGGCTTCAGGTGTGCCATACTTTTGTCATAAGTAAGGCTGTTAGCGCTCTAGTTGTTCTTTAGAACACTCTGGGAAGCTGCAGTAGAACACAAAGGCATCAACTGGCAGGCTGCTCCTGTTGAAATATAACAGGAAGATATTTGAGATCACACTTGAAACATGTCCTAATTTTTCTTTCTACAGCACTAACCATAATTTCTATGACAAAATGAACCCCATCATTTTGTTCCTTTTTAAATTAAATTGTTTAAGTATTACCAGTTTATTCCAATCAAGATGGCTTCAGGTGTGCCATACTTTTGTCATAAGTAAGGCTGTTAGCACTCTAGTTGTTCTTTAGAACACTCTGGGAAGCTGCAGTAGAACACAAAGGAATCAACTGACAGTCTCTGCCCTTGTTGGATGTACATGTTTTACTGAGAATGTCAGACTTCATTCTCACATGAGTGAGAAAGATAATGTGAATTTACAGAAAATATGCTCTCATTTTAGCTTCTGGAGCACCTTCCAAACCTCCATGGGACAAGCATGAGAAAATAGTGTTCTCTCAAACATGATTCATGATATCCCAGCAGAAGGTTTTTCACATGGTAAAATCACCTTAGAATACACCACAATTCCTAAAATTAGTATGGTACCATCAACAAATAAATTCTAATGTAACTAAAGCCTGTTATCACCCTTTATAGTTCTCCTTTTGGTGACCCTCAAAATCTTCTATTCACTACAATGCATTTCAATGAGGTACTATCATTTATATTGGTCCCAAGATGGCTGCCAGCAATTCCAGGATGAAGTGCTGACAGCCAATCAGATCTCACGATGACATGTGTGGTTAGGCTCCGCCCAGATATATATGTGACTTTACTTTTGATTTTCTCAGGAACTACTGAACGGATTTACACCATTTAAGCAAAAGGCACGACACTGAACCAAGGGCTACATCTTTGCCAAATTTGGTGTAATTCCGTTCAGCAGTTCGGGCTGTAGCTGCGACTAAAGGTTCCTATGGAAAAATGAATGGGGAAAACGCGTTTTGGGACCCCCTTTTTCTCGGCCCCCGCTTGACGTATCACCCCGAGACTTTCAGGATAGGAGCGGACCGGAGCGCCCCAACAAGTTGGAAACTTTCGCGAAGATTCGTCAACCGGCGCCAACATTATTTCAAATAGAATGTCGCGGATTTCCTATGGATAATAGGTTTTAACTATAACTATCTACTGGCGACCGCCAGTAGATAATATATATATATATATATATATTGCACAATCCAAATTGTGGTAAAACGGGTGTGCTGCGAAATCGTTGGTGGTGCTTGAAAAGTGGCGCTACCGCTAGCGCTCAGTATGTACAAAAAGAAATCCCCAACCTTATCTGATTGAAGAACTAGCACTCGACATCGTGGGGGTTCTCTCGTTTATTGCGCAGGCTTCAATAGACCCATGGACAAAACAGGAACGCGTTTCGGCAGTGAAGCTGCCTTTCTCAACCTGATATGCGCCATATTGCTTCTTCCATTTAAAGAAAACATTAATTAAAACTGAAGATGCACTGCATTTCACTGTGATTGGGTAAACACGAGCATGTGGGATGATGACCATTAATTCTTAACAGAGCATACATACAGCTATTCAAAAACCGCAACAGTGTCAGTCCTGCAAACTGAATTGCTTTCAGGATTGTTTATGTTATGTGCTACTTCGTATTCATGCCCTCCAGTTCATTCTATTTCGAGAAAGGCTCCCATCAGGCCTTATTCAGTTCTTTTGAAAACCCGGACTGGATTTATGCACGTCCTCTAGTTACAATTACAGGCATCTTTATAGTGTCTTTTAAAATCCAAACAACACGCATTTTTTTTAAGTTCATTTACAATTACTTTGAGCATAGTTGTTCCACCTCATTAATCCGTCAACTCCTTCGAAATGCACGCATCTCCGAGGGCAGTCTGCTCTTTACTCGGGGATGACTTACTAATTAATGACCATTGTTCCGATTAATTTAAAGGAAGACTCACAGTGGTAACTTCTTCAAAGTTTCAGATCCTTGGGTCCAATGAAGCCGGTCCCAACAAGCAACATTACGGACCCACGAGACCACCGCTTTTCTTGGCCAGTGCCATCAGCGGTGCCCAGCTCCATAGTAGGAGAGGTTATACCAGGGTGAGGATGTGCCAATAAGCAGAGAAGCTTCAGTCCCCGCCAAGGGAGCTTAAGCTCCCAGCGTATGAACCTGCTCCTCCACAAGTGCCTTCTCCTCTTCTCCATCGCCACACTCCTTCCATGGGGGCACACCTGCCTCTATATTGCAGAATCCAAATTGCGGTAAAACTGGTATGCGGCCAAATCGCTGGTGGTGCTTGAAAAGTGGCGCTACGCATTTCAGCAGTCAAGCTGCCTTCATATCAGGTTGAGAAAGGCAGCTTGACTGCCGAAACACGTTCCTGTTTTGTCCATGGGTCTATTGAAGCCTGTGCAATAAACGAGAGAACCCCCACGATGTTGAGTGCTGGTTCTTCAATCAGATAAGGTTGGGGATTTCTTTTTTGTACATACTGAGCGCTAGCGGTAGCGCCACATTTCAAGCACCACCAGCGATTTGGCAGCACACCAGTTTTACCGCAATTTGGATTCTGCAATATAGAGGCAGGTGTGCCCCCATGGAAGGAGTGTGGCGATGGAGAAGAGTAGAAGGCACTTGTGGAGGAGCAGGTTCATACGCTGGGAGCTTAAGCTCCCTTGGCGGGGACTGAAGCTTCTCTGCTTATTGGCACATCCTCACCCTGGTATAACCTCTCCTACTATGGAGCTGGGCACCGCTGATGGCACTGGTCAAGAAAAGCGGTGGTCTAGTGGGTCCATACTGTTGCTTGTCGGGACCGGCTTCATTGGACCCAAGGATCTGAAACTTTGAAGAAGTTACCACTGTGAGTCTTCCTTTAAATTATCGGAACAATGGTCATTAATTAGTAAGTCATCCCCGAGTAAAGAGCAGACTGCCCTCGGAGATGCATGCATTTCGAAGGAGTTGACGGATTAATGAGGTGGAACAACTATGCTCAAAGTAATTGTAAATGAACTTAAAAAAAATGCGTGTTGTTTGGATTTTAAAAGACACTATAAAGATGCCTGTAATTGTAACTAGAGGACGTGCATAAATCCAGTCTGGGTTTTCAAAAGAACTGAATAAGGCATGATGGGAGCCTTTCTCGAAATAGAATGAACTGGAGGGCATGAATACGGAGTAGCACAGAACATAAACAATCCTGAAAGCAATTCAGTTTGCAGGACTGACACTGTTGCGGTTTTTGAATAGCTGTATGTATGCTCTGTTAAGAATTAATGGTCATCATCCCACATGCTCGTGTTTACCCAATCACAGTGAAATGCAGTGCATCTTCAGTTTTAATTAATGTTTTCTTTAAATGGAAGAAGCAATATGGCGCATATCAGGTTGAGAAAGGCAGCTTGACTGCCGAAACGCGTTCCTGTTTTGTCCATGGGTCTATTGAAGCCTGCGTAATAAACAAGAGAACCCCCACGATGTCGAGTGCTGGTTCTTCAATCAGATAAGGTTGGGGATTTATATATATATATATATATATATATATATATATGTATCTCTGCTCCAAGGTTGTCCACCTGTAAGTAGCACTTGAGCAACAGCTTGATTCATGTGTAGGTAAGGACGGGGAACTGCCCGTAGGAGCCGCTCCATAGTGGTATTGCCTGACGCGTTTCGAAGCACCATATGCTTCTCTTCAGAGGCTTTAATGGAACGGTGTGCGCAACCGCTGACCCACTTCTGACACCCCCCCCGATGGGAGGTTCGAATGAAACTGTGCCTTCTGGGAAGTGTAGTGCGGGTAGCACATAATCAAGTCCTGTATGGACCCCACAGGTGGGCCCTTCCACGATCCTATGTACAGCTGCTGTTCCACTTTCGTGGCCCCCAATCTTACGGGGTGGTGCACACTCCGCGGCTGGACTGCCGCGTTATAAATCTCTGCTCCAAGGTTGTCCACCTGTAAGTAGCACTCGAGCAACAGCTTGATTCATGTGTAGGTAAGGACGGGGAACCACCCGTAGGAGCCGCTCCATAGTGGTATTGCCTGACGCGTTTCGAAGCACCATATGCTTCTCTTCAGAGGCTTTAATGGAACGGTGTGCGCAACCTTGCGAATAAAGCGTCCTGATGAGCCCCGCTGTGTCCCTTTCTTCTGTCCGGAATGGGGGAAGCTCTTGTCATGTTTCGCGCACAGCCTGTGGTGCGCTTAAAGGGACCCTTCCTGAAAGTGGTCGTGGAAGACACTGGCGTGTGGAAACACTGTGTGTGGAAACAATTTTTGCCCGAGGTATCGGATTTCCACGACCCCCTACTCACCTGTGGTCGTCGATTTGCTGCTGCAGAGATGTGGTCCAACACTGTGTGGAGGGACGCAGTCATTCAAGTTGTGTCTCCAGCGTGGTTGCCGCTTCGTGATGAGGTGGGAGTAGGGGACTGAAGGACGCTTATTCCCCCAGCAAATCCGACGGAGACTCCTTCTGCAGCTCGTGTCATTTCAGCCAGGTGCATGATGGGACCAGTAGTCTGTGGCTAGGGACTGCTGGGTGTCGGCACAACGAGTTGCAGCTGGGCCCTTCACTATTTTGGTGGGAGGAGCTCTTTTAAATATTTTTGAGGACTCTTTGCAACGGACTGTGGCATTTGAGAAAGGCTGTGAGCCGAAACCGGTCATGCCGTATTCTTGCGAATAAAGCGTCCTGATGAGCCCCGCTGTGTCCCTTTCTTCTGTCCGGAATGGGGAAGCTCTTGTCATGTTTCGCGCACAGCCTGTGGTGCGCTTAAAGGGACCCTTCCTGAAAGTGGTCGTGGAAGACACTGGCGTGTGGAAACACTGTGTGTGGAAACAATTTTTGCCCGAGGTATCGGATTTCCACGACCCCCTACTCACCTGTGGTCGTCGATTTGCTGCTGCAGAGATGTGGTCCAACACTGTGTGGAGGGACGCAGTCATTCAAGTTGTGTCTCCAGCGTGGTTGCCGCTTCGTGATGAGGTGGGGAGTAGGGGACTGAAGGACGCTTATTCCCCCAGCAAATCCGACGGAGACTCCTTCTGCAGCTCGTGTCATTTCAGCCAGGTGCATGATGGGACCAGTAGTCTGTGGCTAGGGACTGCTGGGTGTCGGCACAACGAGTTGCAGCTGGGCCCTTCACTATTTTGGTGGGAGGAGCTCTTTTAAATATTTTTGATGACTCTTTACAACGGACTGTGGCATTTGAGAAAGGCTGTGAGCCGAAACCGGTCATGCCGTATTCTTGCGAATAAAGCGTCCTGATGAGCCCCGCTGTGTCCCTTTCTTCTGTCCGGAATGGGGGAAGCTCTTGTCATATATATATATATATATATATGAAAAACCAGTCCCAGATTACGTGCTCTGCATGCACCAAAAGGGACACGGACTCCAGCGATATGTGCTGAATTCAACAAATGTATTTCTTCCGACATGGCAGTATATATATATATATATATGCAGAAAATGCAGAAACACAGAGAAAGTTAAAAGATCCATCAAACCTATGCAACTGTTAATGAAGTATGTACATATTGAAGTATGTTGTTTGTGTCTATGATACCATATGACTCTTTTTTATCAACATAAAAGAAATTGCAGCATTATGGCTCGCTGTGTGAACAAGGCAGGGGATCCTGCCAAAATGCGTTACAGCCCTGTAATGTAGTAAACAATAAAACTTATCTGCAGTACTGGAACTGCAGTGTCGGTGTCTGGCTTGAGGACTACGTGTGCCGGAGTTGGTTGGAGAGATTAAGCCGCTTCCTGCTGAGTGCGGCATTTCCGACGCGCCCTTGATCAGGAGCCTCACGGTGACTTGGCAAAGTTTGTTTGGAGTGCATCGCACAACGTGGGGCCACCCCAGGAGATGAATAAGGCTGCAGTAACTGCTTCAAGCTGGGCAGAAGTGCTGCCTCGGACGGTGCATCGGAAGACGCCTGAAAGCAGGTAAGTTCTGCTTTGCTGGAGACAAAACCTAAAGTGGGGAAAGGCGCCGTGGATGCAGAGTGCGTCCTTGAAGGCGAGTGCCAGCAGAAGTTTGTATTTACGATACGAAACAAGGGCTTGTGCTAGGCAACGGATTTGTTGTCTGCCATCCGGAGCAGATGTAAAATAGTGACAGACAAGCTAATAACATTATATTCAATGATGGAAGAGTGGGTCAAATTGTGTGAGGAGGCTGCAGGGCAGTTTTCAAGTAAGAGAGACCTGGTACAAATAGTACCAATAAAGGACAGACAGCGGATATGGTACCACAAGAAATAGATGCACAAATGATTATGCGTATATTGGAGAAACTCCGGCGGATGGAAATCTCCAAATGGTGGGAAATCTGATCCCTGAACAAATACCTCGAGGTGGGAAGGGTCCCTCGTGGTCTAAGGATTTTAATCGCCCGACATTTGAAAATCTTGACCCAGAAATGTTACAAGAGTGGGCCAACAACAGCGCTGAATCCTCTAGCAATATGATGCGGATCCTGGTGAAATACGCACAACGTGACAGAGGAAAAATTCTAGAAGAAATTAAAAAATTACAACAAGAATTAAATACTTTAGCAAAACCAGAGGTTGTTGGGAAATTTGAGAAAGACCTAGAGTCAAAATTGAACAAACATGAAAAATCAATCAAAGAGAGAAAGGCGAATAAATTTACCAGGGACCGCTTAGATTACCAAAGAGGTCAAATATATACATTTGCTAGATGTTTTGATTCCCTACGCCGTCAAAAATGATCAAGCAATGTAACCTCAGGAAATACAAACAAAGATAAAAGAAGGATGGGAGACACAAGCTCTGTGTGGAGCTCTGAGGTAGATACAAACCTTGAAGACGGTGCCAGAGCCATAGGCAATGTAGAAAAACCATAGACAGTGATCAAAGAGATGCGTTTTTTAGGATTGGATCGAAACATCAATGCCAGGCAAAGGCCACCCAGTAGGGGAAGAGACCGGGGATCCAGAGGAAGCGCAAGAGAAGAAGGAGAAGGTATGGAGTTGCAGTCAGGTGTGAAGACGAAAGAAAACAAACAGAGCAAATAGAAAAAACATCCATTACTGTCATCAACCTATCCGACCTGATACTATCTGAAGCAGAGATCAACATCTTATCTCTAGGGCTTTCCTGTTGCAAACGAACAAACTTTAATTATGCCCAAACTCGAATAGACTTTTACAAATATGTAAGAAAACTAAAATTAAAAAAAATATTTTGGAAATCTAACAGGCAGTAAAAATCGTATACAAGAGAGCTTGGGTCAAGAGGCACAGAGCAATTTGGTAATAGACGATTTGAACCTTCTTAGGGATTTGGATGCATTGGAGAGGGCCAACGAGGAAGAGAATATGGAAACATCATGCAAGGATATTGCTGACAGGCTGGGCATAGACATTTATGGAACTAGTACAACTGGTTTTAAAAAGCAATCAACCTTTGTTCCAATACTTCCAAAAGATTCAATTGACTTAGTTTCAGATCAAGTCATTAAGGACCTAAAAGAACTTTCAATAGAATCCAGTAAAAACTATGGAAAGGACATTACGGGAAAAAAAAGGAATTACACAAGAGTCATGGATAAATTGAAATTAAGGACTGACATAGTGATCCGACAATCGGACAAAGGGGGTAATGTAGTTCTGTTGCCCCAGAGCAAATACAACGGGAAGCCAAACTCCAGTTAAGGGACACTGAATGCTACCAGCGAGTACCACAAAGTAATTTATTGGAGGTCAAGAACAAATATCACAAGGAACTATCGAGATGGAGGGGAATGGGACTTATTACGGAAGGAGAACATCAATATTTAAAAAACAATAATCCTATAACACCAGTACTGTACCTTATACCAAAGGTTCACAAGGATATGGTATCCCCTCCTGGTAGACCGATAATTTCGGCCATTGGGAGTCTTTTCGAAACCTCGTCACGATCCATAGATTACTTTTTACAGGATCTTGTAAAATCCCTGCCGTCCTATATTCAGGACACCAGGGATTTTCTAAGAAAGTTGCATGGAGTTCATTGGGAAGAATCAGATCTCCTGATAACTTTAGACGTAGCCTCGTTGTACGTGAGTATTGTGCATAGAGATGGCTTAGGGGTCTTAGACACTTTTTGGGCACCAGACTGATAAAGGTTTATCAACACTCGGAGATGCTGATCAAAATGTCTGAACAGTGCCTAGAAAATAATTTTTCCTTTTTGGGAATGATACCTACAGGCAGCTAAGGGGCATGGCCATGGGCACCTGCTTCGCCCCCAGCTATGTAAATCTACAATGGGCTTGTGGGAGGAGCAGGTGCTCAGGATCGAATATGAGGCAGAGTGGTATGAAAACATTAAAGTCTGGTGTCGTTTTATAGATGACCTGTTTATTGTATGGAGAGGGTCAGCTGAAAGGGCGAGAATCTTTATAGCAGCTCTGAACAACAATGCGCTAAATCTAACCTTTACAAGTACCATCAGTGAATCATGAGTGCACTTTTTAGATTTGGAAGTTTTTATTGAAGAAGGCAAATTGCACACACACACTTTTAGAAAACCCACTGCAGGAAACTCTATTCTTCACTCAAGTAGTTTCCATCCACAAAAGTTGAAACAAAGCATCCCTTATGTGGAACATCTCCGTATGAAGAGAAACTTCAGTGAGGTTAGCTCTCTTAAGCAAGCACAAACTGATTTAACAGCAATATTCAAAGAGAGAGGCTACAGTCAGCAAGTTTTGAATCAAGCACTAGAGAAAGGGGATGGGATACCCAGAGAAGACATCTTATTTAAAGAAAAAGAGTGAAGACACCTACAGGAGATACTGCACAGGAAGCGAGGATGATAACCGGATACAATGCCTATCATGCAAGGGTGAGAGACTGCATGAATAGGCATTGGCATCTGGTTAAAGGGGACTCAATACTAAGCACTTTGGTTACATGCAAACCCCTCATCTCCTATAGACGAGCTAAGTCTATGAGGCAGCAACTGGTGAAAAACAGCCCAGAGGTTGTTGAAACAGAGAGTTGGCTGAGGGTGAATCCAGGTTTTAACAGGTGTTTAAAGTGTAAGGCGTGCAAGCATGGAATAAATAAAAAGGAAATCCAACATTCACTATTTAACAAACCTTGGAAAATTCCACGCTTCTTTAATTGTAAAAGCGACCATGTAGTGTATGTCCTACAATGTACCTGCCCTAAGTACTATGTGGGTAGTACAATCCGCATGGTTCATTTTAGGATCCTTCAGCATCTTAGGGCAGTAAAAAACTGGAGACAAGTCATACCTTGTAGCCCGTCATATTACTGATGTCCATGCAGGAAAAGTTGAGGAGTTGATGTACTTTGTAGTGGATTCTGTCCCCAAAAGCAGACGAGGTGGAAATCGCGAAGGCAAGCGTAGGTAGCTAGAATCTCGATACATATTAATGTTTGATTGTAAGATTCCTAGAGGCCTAAATTCTGATGAAGACATGTATGTCCACCTCGAATGAGATAGACTTGCAAAGGACCAATTTATCATTAGAAAAATGGAATGTATATACGAAATATGCTGATTATGTCTGCACAATGTTTTAATGTTTTATGAGATTTTTCACAGAGGTGAATTTCTATGTGAACAACTTGGTTTTAAGATCATGCCCCAATGTTCTCTTTTTTAATATGGAGTATACTAGGAAGTTAGGCTAAAATGTTATTTGATAAATTTGTAGGCATATGAGAGGGTGCTAGTGATATGCTCCGATTAGATTACATTATACTGATATATTTTAAAAAATATCTTTTACATGCACTTGCACTTTTAGGCCAAATTCCAGAATTGTTCTCCAGTAATGCATTTGCACTTTGGAATAATATTATGCACAGAAGCAATTGCACTTTACTGTATACAAGACTAGAAGATAGTTCATTCCAAAACAAGCATTATGCTTAGAGATATGGTTGCATATACTTTAATAGTTCTCTAAAGTAGAAGCATTTGCACTTTACTAAAAAATTAACATGCACAGATGCACTTGCACTTTGAAAGTTCAGAGACTGGAAAAAAAGCAGCTTCATTTGGAATAGGCATTTTGTTCCAGTGTTATCGGTAGTCTAGCGGTTGACATCAATGAGCATTTTTTGCACTGTTTTTGTGTAATTGCACATTTCTGGCCCACAATAGTCGGGTTGAGTACAAAACAGCAGATAAGAGATAGAATTCGAATGATCCAATACATAGGCTGGGATATTTGATACTGACTCACCAACATTGATGGTAACCATAGCACTTGCACCTTACGCACTTAGTGCGAGGTAATTGCACTTGCACTTTATTGCCACTATTTATTGGGTTTAATTATTTATTATTTCTTGGAGAGATCTTGTCTATATTATATTGGAAACTACCTGCAATCAGGCAAGAGCAAAAACACAAGAGTATCATTGTCATGCTCTAAATAGATCCAATGTTATATGAGGGAGTTAGATATACATGCGCCAATTAGCTGACCATTGGATGAATCCTTTAAAGAGAAACACATCTTAAGGGGCTTTAAGTTGAGGCACATAAAAGATTATCTAAACACATGTGTGTTTGATTGGAGGGAGGCAAAGCAAGGAGTAAATTTCACTCATCTGCACATAAGGCTTGAATTTAATAAAATGCAAATAAAAAATAAAAAAAGGAAAATAAAAAACCAAATATTGAAATAACATTTGAAATAATAAAAGAAAAAAGAGTTATGTATGCGTAAAAAATGCAGAAACACAGAGAAAGTTAAAAGTTCTATCAAACCTATGCAACTGTTAATCAAGTATTTACATATTGAAGTATGTTGTTTGTGTCTATGATACCATGTGACTGTTTTTTATCAACATAAAAGAAATTGCAGCATTATGGCTCGCTGTGTGAACAAGGCAGGGGATCCTGCCAAAACGCGTTACAGCCCTGTAATGTAGTAAAAAATAAAACTTATCTGGAGTACTGGAACTGCGGTGTTGGTGTCTGGCTTGAGGACTACGTGTGCCGGAGTTGGTTGGAGATATATATATATATGTGTATATATTATCTACTGGCGGTCGCCAGTAGATAGTTATAGTTACAACCTATTATCCATAGGAAATCCGCGACATTCTATTTGAAATAACTCTCTTGCCGGTTGACGTATCTTCGCAAAATTTTCAAACTTTGTGGGGCGCTCCGGTCCGCTCCTACCCTGAAAGTCTCGGGGGATTCGTATAGCGGGGGCCGAGAAAAAGGGGGTCCCAAAACGTGTTTTCCCCATGCAATTTTCCATAGGAAACTTTAGACACGGCTACAGCCCGAACTGCTGAACGGAATTACACCAAATTTGGCAAAGAGGTAGTTCTTGGTTCAGAAAGAACCCTTTTTGTTAAATGGTGTAAATCCGTTCAGTAGTTGCTGAGAAAATCAAAAGTAAAAGTACATATATATCTATGGGCACGGAGGATTCGCGCACCCTGAGCGCACCCTGCGCGCACTGTCCCGATCACGAGCTGCATGTTAATTGGCTGTCAGCTGGCTGTCAACATTCCGATTCAGGAAATGTTGGCAGCCATTTTGTCCCTCGGTAGAACCGAGGGACAGAAACTAAGTGCGCAAAGCGCACAAAGGGAGCAGGGTAGAAACACCCTGACCCCTAGGTTTGCTCAGGGGGTCCCACAAGGACCCCTGGGCAAAAAAAAAAAATTTTAAATTCGGCAGGATGCGCTCAGGGTGCGCGAATCCTGCCGAGACATCGAGCGCGGTCTCCCGCGCCTCGATGTATTTGCCCCGGGTGGCCCAAGTCCCGGGGGCATGGTGGGGGTTTAATTTTATGTGTGGGGGCCTCAAAGGGCCCCCAAACCCGGGGACCGCCACCCCCGGGGCTTTCTTTTAAAAATGGTGCGGGAGGGCTCTGGGCCCTCCCGCAGCCCCGAGGACCACCACCTCCCGGGGCTTTTTAAAAAAATTAAACAACCTGTGTGGGGGCTCCAGCCCCCACACGCCCGAGGACCGCCACCTCCCGGGGCACTAACAAATTAAAATGGGGGTCCGTTTTGGACCCCGAAGCCCGAGGACCACCACCTCCCGGGGCTGTGCTGATGTAGGGAGGGGGCCGCGCGGCCCCCTCCTGGAAGCCCTTGATGGCCCTGGGGACCGCCACCCCCAGGGCCGGCTCCTGCAGTGTCCCGGGGTGCCTACCCCGGGACACTGTAGTTTGCTATGGCAGGACGGGAGCCTCGCGGCTCCCGTCCTGC
The DNA here is from genome assembly GCA_963921515.1 of Calotriton arnoldi. Taxonomy (NCBI): domain Eukaryota; kingdom Metazoa; phylum Chordata; class Amphibia; order Caudata; family Salamandridae; genus Calotriton; species Calotriton arnoldi. The sequence goes on from CAWUFW010013689.1 coordinate 445,697, forward strand.
CATAGCAAACTGCTTTGGATATTGGAAGAGAGAGCAGGAAACCTGCTCTCTCTTCCAATATCCAAAGCCGATTGCTTTCCACATGGGGAGCAGCATGTCAGCTGCTCCCCATGTGGGGCTAGCAATGCCGGCTCCCAAGGGACGTGGGGAGCCGGCGGGACTGTGGGGGATTGGGGACCCCCACAGTCCCCAACGGAGAGGGCCAGCCCCGGGGGATGGGGTCCCCGGGGCAAGTAGTGGCCCAGGAGGGGGCCACGCGGCCCCCCTCCCCAAAAAAAAAAAAAAAAAAAAATGGAAAGGCCGGCCCCGGGGATGGGGTCCCCGGGGCCTTAAATGGCCTGAGGAGGGGGCCACGCAGCCCCCTCCCAAGAAAAATAAAAAAAGGCCATGCCCCGGGGGATGGGGTCCCCGGGGCCAATACAGGCCCAGGGAAGGGGGGCCACGCGGCCCCCTTCCCGTTTTTTTAAATTAAATTTTAAAAAGGGGTAAGGCCCTGGGGGATGGGGTCCTCAGGGCCCAAAAACAGGAAAAAGGAAGGGGGCCACACAGCCCCCTTCAGAGACAAAAAACAAACAAAAAAAACGATCGGGCCCGCAGGCCTCGCCCCTTCCTTTACCACTCTGCAAACGCGCCCCCTGGCGCGTTTGCAGAGAGGACAATTCCCCTTGAATACTGGGGGTCCCTGGGGGCCAACTAGCCCACCAGGAACCTCCAATATGCGCCAGGGGCTGCGTTGCAGAGACGTGTAGAGAGGCCACACCCCTTTTTACACCTCTCTGCAACGCAGCTCTGTGGCGCTTTTTGGAGGTATATGGTGGGCTAGTTGGACTCCGGGGACCCTCAGGATTCAAGGGGACTTAATCCCCAACTTAAACGCGCCCGGGGCGCGTTTGGACAGTGGTGAAGGGAGGGGCGGGGCTTCAGGTGACATGTGTGCAAACAGGCCCCGTGGCGCGTTTTAAGATGGGAATTAAATCCCCTTCAATCCTGAGGGTCCCTGGGGGCCAACTAGCCCAACAGGTACATCCAGAAAGCGCCACAGAGCTGCGTTGCAGAGAGGTGTAAAAGGGGTGTGGCCTCTCTACACGTCTCTGCAACGCAGCCCCTAGCGCATATTGGAGGTTCCTGGTGGGCTAGTTGGCCCCTAGGGACCCTCAGGATTCAAGGGGACTTAATCCCCCAACTTAAAACGCGCCACGGGCGCGTTTGCACAGATGTCACCTCAGGCCCGCCCCTCCCTTCACCATTGTGCAAATATTCTTCTAAAATCATCCGAAATACGAATTCCGATTTACTCACCTGTTATCAGGAGAGACCTCAGTGCTGTATCTTTCAGCCCAGTACTGGTCCTGAAAAGTAATTTTAACCGTACTTACCGGTAACTTGAATTTCCTTCCATAGGCTAACATTGACTGGTTTCACTTGGAAATTCTTCTAAGTGTGGAGTTTTGGAACTTTAAAATATTCCTCTAAAATCAGCCGAAATACGAATTCCGATTTACTCACCTGTTATCAGGAGAGACCTCAGTGCTGCATCTTTCAGCCCAGTACTGGTCCTGAAAAGTAATTTTAACCGTACTTACCGGTAACTTGAATTTCCTTCATAGGCTAACATTGACTGGTTTCACTTGGAAATTCTTCTAAGTGTGGAGTTTTGGAACTTTAAAATATTCCTCTAAAATCAGCCGAAATACGAATTCCGATTTACTCACCTGTTATAAGGAGAGACCTCAGTGCTGTATCTTTCAGCCCAGTACTGGTCCTGAAAAGTAATTTTAACCGTACTTACCAGTAACTTGAATTTCCTTCCATAGGCTAACATTGACTGGTTTCACTTGGAAATTCTTCTAAGTGTGGAGTTTTGGAACTTTAAAATATTCCTCTAAAATCAGCCGAAATACGAATTCCGATTTACTCACCTGTTATCAGGAGAGACCTCAGTGCTGCATCTTTCAGCCCAGTACTAATCCTGAAAAGTAATTTTAACCGTACTTACCAGTAACTTGAATTTCCTTCATAGGCTAACATTGACTGGTTTCACTTGGAAATTCTTCTAAGTGTTGATTTTTGAAACATACAAATATTCCTCTAAAATCAGCCGAAATACGAATTCCGATTTACTCACCTGTTATAAGGAGAGACCTCAGTGCTGTATCTTTCAGCCCAGTACTGGTCCTGAAAAGTAATTTTAACCGTACTTACCAGTAACTTGAATTTCCTTCCATAGGCTAACATTGACTGGTTTCACTTGGAAATTCTTCTAAGTGTGGAGTTTTGGAACTTTAAAATATTCCTCTAAAATCAGCCGAAATACGAATTCCGATTTACTCACCTGTTATCAGGAGAGACCTCAGTGCTGCATCTTTCAGCCCAGTACTGATCCTCAAAAGTAATTTTAACCGTACTTACCAGTAACTTGAATTTCCTTCCATAGGATATCATTGCCTGCTTTTTGCTGAAAAAGTTTCTAAGTGTTGATTTTTGAAACATACAAATATTCCTCTAAAATCAGCCGAAATACGAATTCTGATTTACTCACCTGTTATCAGGAGAGACCTCAGTGCTGCATCTTTCAGCCCAGTACTGGTCCTGAAAAGTAATTTTAACCGTACTTACCGGTAACTTGAATTACCTTCATAGGCTAACATTGACTGGTTTCACTTGGAAATTCTTCTAAGTGTGGAGTTTTTGAACTTTATAATATTCCTCTAAAATCAACCAAAGTACGAATACCAATTTACTCACCTGTTATCAGGAGAGAACCCAGTGCTGCATCTTTTAGCCCAGCACTGACCCTGAAAAGTAATTTTAACCGTACTTACCAGTAACTTATATTTTCTTCCATAGGAATCCATTGTCTGGTTTTCAGCAAAAAGTTTCAAAGTGTTGATTTTTACAAACTACAAATATTCCTTAAAAATCACCTGTATGACTTAAACGCATTCTTTCAACTGTTTACAGGAGATGCACCAGTGCTGGATCCAGGATCCAACACTGAGTAAGAAAAAGTAACGATAACAGTTTTTACCTGCTAAGTGAATTTCCTTCCATAGGATAACATTGGTGATTCTATGAGGAAAAGTTTCTAAGTGTCAACTTTTAAAATACAATAATATTCCTTAAAAATCACGACTGTAACCAAAACGCTTTTACTCAACTGTTTACAGGAGATGTCCCAGGACTGAATCTAGGATCCAGTCCTGTGGTTAGAAAAGTAATCCATAAAGTAACTAATTGCATTTAACTAGAAATTCACATTGAGCTGAATGTTGCATTGTGTTTGAAAATGTGTTGCCCATTGCAACAACTGTAACTACTGTACTTAAAAGTCTATTGCCTATGTGCAAAGTATTTAAACTAAAGTAATTCATTCTGAGAAAGTATTTTTTGTAATGTAATGTATAATGTAATTACAATGTAATTTAAAAAATAAAATATGTAAAAAAATTGTTTCTAAAAATGTAGTAAATCAGTATGAAAAAAATTAATATAACAATTAATACATTTAAAAATTGTCATTTACAAAACCTTTGAAATTCACTGAAAAAACCGTAGGTATCAGGCACGTTATAGTTAGAAATTAGCATTTAAAAAACCTTTGAAATTCACTGAAAAAACCATAGGTTTCAGACACGTTATAGTTACAAATTAGCATTTAAAAAACCTTTGAAATTCACTGAAAAAACCATAGGTTTCAGACACGTTATAGTTACAAATTAGCATTTAAAAAACCTTTGAAATTCACTGAAAAAAACCATAGGTTTTAGGGACAGTTATAGTTACTTGGACATTGCACTCGTACAAAACCCGTGAAATTCCCCGTTATAGTTAGTTCAGCTAACTATAACTCGCGCCCTCGCAATGCACTGCTGATGACGTCACATATTACATCACTCATGACATGGTCAGTGACATCACTGATGACATCACTGATGACATCTCAAATGACATCACTGATGACATCATCCACGTGATAATCTGATGCACCTCCTCACACCCTAATATAATCTTTGATACACCCACTCTAAATTACAGACTGCCATTCGCAAAACCATAGACACTCCAACACCAATAACTACATACCCACTCACTGATTCTTAGGTCTACACACACACATCCACTCACTCACCCGTACAGTCACTCATACTTACGGTCACTCGGTACAGGACTATCATATGCACTCTTACTCCTATATAGACACTCAAACAATGCCACTCATCCATAGAGATACTCAGACACCTAGTCAGTCATGCAAATAATTAAACACACTGCCATTTACTCACCTATACAGTTATACACACACCAGCTCACTTACTCATACAAATAGTAGCACATTGTTACGCTCTTATACAATCACTGATACAAGCACACACTCATCCATACAGCCACTATCACAATCACTCACTCTTGCTTATAGCTATTTATATACTCCAACACACATATATACTGCCTTTCACATATGTAGTTACTCACACATGTACCACTGGGACATACATTCACTCACTAACACACTCTTACACACACTTACCCACCCATACAGTCTATCACAGATGCACTCTTGAAACCATCCACCCAGTGAATCACCCACTCACACATCTATGCACAGAGTTGCACACACCCCTCCCACACAAACACTCAGGCACCCATACAGATACTCAGACAAGCATTCAATAACTCATATAGACACTCATTTAGCTATTCACAAACACATGCAGCCACTTACACAGCAACAGACAGACGGATACAGACATTCACCCAGTTTAGTCACTAACCCATGCATTCAGTAAGATACGTTAAATCACTCACTTATAGAGTCAGTCACGCACCTACTAAATCATCCATACAGACACTTACACACCCACTCATTCTTCAATACGTCTTTTCCTATATATATTAAAAATATTTAAACTTTACAGAAACACACAGTCACTGGATGATGTCATCAGTGATGTCATTTGAGATGTCATCAGTGATGTCATCAGTGATGTCACTGACCATGTCATGAGTGATGTAATATGTGACGTCATCAGAAGCGCATTGCGGGCGCGAGTTATAGTTAGCTGAACTAACTATAACGGGGGAATTTCACGGGTTTTGTACGAGTGCAATGTCCAAGTAACTATAACTGTCCCTAAAACCTATGGTTTTTTCAGTGAATATATATATATATATATACATATATATATATATATATATATATATATATTACCTACTGACGGTCACCAGTAGGTAGTTATAGTTAGAACCTATTTTCCATGGGAAAAGCGTTTTTTCTTTTGCCAATTTCTTTGGTGCCGTTTAACGTATCTTTGCGAGATTTTCAAAACTAATGGGGCGCTCCGGTCAGCTCCTGTCTTGAAAGGTTTGGGGTGATTCGTCAAGAGGGGGCCGAGAAAAAAGTGGGTCCCAAAACGCATTTTCTCATGTTAATTTCCATAGGAAACTTTAGACAAAGCTACAGCCCGAACTGCTAAAAGGAATTACACCAAATTTGGCAAAAAGGTAGCTCTTGGTTCAGAAAGCGTGCTTTTTTTAAAGATGTGTAAATCTGTTCAGTAGTTCCTGAAATATTCATATTTAAAAATCTTTATATATCTGGTGACCGCGGTGGATCCACAAACCCTCCTGAGCACGAGCTTGATTCTGATTGGCTGCCAACACTCTAAACCAAAAAGTGTTGGCAGCCATCTTGTGACTCGGTTGAACCAAGTCACAAGAAAAAAGGTAATAAAACAAGAAAAGGGGGCAGGGTAGAAACACCCTGACCCACTAGGCCTGGTCAGGGGGTCCCACAGGGACCCCGAGGGCCAAAAATAACATTTTTTTCAAAAATAATTCGCAGTCTCCCGCGCTTGATTTGCTTTAAGCCCCCGGGTGGGCCAAGTCCCAGGGGCAATATATAATTCGGTATCGGGGGCCAGCAGGGGCCCCCACAGCCCTGGGGACTGCCACCTACCCAGGGCTATAGTCATGCAAATGCGGGGGGTACATGGCCCCCCACTGCCCTGGCGACTGCCACCTTCCCAGGGCTTTAATTAATCAGGGGGTGGGCTCGCAGGCCACCCCAAACCCTGGGGTCCGCCACCTCCCCAGGGCTTAATTTAAAAGCAAATTGTGGGGGGCTGAAGCACCCCACACTGCCCTGGGGACCACCACCTCCCCGGGGCACACTTTATGAAAATATGGCGGTCCATTGCGGACCCCTGGCCCCAGGGACCACCACCTCCCCGGGGCTTTAAACTTGTTGGAGGGGAGCCACGCGGCCACCCTCGTGGAGCCCTAGATGGCCCTGGGGACTGCCACCCCCAAGGGCTGGCTCCAGCAATGTCCTGGGGTGCCCACACCCGGGACATTGCAGTTTGCTATGGCAGGGCGGGAGCACGGCTCCCGCCCTGCCATAGCAAACACTGCTTTGCTTCATGGAAGCGAGAGCAGGAAACCTGCTCTCGCTTCCATCAAGCAAAGCAGAATTGCTTTTGGGCAAAGGGAGCTGCATGTTAGCAGCTCCCTTTGCCAAAAAGCAATGCGGAAGCCGGCAGGGACCTTGGGGGCATTGGGGCTTCCCCAGCGGTCCCCACCTTGAGGCCAGGCCCCGGGGGATGAGGTCCCCGGGGACCAAATTAGCATCAGGAGTGGGGCCACGCGGCCTTCCTCCCAAAAATTTTTTAACATAAAAGGTAGGGCAGCCCCGGGGATGGGGTCCCCGTGGCCAAAATCAGCCTGGGGAGGGGGGCCGCATGGCCCTCTCCCCTTTATAAATAAATAAATAAATATTCAAAGGCCTAGCCCCGGGGATGGAATCCCTGGGGCCGTAATTGGCCTCAGGAGGGGGCCGGGCGCCTGCCTCCCTTTTCAATTATTTTTTTTAAAATGGCTCAGGCCCCAGGGGATGGGGTCCCCGGAGCCCAAAAGGTTCAAGGGAAGGGGGGCCACACAACCCCCTTCCTAAAATAAAATAAGAAAAAGAAACCGGCAACTCACCGGAGGACCCGCCCCCTCCCTGCACCACTCTGCAAACGCACCTCCTGGTGCGAGCTGGGTTTTGGGGATGAAGTCCCCGTCCTTGGTGAGGATCCTTAGGGGCCAACTAGCCCACCAGGTACCTCCAGTAAGCCCCACACAGTGGGATTGCTGAGAGGTGGTCAAAGGCCATGCCCCTTTTCACACCACTCTGCAAACGCACCTCTTGGCGCACTGCTGGTGGGGCGATGAGGTCCCTTGTGTCCTAAGGACGGCCCCCTCCCATTTAAAAAACAAACAAAAAAGGGCCGAGCCCCGAGGAATGGGGTCCCCGGGCCGTAATAGGCCTCAGGAGGGGGACCTCGCGCCCCATCCTGTTTCAATTTTAAAAAAATGCCTCAGGCCCCTGGGGGATGGGGTCCCCAGGGCCCATAAGGGTCAAGGAAAGGGGGGCCACACAGCCTCCTTCCTAAATAATATTTAAAAAGAAATCGGCAACTCACCAGAGGCCCAGCCCCCTCCCTGCACCACTCTGCAAACGTGCCTCCTGGCATGCTCTGGGTTGGGGGATGAAGTCCCCTTCAGTGGTGAGAGTCCTTAGGGGCCAACTAGCCCACCAGGTACCTCCAGTAAGCCCCACACAGTGGGATTGCTGAGAGGTGGTCCTAGGCCATGCCCCTTTTTACAACACTCTGCAAATGCACCTCTTGGTGCACTGGTGGTGGGGCGATGAGGTCCCCTTGTGTTCTGAGGACCTCAGGACTGAAGTGGACTTTATCCCCCAAGCAGCAGTGCACCAGGAGGTGCGTTTGCAGAGTGGTATAAAAAGGGGACGTGGCCTCTGACCACTCTCAGCAGTCCAGCTGTGTGCAGCTTACTAGAGGTAACAGGAGGGCTAGTTGGCCCCCAGGGGCCTTCAGGAGGCAAGGGGACTTCATCCTCCAACCAAGAGCACGCCAAGAGGTGCGTTTGCAGAGCGGTGGAGAAAGGGGGCATGGCCTGTGTCCACCTCTCAGCAATCCCACTGTGTGGGGTTTACTGGAGGTAACAGGTAGGCTTTTTGGCCCCTAAGGACCCCCAGCAGCGAAGAAGACTTCAATCCCCCTTCAAGAGCGTGCCAAGGAGCGTGTTTGCAGAGTGGTGGGCAAAAGAGGCGTGGCCTGCTATGAGAACTTAGCAATCCTGCTGCGTGGGACTTAATGGACGTAATAGGAGCGGTAGTTGGCCTCCAAGGATGTCCTTGGGGCCAACAACCCCTCCTGTTACCTCCAGTAAGTCCCACACAGTGGGATTGCTAAGAGGTCTTCGGAGGCTTCACCCCCCTTTCTCCACCACTCTGCAAACACGCCTTCTGGCACACTACTGGTTGGGGGATGAAGTCCACTTTACTCCTGAGGGACTTTGGGGGCAAAGAAGCCCTCCTGGTACCTCCTGTAAGTCCAATGCAGTGGAATTCCAGAGCGTTGGTCGGAGGCTCAGCCCCCTTTCTCCACCACTCTGCAAACAAGACTACTAGTTAAAGAAGCATTTGAAATGTAATAGGTCTCGCATTTGCGAGAGTTAGAGCTATTGGCGTTGAAAATGTAAAAGTTTTTTACTAATGTTTTTTGGAGTGGAGTGGATGTACGTTGTGTGTAGTTGAATTATGTGGTATGTTGTGCAGTGAAATTATGTGGATAGAAAGTATGTGATATTTAGTGTATAGGAATTATGTAGATTGGGATTATGTGTTATGGAGAGTAATTATGTGATATGGTAGTCTGTGTTGTGGAGTGGTAACCTCAGGTTTAGTCTTCCTCGTTTCCATAGAAGCTAAACTATAAACTCAATGAGACAAAAAAAGAAGAAACCACTGAAGATCACTTCTGGACCTAGTCAGAGGTATGAACAGGGCCACTGGAATTATGCGACTGTTCGGCTGCACCGATTTTCGCATAATTATACATTTTCCGCATTTGCAAGATAACCCATCATCTGCTAAATAATCTGCAGATTTGAACAAAAAAAACTTGTTTCTAGCGAAAACGGCTCAAATATTACCAAAAATGCAGCAACAAGTGTTACAGTGTGGTGGAAGGTCCTTTGCAAAGCTGGAATGGTCACCTGTTACTTATTGCTAAATATGGGTGTTAAATTGGTTCTAATGGTGCACAAACCACTCTTGCTTCTTTCTGCACCTCTCTTGCCTCTTTCTGCATTTCTCTTGCTTCTTTCTGCACCTTTCTTCCTTTTTCTGCACTTCTCTTGCATCTTTCTGCACATCTCTTCTGCTTTCTAGACCTCTTTCTTCTTTCTGCACCTCTCTGGCTTCTTTCTTTTGCACCTCTCTTGCCTTTTTCTGCACCTCTGTTGCTTCTTTCTGCACTTATCTTGCCTCTTTCTGCATCCCCTTCCCTCTTTCTGCACCTCTCTTGCCATCTCTTTCTACACTTCGCTTGCCTCTTTCTGCACTTTGCTTGCCTCTTTCTGCACTTCTCTTGCCTCTTTGTGCACCTCGCTTGCTTCTTTCTGCACTTCTCTTGCCTCTTTATGCACCCCTCTTGCCTCTTTCTGCACCTCTGTTGCTTCTTTCTGTACTTCTCTTGCTTCTGTCTGTACCTCTATTGCTTCTTTTTGCATCCCTCTTGCATCTTTCTGCACCCCTCTTTCCTCTTTCTGCACCTCTGTTGCTTGTTTTTGCAACTCTCTTGCCTATTTCTGCAATTCTCTTACCTCCTTCTGCACCTCTGTTGCTACTTTCTGCACCTCTACTGCCTCTTTCTGCACCACTCTTGCCTCTTTCTGCACCTCACTTGCCTCTTTCTGCATTTCTCTTGCTTCTTTCTGCACCCCTCTTGCCTCTTTCTGCACCCCTCTTCCCTCTTTCTGCACTTTTTTGCCTCTTTCTGCACCCCTGTTCCCTCTTTCTGCACCTCTATTGCCTGTTTCTGCACCTCTCTTGCCTCTTTCTGCACTTCTCATGCCTCTTTCTGCACCTCTATTGCTTCTGTCTGCTCTTCTCTTGCCTCTTTCTGCACCCCTCTTGCCTCTTTCTGTACCTTTGTTGCTTCTTTCTGCACTTCTGTTGCTTCTTTCTGTACCTCTCTTGCTTCTTTCTGCACCCCTCTAGCCTCTTTCTACATCCCTGTTCCCTCTTTCTACACTTCCCTGCCTCTTTCTGCACCCCTCTTGCCTCTTTCTGCACCTCTGTTGCTTCTTTCTGTACTTCTCTTGCTTCTTTCTGCACCTCTATTGCTTCTTTCTGCATCCCTCTTACCTCTTTCTGCACCCCTCTTGCCTCTTTCTGCACCTCTGTTGGTTCTTTCTGCACTTCTCTTGTTGTCTTCCGCACCTCACTTGCTTCTTTCTACACCCCCTTGCCTATTTCTGCACCCCTCTTTCCTCTTTCTGCACATCTCTTGCCTGTTTCTGCAACTCCCTTGCCTCTTTTTCCAGTTATCTTGCCTCCTTCTGCACCTCTGTTGCTACTTTCTGCACTTCTCTTGCCTCTTACTGCACCCCTCTTGCCTGTTTCTGCCCCTCACTTGCCTCTTTCTTTACCTCTCTTGCCTCTTTATGCACCTCTCTTGCTTCTTCCTGTACCTCACTTGTTTCTTTCTGCACTTCTCTTGCATTTTTCTGCACCTTTCTTGTTTTTTTCTGCAACTTTCTTGTCTCTTTCATCACTTCTCTCGCTTTTTTCTGCTCCTTTCTTGTTTGTTTCTGCACCTCTCTTGCCTCTTTCTGCATTTCTCTTGCTTATTTCTGCACCTTTTTCCTTTTTCTGCACTTCTCTTGCATCTTTCTGCACATCTCTTCTGCTTTCTGCACCTCTTTCTTCTTTCTGCACAGCTCTTGCTTCTTTCTTCTGCACCTCTCTTGCCTTTTTCTGCACCTCTGTTGCTTCTTTCTGCACTTCTCTTGCCTCTTTCTGCACCCCGTTCCCTCTTTATGCACCTCTTTTGCCACCTCTTTCTGCACTTCGCTTGCCTCTTTCTGCACTTTGCTTGCCTCTTTCTGCACTTTGCTTGCCTCTTTCTGCACTTCTCTTGCCTCTTTGTGCACCTCGCTTGCTTCTTTCTGCACTTCTCTTGCCTCTTTCTGCACCCCTCTTGTCTCTTTCTGCACCTCTGTTGCTTCTTTCTGTACTTCTCTTGCTTCTGTCTGTAACTCTACTGCTTCTTTCTGCATCCCTCTTGCATCTTTCTGCACCCCTCATATCTCTTTCTGCCCTTGTCTTACCTCTTTCTGCACCTCTCTTGCCTCTTTCTGCACCCCTCTTTCCACTTTCTGCACCTCTGTTGCTTGTTTTTGCAACTCTCTTGCCTATTTCTGCAATTCTCTTGCCCCCTTCTGCACCTCTGTTGCTTCTTTCTGCACCTCTACTGCCTTTTTCTGCACTACTCTAGCCTCTTTCTGAACCTCACTTGCCTCTTTCTGCACTTCTCTTGCTTTTTCTGCACCTTTATTGTTTCTTTCTGCCACCTCTCTTGTCTATTTCATCACTTCTCTTGCTTCTTTCTGCACCCCTGTTGCTTCTTTCTGCACCCCTCCTGCCTCTTTCTGCACCCCTGTTCCCTCTTTCTGCACCTTTTTTGCCTCTTTCTGTACCCCTGTTCCCTCTTTCTGCACCTCTCTTGCCTGTTTCTGTACCTCTCTTGCCTCTTTCTGCACTTCTCTTGCCTCCTTCTGCACCTCTGTTGCTTCTGTCTTCTCTTCTCTTGCCTCTTTCTGTACCACTGTTCCCTTTTTCTGCACCCCTCTTGCCTCTCTCTGTACCTTTGTTGCTTCTTTCTGCACTTCTCTTGCTTCTTTCTGCACCTCTATTGCTTCTTTCTGCACCCCTCTAGCCTCTTGCTACACCCCTATTCCCTCTTTCTGTACTTCCCTACCTCTTTCTGCACCCCACTTGCCTCTTTCTGCACTTCTGTTGCTTCTTTCTACACTTCTCCTACCTCTTTCTGCACCCTTCTTGCCTCTTTCTGCACCTCTGTTGGCTCTTTCTGCACTTCTCTTGTTTTCTTCCGCACCTCACTTGCTTCTTTCTGCACCCCTTGCCTATTTCTGCACCCCTCTTTCCTCTTTCTGCACCTCTCTTGCCTCTTTCTGCAACTCCCTTGCCTCTTTCTGCAGTTATCTTGCCTCCTTCTGCACCTCTGTTGCTACTTTCTGCACTTCTCTTGCCTCTTACTGCACCCCTCTTGCCTGTTTCTGCCCCTCACTTGCCTCTTTCCTTACCTCTCTTGTCTCTTTCTGCACCTCTCTTGCTTCTTCCTGTACCTCACTTGCCTCTTGCTTTTTCTGCTCCTTTCTTGCTTCTTTCTGCACCTCTGTTGCTTTTTTCAGCACTTTTCTTGACTCTTTCTGCACTTCTCTTGCCTGTTCCTGCAACTCTATTGTCTTTCATCACTTCTCCTGCTTCTTTCTGCACCTTTGTTGCTTCTTTCTGCACCCCTCTTGCCTCTTTCTGCACCCCTCTTCATTCTTTCTGCACCTCTCTTGCCTGTTTCTGTACCTCTCTTGCGTCTTTCCGCACTTCTCTTGCCTCTTTCTGCACATCTGTTGCTTCTTTCTGCACTTCTCTTGCCTCTTTCTGCAACACTCTTGCCTCCTTCTGCACCTCTGTTGCATCTTTCTTTACTTCTCTTGCTTCTTTCTGCACCTCTCTTGCTTGTTTCTGCAACTCTCTTGCCTACTTCTGCAATACTCTTGCCTCCTGCTGCACCACTGTTGCTTCTTTCTGCACCTCCCCTGCCTCTTTCTGCACCTCTCTTGCCTCTTTCTGCACCGCACTTGCCTCTTTCTGCACTTCTCTTGCCTCTTTCACCATTTCTGTTGCTTCTTTCTGCCCTTCTCTTGCCTCTTTCTGCATCACTCTTGCCTCCTTCTGCACCTCTGTTGCATCTTTCTGTACTTCTCTTGCTTCTGTCTGTACCTCTATTGCTTCTTTCTGCATCCCTCTTGCATCTTTCTGCACTCCACTTGTCTCTTTCTGCAACCCTCTTCCCTATTTCTGCACCTCACTTGCCTCTTTCTGCACCTCTTTTGCCTATTTCTACAGTTCTCTTGCCTCGTTCTGCACCTCTGTTGCTTCTTTCTGCACTTCTCTTGCCAATTTCTGCCCCCTCTTGCCTTTTTCTGCACCTCTGTTGGTTCTTTCTGCACTTCTCTTGCTTTTTCCGCCACTCTCTTGCTTCTTTCTGCACACCTCTTGCAGCTTTCTGCACCCCTCTTTCCTCTTTCTGCACCTCTCTTGCTTGTTTCTGCAACTCTCTTGCCTACTTCTGCAATACTCTTGCCTACTTCTGCAATACTCTTGCCTCCTGCTGCACCACAGTTGCTTCTTTCTGCACCTCCCCTGCCTCTTTCTGCACCTCTGTTGACTCTTTCTGCTCCTCACTTGCCTCTTTCTGCACTTCTCTTGCTTTTTTCTGCACCTTTCTTGTGTCTTTCTGCCACCTCTCTTGTCTATTTCATCACTTCTCTTGCTTCTTTCTGCACCCCTGTTGCTTCTTTCCGCACCCCTCTTGCCTCTTTCTGCACCCCTCTTCCCTCTGTCTGCACCTTTCTTGCCTCTTTCTGCACCCCTGTTCCCTCTTTCTGCACCTCTCTTGCCTGTTTCTGCACCTCTCTTGCCTCTTTCTGCACTTCTCTTGCCTCTTTCTGCACCTCTGTTGCTTCTATCTGTACTTCTCCTGCCTCTTTCTGTACCTTTGTTGCTTCTTTCTGCACTTCTCTTGCCTCTTACTGCACCCCTCTTGCCTGTTTCTGCCTCTCACTTGCCTCTTTCCTTACCTCTCTTGCCTCTTTCTGCACCTCTTTTGCTTCTTCCTGTACCTCACTTGCCTCTTGCTTTTTCTGCTCCTTTCTTGCTTCTTTCTGCACCTCTGTTGCTTTTTCTGCACCTTTGTTGCTTCTTTCTGCACCCCTCTTGCCTCTTTCTGCACCCCTCTTCATTCTTTCTGCACCTCTCTTGCCTCTTTC